>LN483445.1:64295-534085 GCA_900002565.1 Culicoides sonorensis | reverse complement strand
ATGCGTCTTTTATGCCTGCAAATATGAATATGCGTCGTTTTAACATGCAATTTCTCGAAAACTGCGAAAATTGAGCCATCAAAACTCAGACTTCGTGGAACAAAAAAATTTTTTTTTCGAAGCCAAATGCTTTGATATGATCTTAAATGAGCTTTTTCATCAAAAAGTCATTTTGACCAAAAATGTAGGTGCGTCGTTCTTGCCTGCAGGGGCAGATAACTAGAAGTAATTTAGTTCGGAATACTTAAAAGTTTCTTACATACAAGATCCACACAGGGCATACATTTTGCGAAACTTAATTTTTTGCATGAACACTCTTTTATTTTTCGGTACTTTTTGGTACTGATGGTTACTACGTCTAACCACCTGCTAAAAGTCACGAAAACCGATATTTATTTTTAAAAAATTATTAATTTCTCTTTTCTAACATTTAAGGATTCAATTAAGATTAACGTAAAATTAAAAATGTGTGCATTTGAATATTTCACAGTATGAATTTTGACTGTTATAAATTCAAATCCTGACAAAATTGCATACAAAAACTAATTATTCAATTTTCTTCAAAAATTTCCGATTCAAAATCAAAAATTTACCGTGAGTGGTGCAAAAACTTTTTATAACATTATTAAATAAATATATTTTTCGACAAATTATTGCCATTTTTAGATCCATTTTATTTGAATCTGTTGATAAATCTTGGTGATTGTGTATATGCAACCACCCTTAATTTTTTTAGTTGTTCCTTAATAATTACAATTTAATGTAACTGGAAATTCTTATTTTAATAAAATTAATTGATTTATGCAAAGAAACCTTTATTTTTCTCATTATTTCGATAAGCCGTACCAAAAGGGTTAAGAAAAGACTTCAACATCACTCAAATTGTAAAATTTTTCGTAAAAACTGTCTGAAATAATTATAAATAAAGACCTATTTCCAAGATTTTTTACAATATGTGTATTTTTTTTTTTAATTTTTTTTAAACTTAAACAATTTAAATAAAATTATTCGACATCATGTTCTTTTATTTCAACAGCAACCAATTACTACTTATTTAGTTTGGCAATTTCTGATCTACTTGTTTTGATTGCTGGTATGTTTTTGATGAGTTTCATCATTTAGATAATTATTAATTTTTTTATCACCATATCAAAAAAATTTAATAATTAGGATTACCAGTAGAAACTTACTTAACATGGAAAGGAAACATGTATCCTTTTAGCCAAGCTGTGTGCGTCATTCAGAGTTGGGTATGTGAAGTGTCTGCAAATGCATCAGTTTTGACAATAACAGCATTTACGATAGAACGGTATGTTCTTTTAAGCTAATTATTCCGTAATTCATTTTCAATTCTGTAGATATGTTGCCATTTGTAAACCATTTTTGTCACATACAATGTCGAAATTGTCAAGAGCTGTGAAATTTATATTAGGAATATGGGCTTTGGCCGTTTGCCTTGCAATACCTGCAGTAAGTTAATGTGTATTGTGTACATTTGTTTTAACTTAGATTTTTAAAATGTCAATTTATTTTGTCTCTTAACATAAAACAATTTTCTTCTTCATTTTTCTTAGGCCATGGAATTAGGAATATACGAACGAGGATCACAACGTTCCTGTACTGTACTGGATTCTAAAAGTGCTGCTAAAACGTTTACAATTTCAGTTGTATTAATTTTTATATTTCCCATGATAGTCATCACAATTTTATATATTCTTATTGGTTTACAATTGAGACGTTCAAAAATTGTTAGTAGAGGTGGTCCATCGGGGAGTAGTGTAAGACTAAGGGTAAGAAAAATAATGAATTTATTTAAAGGTAAATTGACATTTGATTCAGGTAAATTATTTAAAGCACCGTGTTTTTAAAAAACCATTATCACAACGAACAATTGTGCAAGTAGACTTACAAAATGATATGATGTTATATAATGATGTAAATAGTGGAGGTTCACATTATAGTGTTGGAGCTGTGGTTGCTCAAAATAATTCAATTGCTCTGCCTTCAGCAACACCTGTTAAAAATAATAATTGTGTTGGTGAGCAAGCACCACTCTCCCCGGAAGATGGTAGGATTAATTTTTCAAATAGAGCAACCAATCATGGGACTCGACATGTTGTGAATATGTTGGGTATGGTTTAAAGAAATTTATGAGTTAATTAAAATTATTGATCATGTTTATTTCCAGTTGCTGTGGTTGTAGCATTTTTCTTTTGTTGGGGCCTTTATCACTCTCAAAGACTGTATGCAGTCTATTATAGTGCCTATGGAATGCATTTAGATTCAAAATTTGGAGAAAAGTTATACAACACTCTTACTTGGATTTCTGGAATTTTTTATTATTTTTCAACATGCATCAATCCATTTCTGTATAACATTATGAGTCATAAATTCAGAACGGCTTTCAAGGTAACTATAATATTTATTATTATTTTGTACAATGCTGCTTCGAGAAATCTTTGTGAACAGTTGTTTAAAAATTATCATAGAATTCTTTACTTTCTTTATTTCAAGGATACAATCGCCAAATATTTTTATCACGGAGATGAACAACAGATTCAACAACGATATTGGTATTGTCCTTCACAGCGTTCTAATTCATTTCATTCACAATCATTGAACACATGCTCATCTGTAATTTCCACGAATCATTGCCATTCACAGCCATCGAATCAGTTACGCTATAAAGAGTTGGACTTAATGAAGCTAAAACGTCCACTTGTCGTTTCATTTAGAAAAATACCATATGATACAACATTCAGTCACACATCCTCATTTGAAAGTAGCTCAAGTCATATGGCTGAGTATGAACAACGTGAACGATTTCATATTGTTGAACCACCAAGATTTTCTATTAATGAAACTATAAATCCAATTTATTCATGTTTCAATGAGAGAGATAATGGTAATGTGATCAATCGTATTGATTACAGTTCAGATTACAACACGCACAAATCCAACCATAAAATTATTTCATGGTTGGACTATTATTCTAAATTTAATCGAAGAGAGAAAATCGATGGTGACAGTTTAACACGTCTGGGAATTTACAATTCAACATCAAATGGTTATTTGACTTCCAAAAAGTTACATTTATCTCAGAAAAAAATTTACAACTCGCCATATAACAGTCCAGAAATGACCTATGATTCAAAACGACTTGAAGAAAATCTCAATATGATTTTGAAACAGTTAGTTTTCAAAAATGAAACGTTCAATTGCCAACAAAATGGGAAAACAAAACATCGCAACAATGAACAAGTCAGGACAAAAACCATAAATTCTATTTCGAAAAGTAAAAGTGTACCCTGTTTCCTCAATAATAACATATAGATTCGAAATTTAACTTCATATTGAGGATATACGTTGCAACGCGTTGTATGCATATAACAGTAAATAATCGACATCGAATTACCGATAGAAGGATGTTATATACGAAATCCTGTTTTTATCAGAATATTATACAAAGTATATTTTTCGACGTTATAATATAACAATTGTCAAGTACAAAAGCCGTGTTCAATGCAGTATTAAGGTTTTATATTCATCTGTTATACATAATATATAATTGTTTAACTAGGATAATTTTTTTTTAACTTTAATCAATTGAATTTTAAATTTAAACGAATATGATTAAAGAAAAATAATATTCAAAGAAATAAAAATTATATTACTTTTTTTTTTATTAAACGAGTAATGGAGGAAAATATTCAATTACAATATGCCAAATAAATTAAAATGGTCGTCACTCTGTTATTAAAAGTAACGAATTCAAGACTGAAGACTTTAATTTTCTGACATAGTCTAAGTACAATAAATTTTGTATTTTTTTGATGGTTTTGAGTATTTTCATTTAAAAAATGTCTCTCATCAAAATTTGGAATAATAGACTCGAAGAAAAATAAAATTTCCTTCCATGATGCCTTCTTTCAGTTAAAAATTTTGGATACCCTGTCTAAAGAAAACTTATGAAATTCAGCAGTTAACTAATTCTGACGGTTCGGGGAAATGAAAAATAAATACTATGAATTTCCAAGAAAGTGAAAATTTTCAAAAAAGTCAAAATACTCAGAATCTTCAAAAAACCTAAAAGAATCAGAAACACTCAGTTTTCAAAAAAAAACAAAATCTCAAAAAATTTAAAAAATAAAGTTTATTAAAAAATGACCCAAAATTTAATCGAACCGTTCTTTCGTGTACTTGTGTTTTTTTCGATTCCAGTAGACCGAGTGTCCTGATTTTTATTTTTTTAAAAAACTTTGTGTTTTTTTAACCCTTGGATACCCTTAAGAAAATTAACTTACGTTGTCTTAAGGTGAAAAGCCACCAAGCCTGTATGTTTATCTAATTTGCATTTACTTTTGGTTTCAAAACTTAACTATTTCTGATTCTAATTTGAAATTAAGAAAAATTTTAGTTTCATTAATTATGTGCTATTATTTCTCTGTTCTTGCGTTTGTTGTGTGATATTTCTAAATTCAGTAGTTAATTTTTTTATTGTTTAGTAAAAATGTGAATGCTTAAATTTTAAAAGGAATAACGCAATGGTATTATTATCAATTTAGCATGTGTATAATGTTGAAAAATATAATATTACATTCATAAATGTAAAATTTTATATCAAAAATAATAAAAACTAATGTGCTAGGGTTAAAAGTCACCCAAAGGCCACCTGTGTTACTTTTTTTTAGAGAACAAGCAAGATTTAATTTTTTTTGAAAACCTGACAGTCATAAAGTTTATTATTGAAATTGGAATCAAATTAAAAAAAATAGAACAAATTCGATTTTGGGTGACAAGTCATCCTAAGACTCTCCAAGTGTCAACTTATTGGTTCTTTTGAAAATATTAACTGGGAACGCAAGTGAAAGTTTGATAATCTCTATCCACGTACCGTACAGAATCTTTGAAGTTTCCGTATGTGTATCTACACAAAATGAGCTGTCAAATTTAATCTGCTTACCCGGTAAGTTTTTAACTTCTTGTTAAAATTTTTTTACTTTTTGAAAAATTTAAATTTTTTTTAACATTCTTAAAAATATAAACTCTTTTGGAAAATTTTGAGTGTTAACGTTTTTTTAAATTTATTTGACTTTTCTGAAATTTTTACTTTCTTTTGGAAATTTTGAGTTTATTGATTTTTTAATTTCAACGAACCGTCTGAATAATTTTAAGAGTTTAGCTTCTGAAATTCAGGAGTTTACTTCCGACAGGGTAATTGAAATCATAAATAATTAAAACGAATTTAAAATATTGTTTATTATCACATCATTTATTTTGAATATTGACAAGTTTTTTTAGTTAACACGAATAAAAATTCTAAATGAACAATTCAAAAAGTATTGAAAATCACACAATATACTTATTTTTTTTTTAAACTCTACAAACCAACCTAATTTTTAAATATCTTTCGTAGTCTTTTTGATGAAGCCTCTTTAACTATGTATAAAATAATTTTTTTTTTATTTTGGCATTTTCTTATATAACAATTTAAAAATGTCTAAGATATCTGAACTTCTTTGTAACGACTTTAACAACATAATATTTAGTTACTGTAAATCAGATCTTGATTTTAATTCTCTCATGTACGCATCTAGTTCGCTTTCATTGTGACTAGAATATAAATTATTATCACTAAAATCAAGTGTGCTATGACTTCGGTTAGGATGCCTAATCACTTTCTTTTGATTTTGATTTGAATACAATAAATTATCATCTAATATTTTCTGTAAATTAACATGAATTGCTGAATTTCTTGATTCTATGTTGTGGTTATCCGTTTTTTTCTCCTCTCTTTTAAATGCTATAAATTTTACAATTTTATTTAATTTTAAAAATTTAGTTTTTTGTTGAATCTTTTTCACCTTGAACTTTGAACTATTCAATATAGTTATTTGTAATTTAACTTGCTTATTGTAACTTAAAATAATATTTGGTCCACCACTTTTATTATTGTTATTATAACTTGAATTGTTTCTTGAAGAAAAAGAAGAAGGTAAGTTAATATTTATATTTAAATTTGGTGGGCTGCTTTCACAACACTCTGAGTTCAATTCAAATGATTCTGTTATTCTTGGTGTAATATTCAGGTAAATATCCTGAAATCCTTTTAGTTCTCCGTCAATTTCAATATTTGCACTTTTATCGGTACTCTCTTGAGTTATCATGGTAGTAACACACTCTGAATGGTTTTTACTCATATGTTTGTCTCTAAGCATCGGACGAGAAGACATTGTTATTGTTTCATAAGGCTGTTTTTGTACGGAAGAAGGGTACAAACTACTATCCTTGTATGACCCTGTAATTTTAAATATTTTCAAATAAGATTAATATATAACTTGATTTTCATGATCTTATAATCAAAAATTACAGCAATGCAAAGTGACATTAAGATTAACCAAAAATGGGTACAAAAATGAATCACTTTTTAATTTTAATTAGCTATTTAAAGAATCTTACTATAAAAAAGGAATATTACCTGAGTATTCAGAAGAGTTTTGCTTGGACGACGATGCTCCATAAAAATATTCTCGCTGGCTTCTTGTGAGCATTGTATAGGTCCGCTTTGGACAATCGTTCTTTGGCGAGATACCAAAGATTTTCTGTAATGTTTCCTAAATAAAACCGACTAAAAATGAATTAGGTGCTATAATTTGAGAGTAAAATATAAACAAAATACTATGTTTAAACATATGCGAAAAAAACCAGAAAATTTTACGATATTACTCAAAAAAAAAATAAAAAGCCAAATAACCGATAAGTTATTATTAAATAGAGAAATTTAAGAAGAATAAAAGTTCTTAAAACATCAAAATAAATAGAAGATATTAAAAAAAATAAAATTTATAAGCGTATCCTTCATTTTATTTTCATTTATTTAATAACGATTTATATAAATGTTAACAATCCAATAAAATTTAACAATCAACATACCTTAAAAGCTCCTCTAAATTTACGACTCATAATATTGTACAATAATGGATTGATACATGTTGACAAGTAATAAAGGACACCAGAAATATAAGTCATGACTGTATACAACTTCAGCATCATAGGATCCAACGCCATGTAATTTGTATTTGTTCCATAGATGTAAATTAACCTTTGCGCGTGAAATGGAGCCCAACAAAAGAAGAATGCGACAACAACGCACACTGAAATTACAATCACATAAAAATAAAGATAAAATGTTATTTTTAGGATAGATTTTCAAATTTGAATTGAAAACATGCAGAAATTGAATGTTAAATTCCCATTTCCGGTAGATCAGTCCTAGTTTAAAAGGTCAAGAACTCATGGTCATTGGTAAAAATAAGGTCAGAACTTTTTTTTTTATTGACTCAATCATTTAAAATGTTGATTTATATCAAATTTCCATTAAAAATATAGTTTGGTACAAATGTACGAAGGACTGGGTTAATAAAAAGAAAATGGATAAACAATTTAATAGATGAGTCCTCTTGAGAATCAAATTTTTGGTCCAGTTAAAGTTCAAAAAAAATAACATTATGAATAATTTAAATTTACCTTTGATGAAAAGGACTTTTAATGAAATTTAACAAAAAGAATAATTTATGTCATACTAAACTTTTTGAATTTTCAAATTAAGATTAATTCAATAAAAACAAAAACATTCCAACGTATGTAGACAAAAATCAACAACTGCAAAGTATCTTAAAATAATTGAATTATTTATTGACGTACCGAAAGTTTTCTTATCATGGAAATAATTTGAAAATGTTTATTTAGGCAGTTATCGCTCAGTAGGGAACTTTCACTAAAATTAATTTTGTCATTTTGTGATTCTTACACACATGAGCAAATATTAAATTAAATGATTTTTAATGTTTTTACACTTACCCAACATCTTTATAACACGTCGTGTCGACTGCGTTGTGCTATGAATTCGTTTTTGCATAGAACCATTTTCTCTTTTCATTCGCGTTGATGCACGTAGTTTTAAACCTATTAAAATATACAAAACAGTGATCAAAGTCATGGGTGCAAAGAAGAACAAGAATGTTGACAATTCAAATGAATGTTGTATTATGACCCTGGTGACAACACATCGTTCTACATTCATTATTTTGACGACGCCAAATTGCAATGCTTGAGGTATGGCATAAGCAAATGAAACAATCCACACAATAATAATTAGTTTCACAGCACGTGATAATTTTGACAACGTATGTGACAAAAATGGATGACAAATAGCCACATATCTCTCAATAGTGAACACCAATATTGTCAACACTGTTGCATTAGCACTTGCTTCAGCGGCCACACCACGCAATATACAAAATGTCTCACCAAAAACGTAGGGATGTTTATACCATATAATAAACATTTCAACAGGAACACTGCTAACCAATAACACAAAATCCGAAATTGCTAAACTAAACAAATAATAATTTGTTGCAGTGTGCATAGATTTATTCTTCGATATCACAATACAAGTACAGATATTTCCAACTACTCCAGTTACAAATATCAAACAGTAAATAATTGTTATTGGTATCACAATTCCTAAGGAATCGCGAACAGGTGAATCATCTACAAATTGGCTTTCATTTGGTCCGTGAATGATGTTGTCGTTAAACAATGAAAAGTTTTCCATTGAAAATTCATTTTCTGCCATGTCTGTTAAAATAAACATGTCCAAGTCTCCGCTATTTCCATCCAGTTATCTAGAAAAAAAAAAAGAATACGTGTTACTGAAATTCTAATGTATAAAAAAACGCAAGTGTTTCTTTCCCTAAAGTAATAATTTATTCACATGTTAAACATAATCATAACGAAAATCAAACCGTCAATGATGGGTTTTTTATGACACAATTTTCATTTATAAGTCCAGTCAAGTCTCCATAAAGTGAAAAATAAGATGTACGTAATGACTCTATATAATGAAAAATCAGTTTCTATAGATACTGGTTTTTACTATATAGAGTCATTACGTACAAATTGATTTTTTACTATATGGAGATTTGACTGTATATTCATTTTCCTCAATAGATATGAGTAACAGTGATCCATAATTAATCTTTAATTGTTTTGAGGAAGATAAAACAATGGTATAATATTATTCCCTACTTTGTACTATCTCTCTACTAAAAACCAATGATAACTGTAATTACATAAAAATATGAGCATATTCACATTAGTTAATTTATAGAGATAAGGAAAATACCAAGTTTGCCGTTTCAAGTTATTTCTAGTTTTTGGCATAGATTATGATTAAAATTCCTCTCAAAATTTAGAAAGAAAATTGCAACACGAAAATCAAGAACTCAAAAAACCAATTTACTTTAAGCCAAATAAACAAAATACTTTATATGAATTTATAAGTTTTTCTTGGAAACAATTGTTTCGGACTTAGATTTCAACGTGTTTCAAGAATTCAATCAAAATAAAACATGATAGCATCTTCAAATTTTATCAATAAATAATTTGTTTTTTCTTTCTTATACTCTCGAATTTCCTATCTTTATTAATATTTGAGCATAAACACACTCTTCACAACCGTGTCTATTGCTTAAATAAAAGGAAGGAAAATGAATTAAAGGAAGTAAGATTTTTTAACTCAAAAACCCTGCATATAAGCTCAAAATTGTGTATTTTGTCATTTTTGGCCTCTTAGTATATGAAATATCGGCTAGGTGGGTTCAGCAAAGTAACAGCTTGAAATATTCTCTACAAATTTTCTTCAGGTAATTTTTACCTAACACTTAAGAAAACATGATTTTTTTACTCACGTAAACGTAAACGTAAAAATTTGTTTTAAATTTATATTTTTACCTTTAAAAATTACCGTTGCACAAAAAAATCGCTGGTGACTGGAAAGTACGAAGGAAAAAGCATTTTCTGTGTATGAACCGTTAAAATTGGAACTAAAGAACCTTTTTTCAAATAGTTGACGACTTTTCAGGGTTAAACAATGGACAGGAAATTCCACTGAGTTATTAACTCATAGCCCATTTTTTGGAATATTTTGAAGAGTTTTTATTATAAATCTTTTGTTGGTTGAACATTTATAATTTGCGTTGGCTTTATCATGATATTTTTATTTCAAAACCAAAAAACAGTTTTATGTACTATTTCTTTTATTCCTCTATCTGGATTAACAGAAAAATATTTTCATCCTGATATTTACTTGAATGGAAAAAATCTACTGAATGTAAATCAAGCGGAAAATCTTTTATGTTTTTTTTCGGTAAAAATTCCATTCGAAATATTTATTTATTTCTACTAAAGTGTTAGACAAGGCTTAGCAAGCGTTAAAAAAATATCTTTTTCTTTCTAATTTAATATAGAACTTGAGTTGGAATTAGAGGCACTAGAAAATTTGACCCAAAGTTAAAAATAGTTTAAATATATAAATAATAAAAAAACAAGCAAATTCTTCTCCATGATTCTAACTAAAATAAATAAATACTGCGTTTTTAAGAAAAATAACAAAAAAAATAGTATAAGGTACACTCACTTTACGCTTCAAGGAGCCCTTGAATTTTGCTAAAAGTGAACAGACTGCCGGAAAAAAAACATATTTTTTTATTATCACTCCAGTTTTACATCATAAAAGTATTTGATGATATAAGCTTACATTCCAACATTCACACAAACCCAGATTTAGTAATAACGAGTATTTGATTTATGTCTATACAAAAAAATTCTCGTGCAAAGCTTATTGGTAGATTATTTTTGTATCAGTTTATGAATTTTCCTAGAGTAAGTAAAAAAAAAACGGTTTAATTAAATGTTAAAAAAAATACGTAAATAATTAAATTTTATTGAAAATATGTCAAATATCTATTCTACAGTTCGTTAAATTAAAAAAAATAAAATAACTGCCAGAAAAAAGAATCACATACTTGCTGTAAATTGTGTTGACATTGACACAATTTGATATGGATACGAACTCAACAATACATTTTTTATGTCTTCGATTAAGTATTTATAATGCTAAAAAAAGCATATTTATTTTTTTTTTATTGTGTGAATGATTCCTTTTTTCAGTGTCGTCTTATTTTCTATTTCCTAACTCAATTCAGTCTATAAAATAAGAATTCTAATTGTATTATTGTGTTAAGTGATTAAATATAAACATTGAAAATATATTATCGGTGAACACAATAACTGAGAACATTATAAATATTTATATAACCAATGCGGACTCTTCAGTAAGCCTATTGAATAATACTTAATTACACTCAAAACCACGTAATTTGCTGTATTAAAAAAAAATGATTCAGTTATTTATGATTTAATCAGGGATTGTGTTCCATCTCATAAATCAGAAAAATATTTTTTATTACAAATTCTTTGCATTTTTTATTTTTAATTTGAATTTTCAGGATTAAAAAAATTACAAGGATTTTGTCATAAGATGAAAACAGTGCTATTTTTGAATATAAAGAAGAAAAAAAAATGCTTGATTTAAAGCAAAAACTTTCGCTTTTTATTTTAAGTGTATCATACAAACAAAGAAAAGTACCAAAACTTGTATTCTTAAATTTTAGTACATTATTTTTTATTTGTTTTTTTTCTTTTGTTTTTATATTTTTTTATTATGTTGTTGAAATAAACGAGGGGATTTTATTGTTTAGAAGTCATATTTACAAAGTTCTTATTTATTTTCACAGTAAAATTTGGTTGAGAGTCCACCAATTATAACTTAATTCAAGCAGCATGTAATTATTTGCTATGAGTAAATTTAAACATCACATAACGTGATTCAACTTTAAAAATAATTTGGTGAGTAAATGTCAACATTAAAATTATGAGCGTGAAGTTAGTACCAATGAAAGTTTTTTGTACCAAATGAAAAAAAGAGAAATTTTAACTACTGGGTGGTTTAGAAAAGTGCATTTCGATGGGACTCGTTTGATTGAATAACATTAAGTTATGCGGATATTTTTAGAAAGTCCGACATTTTGAATTTTTTTGAAAAAAAAACCTGCCATATTGAAGTATTTTAAAAAACTTTGAAAAAATGTTGGGCTTTCGACCGTTTTCAGGCTCTGGACTCTAATTCCTAAGCCCAATCTCTAGGCCTAATCTTGAAGCTTGTAAGGGATATTAATAATACTCCAGGTTCGATTAAAATATTTATGGTAAACTTTATTAAGACTTAAATATAAATGTAATAATGTAATAAATGTAATGTAAAAACTAATTGATTATAAAGAATCCTCATGAGTTCCTCTATCTTACAGAAACCCCCGACCTAACTGATGGACCATTCTGGAGTTATGGATAGCGATCAGTGACAGAGTGTCAGAGTGACGGCGAACAACGAAATGCACTAAAAATATTAATGGCCATTGGTGCTAGTAAGATTTTAATATCCGTTGGGTCTAGACGGTACTAAATGTTATTTTTCTAAAATTTTTCCAATTCTAAATAAATCTAATAATTTTCGTTTAAAACTAAATGCTATTTTCAATGATTTGTGACCCATCGGAATAGAGGTTGACAAATAATCTAGAGGTAAAGGTTTCACATTCTTCAAAGATGTCAAATATGAAGATGAAAGGGTTAATATCCTAAAAAATGAAAGCAAGTGGCTTTTTGAAGCATGTTTTATTTTGTAAATACCAAATTAAATAATTATAATTCTCTGTAAATAAATATATTTAGATATAATTAAAAACCAAAATAAAAATAAAAATTTAAATTTATAAGTGTAAGTGTAGTAAGTACAGTCAAAATTCCATAAATGATACGGGTAGACGATTTATAAATGTATCAATTAAAGAAATTTAATTCCTTAATTGGTACAGTCAGATTTATGTAAACAAACGATAAAAAATTACTTTGAGCTGATTTTCAATGTGAAAAAATGCAATTAATCAATTGAAAAGAAATACAAAAATACAAATACAGCAATATTAAACCCTAAATTAACTAAACACCTAGTTTTTTTGTACAATAATTCTATTAAAAATTATTGCTTTGCTTATTTAAATATTAATTTCATAATTTGCAGCAAAAAAAAACCACTATAATTTCTTTGAATGAGCTTTTTTCTACGTTTTATATTTTTTTTATAATTCTCAACTCAATTTATTTATTCATGAAAAGAAAGTTTTTTTGAGCTCCATAATTTTTTTTTTTTTGAAAAATTTACAAAACCATCCGTATTTGAAAAGTATTCTAATAAATATGTCAAATAGGTTTTCTGAAGTTCTTAATTTAATTTTTAATTTGAGTTCTAATTTTTAAAATAATTTTTTTGACAATTTATCACAAACATAGTGGAAAAGTAATATTTAACGATTATTTTTTTCAAAAACCAATTAAAGAAGTGTACCAATTATGATACTGTATCAATAAGGGAATTTTGACTGTAGTGGTAAATACCATATTTAAGCGTTTCATGTATACTTTTTTCGTTTTATATCCCTTTTAATTTTTTTTTCAAGTTTTGGCAAAGGTAAATTTAATTTCATAATTATGCAAAGCAGAATGAAGAATTTTCATATGAATTAGGGACTTGACTGAGATAAATCAAAACAAAAAACTGATTTCTACATTTGAGACTCATTAATTTGTTTTGAAGTTTGATATATTAGTTTGAAATATGCATATCTCCAAGCACGCGACTACTTGCAATTTTATCTCAATGAATCCTCACTTTATAGATATAAGTTAAATAGATAAACAAAATTACCATCAATTAAAATGCATTATTATATTCAGTACTATCTAGCTACTAGATTACCTTGAAGTGGATGTAATTACTATTCAGTATCATCTAACTTAACTTTTATAAAATTAACATTTGTTATGTGAATGCGGATATCTAACACAATATTAAATCCATACTGCAAAAAAAAAATAAGTTGAAGAAGTTTTAGATTTTAATGAAAATAAATTAGTTTGGATTTATAAGTTAGTTAAATGCTAGACAATGGATTTTACATTTTACATGAATTCTCATATATTTTTTGTGCATTATAATCATTTAACTTAATTAAGATTCACACAAAAAAAAATAAAAACAACAGATTCTGCATCGAAAACATCAATATTGTCTACCCAATGATAACATGTTGCGGGTTCAATATAACAGTCAAAATCCTTGAATTGCGCTTAAAAAGACTAGCATTGTACTGGCACTCCATCATTTTGAATAAAATTATTTTTTAGCACTTATGTAAATTTGTTGTATATGGAACTGAATGATCGTTCGTTTGTTATTAATTCATTTGTTTATGAAAACTAACGAGCTGACAGGCAATTAAAGGAAATAAGTGGCAAAATTGAATGAGTCCTTTTATTATTATTATTATTAGTAGTAATATTTTGTCTCGCTACAATGTCCTATCCTTTTGTTTACTTATTTCTATGTCACAAAAGATCTATATGATAAAGAAGAAAATAAAATATGATAATGAAGACAAGAAATTTAGTATAAAACTGTTTCTTTTTATGTTTATTTTTTTCAAATTTTATTCAGATATTCTTTTTAAAGTGTTTTTCGTAAGAACAAATGCAATATCACAGACGGTTTGTTCGCCGTCACTCCGTTTGTCTTTTCCATCTTATACTCTGGAATGGTCCATTGGAGGGAGGTCAGATTTTATTTGTTCAAAACAGACCGATTTTAAACTCATAGCTTTGGGTTTGGTCTCAGTTTTTGGGCTCCAGAGCCTGGAAAAGGATTTCAGAAAAAAGACGATTTTTCGAAAATAGCTGGTTTTCTAAAATGGCTGATTTTTTCAATTTTCCAAAACTTTAAATACCGCCTTACGCCTAACTAAAATATAATGAAATTTGTAAAAGCCCCTTGGCATACATTAAATTAAAAAAATGTCGACTAAATCAACAAAATGATAAAAGACGATCAATAAGACAAATTTGAATCAAAATTTTTCAAAATGGCTTAAAATGTCGAAGTTTTTTTTTAAATTTCCAAACTGGCCGTTTTTTGAAAGTGACAAATAAACGACAATTTTTCGAGTCCCATCCAAATGCAGTTTCTTAACCACCCACTGGTTAATATTTCTTATTTTTTACAAAGCGTAAGAAAAAAAAAATATGTAACAGTTTCCTACTGCGAATAAACAAAAATAATGGTTATCCTTATGATTTGCATCATTCATCAGATGTAGATCAGTTAAAGCCCTTTTTTTAACATTTAATGAGACAAAACATAAAAGAAAAAATTCTCCAAGTATTTCCCTTCAAGGACAAAAGAACCTTTTTCTCCTTTTCTATGTAAATTCTTCTTAATTGTATTATAAATTTATATTGCAATTAATTCAGTAATTAAATGATTAAACTAAAAAAAAATTCTAAAGCTGTAAAATGTCTTTCACCGTTAATTTTTTATAGTAAAACAGTTTCTTTAAACTAAGTCAAAGCTATCACTAGTTCTCATGCAATCATACATTATTTAAATTTTATTTTTTTATATATTTTATTCATCATCCCATTATTCGCAGGAAATAAAAAAAAAATAGAATAAGACACTTTTGCTAACACAATGCACAAGTTTCATTTACATGAAAATCTTATGTAATTGAAAAGCTTTTATAAATTGAATATTATTTCGATACTTTACTAAGTGATAAATTGAAATGTATAAAATGATGAGAAAAGAAATGTGTGGATAATATTTCATAAAACTGTTTTCTAATGTCATGGAAACAAAAAAAAATATTATTAATAATTTATATTGTATGTGATAATGATAAATTTGTATTAATGCTAATTTTAATGTGTTTTGAGCATTACTATTAAATAAATTAATGTAATGTTTGTGATGGTTCGTCAGTTTTTATAATGAATGAACTTTGGATGATAATGAAATTATTTCTAAGAAATGTTTATAAAGGTATTTTTCGATCATTTTTAATGATATCCATCAAATTTAAATCTTTCATGATTTTTTTTTTACATAAGGGATTTTAAAGAACCAAAATTGATGCTTTTGCTTGATACCTAAACCTTAATCACTCAGGCTGAATAATTTGAATTGTAACATTTTTCATGGAAATGAAATTGCTTATTGCACACAATTTTTTTTTTAAATGTAATACTAATATTTAAATGTATTTTAAAAGGAATTTTACAACAAATTCAACGTTATTAAATATCGTATTTTCGAATTAAAACAGAAATATTACTTAGAAGAAAAAATAACATTAGAATTCTCCTGCGAATAATCTGAACGCATTATTAACGGACGGGCAAAGGAACTCACATTTCAAAGCTTCTTATTTTAGTTGAATATCATATGATTGAAATATGCACTAAGCTGTTATTATGAAATGTAACTATTGAAAGTGAGATGATTGTCAATATTCAAAATAATATTGAAATTTGTGACAATGCACCATAAAACTGTGTCAAATGTCTAACACGACAAAAAATCAAGGAAATATATTGAAAAAAACGAGACATTCTATCAACATAATTAAAATTCTATGTTCATCCTGAAATGAAATGAAAGAAAAACTTATAATTGATAACAATCTTCTTAATGACAGTAATAATTTGGAACTTTGTTCTTTTTGTAATTTCCACTTAGCTGTATCTTATCTAGATTGTAATACACATATTAAAATGTTTTATCCTTGTTTGTGTTGTGTCGATTCTATTCATTGACTTTTATTATCTGCTCATCAAATTAATTTCCTACATTATACACTCTCAACGAGTTTTCAGTAAGAAAATAGTGGAAAGTCATGTGAAATAGATAAATTTTCGAATTAAGATTTAAAAATACAAGAATTACGCCATATTAAAGAATTATTTTACTGGAAGAAAGTGAAATGGAAATCAACAACAATATAAATTTACACCGCAATGAATCATTTTAATTTATGTTAATTTTGCTTTTTTAAGATTAATTAAAATGAGAATTTAATTAAAGTAATTGAAAATCAAAAAAACATTATTTTGTGGATTTCCAACTTAAATAAATCACCTTTAATTTATTTTTTACCGCTGTGAAGTTTTTTCCGATTTTTTTTACACAATTAAAGAATTATTGGAAAAATTTATGGGATATTGAAAAATCGGAAAATGGTGGGAAAATCGAAAATCGGAAAAATCGGAAATTGGTCAAGTAAACTCGGAAAATTTAAAAAATGGCTATTTTGGGTTAATTGTTCCACTCTAAAAATTTTGTTTTCCACTATATTTGAGTGCTGGAGTAGTTCCAGGAAGGTCAAAAGATGGGGGGTAAAAAAATATCGACCCCTGTAGAACAAAACTTTTCGAAAAAATGAGTAAAAGTACGAAAAAAATCGGAATTCACAATTTTTCCGATTTTTGACTTTTACTCATTTTTCTGTAAGGTCTTGTTCTGAATGGGTTAATATTTTTCATTTTGAGTTTTTACATTTTCCCGACTTTCTTTCCAAATATTTTCCGACTTTCTAGAGTACTTTCAGTAGAGAAATTTCCGATTTTTCACTGTCCCAAAAATATTTGCGTAAATTTTTCCGATTATTTTTTAACGATGTAACAAAAAATCGGAAAAAAACTTCGCAGTGGTTTATTTTTTGGACAATTGAAATAAGTTTCTTCATATTAGCGGTAAATATAACCAATCATCGAATTGAGGTTTAATGAAACAATTTAATATCATTTTAATCTAAATTTCATTGAAAACATTAAAATCATATCAAAGACAAAACACAAAATTAACAAAATTAAATAAATTTCAACATTAAAATTGTTATAACCACATTTCAAAATTTTTTACAGATTATAATTTCATACTCACTTTCTGACATAACCAACCAACTTGAATAATACTCGTTCTTAATTATAAGTAAAACATTTTCCTCATGAAGGCGTTAATTTTTTTAAAGAATTTTTTTCAAAGATAACAAAAAACTTAGTTAACATTCATTAAAACACGAATAACTCATTTGCATTATTTTATCGTCTTTCAAAGCGGAAATGTTATTCATGAAAATTTTCATTTTAAGAAGTCTGATTGTTAAGCATCACTTACAGGAGTTGTTTCATATTTGTTAAGAGACTTGAAATAAATAATTAAGATGTCAATTTTAAGTAATATCTCACTTGAGTTAAAAGGACCATTTAACAGCATGGGAATTCATTTGGTCCTATTAAAGTAAAAAAGCTTTTGAAAATAACACTTTTCCTCTTCTTAAAATAATTTCAAAGCAAACTTAATCTTTGATGGTACTTCACAACATATTATATTTCAATATTTTATTACACTTGTTCAGTAAAATGTAAATTGATACGACAATTTTGCTATTTGAAAATAATGCTCTTTGAAATCATACTATTTTTCTAAGATTTATTTCTCTTTGAAATATATTATAATATTATAATTTTTTTTTTATTATTTTATATTTAGTTTATTTTTTTCAACAAATAAAGAAGAAGAAATTAAGTGCACTTTTAATAATAGTAAGATAATATTTTCACATATATATTTCTCTTCTCAT
This sequence comes from Culicoides sonorensis, assembly GCA_900002565.1. Lineage (NCBI taxonomy): Eukaryota > Metazoa > Arthropoda > Insecta > Diptera > Ceratopogonidae > Culicoides > Culicoides sonorensis. Next base: position 515,648 of record LN483445.1, on the reverse strand, counting down.
CAATATTATTTTTAATATTTAATATTATGAAAAAATAACCGCTCTATTATTTGTGTCCGCATCACACAAAGTCTTATCTAAAACTAAGCACTGTAGTTCAAAACAATATATTCGAGGCTTCAGGACAACGATAAACACACAATAAGCTTAAGCTTATGTATACGAAAAAAATATACTCGTTTAATACTGCGTGCGCCTTTTTATATGATGTAAATTAGAACCAATGTAACCTAACAACATTTGTTCAAGTTTCATTCATAAACTTGTATAGAGTATCCATGAAATGTATGATTTTTATTAATGAAAAAATAGTATGTACAAATACTACAGATCAACACAATTATTTGAATTTGATTAAATATTTTTAAGACCGTTAACAAGATTTTTTGAAAATATGAATCTGAATAATTTCTAATTTTCCATTAAAATCAAAATAAAATCGCCTGACAGCCTGATAATACATAGAACTTTATTCAAACTCGAATAATTGTTTGGTCTCCCTGGAAAATCGTAGGCTTACAAAATACGTAATACTGCTGTTGATCGAGTGTGCTTGATAAATGATCTACGAGTTTGGTTTGATCCCAAATTAAACTTCAAAAACCATCTGGATGTTACTATATCGAAGGCAAACTCTTTTCTTGTACTCATAAAAAGATTTGGAAGGAGTTCAAAGACGTCCACACAACTAAATGTTTATATTCCTCCGGATGCCAACATTTCAAATTGATGTTAATCGACTAGAGTCAATTCAAAAGCAATTTCTCCTTTTTTGTCAGAGAGATCTAGATTGGCAAGATCGTTTTCACCTTCCTCCTTATAAACATCGCCTCAACTTACTGAACATGCTCATCATCAGAGATCGTCAACAAATTGTTTGCTGCTTATTTATTTTTGACGTTTTAAACAATAAGGGCAACGCTTAATCTGTCAAGGATAAGGTCAGAATAAGAAGTGGACCAAGAGCTAAGCGTCCACTGGAAGAAGTCAAGGCAAACTCACGATATGAGGCAAATAATCCTATTAACCGTTTTTTGACTCTTTCTTAGAGGTTGGGTCAAGACATGTCTCTTGTTAGTTCAAAAAGGAATTTATTAAGTATAACTTTAAGAAAAAATTATAAATGAGCCCTTGGACGGACCTTTCGGGGGGAATTTTTGATTCTCATTCTAGTCATTATTTGATGAAATAAAATAAATAAAATAAATAATACTGTTAAAGGACATTGTTGAAAAAATAACAAGATTTTAAAGTACCACTAGAACTAATAGAAAAATGCCTGAATTATTTTGTAACAAATCATTGACGAAATCATCAAATTTTATACCGTGCTGAAGTATCCTACGAATTTGAAAAAGTTCCTACGAATTTTTAAGGCAACGCCTTAAAATATTTCCCTTAAAATTTCTCTTTTTCGTTCAGACATAACTAGTCCCTGGTTTTCCACTATTTTTTCGTAGAATTCGTGCCAATCGTCAGTTAATAGTAATATCTGGAGACCTTTTTCGATTCGCATCGATACGATGAATTTTTCATGGATTTTTAGACGTAAATGGAAATGACTAAAATCTCATATATACGACTATGAATGGAAAACATGTTTATGTCGGAAAAGAAATCCATTAAAATCATCGCATCTATGTAAATTGTAAAAGATCTCCAGATATTACTATTAACTGACGATTGGCACGAATTCTACGAAAAAATAGTGGAAAACCAGGGATTAGTTATGTCCGCACGAAATTGACATGTTTTCCATTCATAGTCGTATATATGAGATTTTAGTCATTTCCATTTACGTCTAAAAATCCATGAAAAATTCATCGTATTGATGCGAATCGAAAAAGGTCTCCAGATATTACTATTAACTGAAGATTGGCACGAATTCTACGAAAAAATAGTGGAAAACCAGGGACTAGTAATGTCCGAACGAAAAAGGAAAATTTTAAGGGAAATATTTTAAGGCGTTGTCTTAAAAATTCGTAGGAACTTTTTCAAATTCGTAGGATACTTCAGCACGGTAAATTTTATTCGTTTTTTAACAGTAAAACATAATTCAAATTAAAACTTTTTTTTCACACATCATTAAAAATTTTATATAAAAATAATTATCTTCATTTATTTGTATAATGATTCAGCTTGACTCTTGTTATGTTCATATTACTTTTGAAAATTTGATACCTTACTGACTTTAAATCCAAATCTTGAATAATAAAGTCGAGGCTTGTCAAAACTTTTCGACCAGATTAAGTTCGAAGATTCAACTTTTGACTGTACATTATTCCACGGTTTATCCATCAGTTCAAACTAAAAATAAAATTCTAATTAGGTTAACCATTTAAACGAAAAATTTTGGGACATTCAATTAAAATTTGAATAAACTAAAACTTTCACATTTCATTAAACGTTCAGAATAAATTTATTATACAATTAAAAGGAAAAATATTTAATCAAATTCTATGCAAAACAAATAAATATTCAATAAAAAACCTAATCTAATTATTGAAAGTTGTTAACAAAAAATGAGGTGAAAAAAATAAATAAAAATAATTGACTCAATTCAAATAGTAAAACTCTTTCACATGACTCTCAAAATTGAGCAAAACATTAATATAAGACAACATATTTTTCAAATAACTTTTTATCTCTATAAAAAAAAAAAAATATGATGTTACTGTTTTTATGGAAGATTATCCCTAGTTTAATGGTGAGTAATTTATCATTAGGTTTTTTTGAAAGAAGAACGATAATAAAACAAACATTTTACTCAAATAAAATGAATAATCTTTACTTTACACATCTTATAACTAAGTGTTATATTTTTACATGCATTTATATACAAAGTGTGTTTGGTTTTTCATTCAACATAAGATTATTTATTATTAATTTTATTATTATCTGTATTAAATTAGACTAATCTCTAAATTAAGATTATTATTTTAAATGTAATAACTATTAATTATACATAAATTTATTTCAATTTCGGAGAATGTGGTGGGATTTACAATATGTTTGTTCAATTTATATTATTTTTTTTAATTTAGATTACCTTTAAAGTGCATTATAATCGAAAAATTATGTCAAAAATTTATAAAACAAATAAAAACTACACATTTTAGGAAAACTTCAAATTCAATGAAATTTTTTCATTAAACAATAGGATTAATTTTTTTTTTGTTATGAATCAACCTGAAAACAATGTACATAATTAATAATTATTTTGAATAATTGAAGAAATTTTTACAATTTAATTTTGAAAACGTATATCACATTTAAACTGATGATGACAGTTTATTGGAATAATAATCATAAAAAAAAAATTTGATAGTTATTTTTTTTATACAATTAGAAATGTATTATTTATTACTATAAATTAATAAGGTACAAATAATTTTAAGTTTATGTGTTTTATAATATATAATTTAAGTAAGTTTTGTATTTTTTTTTTGTATAATATTGTAATACTTCAGAAACAGTTGACCTATCCCTGTTCCAATTTATTTTTGTGTAAACTTAATTTCTGTTCCAACAAGTAAAATTAAATGATGTTGATGAAAAGAAAAAAAATGTTTACGATTTTTTTTTAAAAATATTTCCAATTCAGTCCATCAGTTTCTGTGGTTCAAACATAAAAGTAACTCGATAAAATCATTCATTTGCTATCACGGAATATTACTTCTGTAAATTTGAAAATAAAAATATTCAAATATTTTCAATTTTGTAAAAAATAATTTTTTTTTCTATTTCGAATAATAGGACCGAGTTCTCTGTTTAATAATAAATTGAATTTAAATTTTGTGACTCATTTCGATTTACGGTATTTCCCTCTTCATTGACTTGCTGACTACTTTCTGAACTCCTTTCGTCTTCTATTTGGTTAGTTTCTTTGTTCACTTGCTCTGTATTTATTTGAATATCACCAGGCATATTGCCAGATTCCTTATTTTCTTCGTTATTTGTTTCATATTGTTCGAATTCAGGAAGTGAATCTAATGATCGCATTGAATCTTGCGAAGTATTAACTCCACCTTTTATAATTGAAAGAGAGTCTCTTGCAATATTTCCCAAACCAAAACCGGTAAGTCCAATTTGAACAACTTTGCTGTATTCTGTAGAAGGCGTAATAAGTATCTCATTTGGATTATTTGACTTAACTAAAGTTGATGTCTCCGAAGCATTTTTTAACAATTCGTTTTGATCGGCAGCTGATGATGACACGTCATCTTCTCCACCTAATTCAAATATCACTTTGTGTTCTAGATTTATTTGTTCTGGGGTCTCTTCCTCTACTAATACTGGAACATTTATTTGTGATTGGGGCTTTATATTTGTTACACTGGTGGCAGTTATAGTATTTTCGGGAGATATATTTTCCTTCACCTCATTTTTCAATGCATTTGATAAATTATCAACAGATACTGCTTGTTCCACTTGTGTTACACTAATTCCTGTAGAGTCTGATGATTGATTTGGTTGAAGCACATTGGTCATAATGGGTTGTAAAGTTTCAATATTATCGGGAATTTCTCTTTTCGTAGAATTTCCAAATCCAACCATCGCAAAAATACCACCCACCGTATTGGTTTCCTTTTTTGTTTGTAACTCCTCTTTTTTCAGACTATCAGGACTCGATCGATTGAAAATTTGTGAAATATTTGTAGGTTGGAATAAGCTCAAGAGTTTATCAAGTGTTGCAGGATAAGTACTTTCTCCTTTGGACACGTTCATCCAAGAATTTTTTCGTGTGCGCTTATCATTTGTTTTTTGGGTGGTAGTTGATCGTGGTGCTTCAACAACAACATTCAGTTCATTTTCAGGACTTTTACAAGGACTATTTGTGAGAGTTCCTTCATTTGACGAAACTTTCGGTGATAAAAACTCTTCTTGTGGTATATCTAAAGAGTCCTGTGAACTTACACTTATCTCCAAACTTGAAAGACTATCATTTATTTTAATATTTTCTTTATCACTGCATGGCAATGGTTGTATCTCCTTAATAGAATCAGGACATTTTATGTATTTCGTTTCAATTGATGGAACATCACGTAAAATAAAATCAAAACTGTCGGTTGAACTCATTGATACATTCATGTCATTATGTTGATCCATTGAGTCCAGCGATGTACTGCTACTCGATAAGGCAGAATCGGATAATGTTGATGAAGGTGTCAAAAGACTACTCGACGTTGGTGGTAAATTAACTCGGGTAACACTAAATCTCGAAGTTGGAAAAAACGTGGGAGAGGGTGATAATTCAACACTACTACAGCTTAATTTTGATTCATTTACTTTAGACACTTGAAAACGATTTCGCGGACTTGCTAACGGACTTACAATTGGCGAAGGAAGTGGAGATTTCAATCTGTTTTTCGATGTATCATGTGAACTTTGTTTGTGTTTTCGCCCTATTTTTGTACTGTGATGAGAAAAGGAAGATGGCAATGATGATGAAGTCGTAAGTAAATTTCTTCTATTATTGTTTGGTGGTGATTTAATTGTTGTTATGCTTGACGGAATTGTTGTTGGCATGTCCGTGTTTTTAATTTGTTGTGGAGGAACATTTTGACATGTTAGTGAAATTTTACGTGATGGGATCGGTATCTTACGTACAGAAGCTTCAACAGTTGTTAAATTTGGCTGTTGTTCACTATTAGATATCGACACAGGTGGACTTAAATTGCGCTTACAATGGGCTCGTATATTATTAATTAAGCGATTGAATGATGTTGAATCGAACGAGTCCTGAATTTAAAGAATATAAAAATTTATACAAAAATAAATTTGAAAAAATATTAATTGTAGCTTACCGAAAGCTTTCTTGGAGTATCGTCTAAATCAATTTGTGTAACTGATTTATTTGACTTCAGAGCATCATTAAGTGCTTCCAATCCTTCAGTTTGAATATTATTGTCTCTTAAATCGATACGTTGTAATGTTGAATTGCCACCAAATTCAAGGACTTCGGCCAATATTTTTATTCCTGGACAGGATAAGTGACAAGCTTGTAGACCAAGACTTTCGAGACTTGAGTTTGTCTTGAGACTCGATCTAACTGACATCAAAAAATCGTTTCCAATGTTATTTCTTCCAATGTTAAGTACTTCCATTATCGTTGTTGCGGAAATAAGATCAGAAAATGATTTGCTTGAGTTTTTTGTAAGTTTGTTATTCCACAGGAGTAAAACTTGTAAACCTGTTTGATTAGGTGTTGACTCTTCTTTTTGTGTTACAGATTGTTGTCTCTCTAGTGTGCCATTTTTTGCAAATTTGGCTTCCGTTATACGAATTGATGACTTAGAATCATTTGAATCAATAGAAGTTAAACTATTTAGACTTTCTGAGCTAAGTGAGCGCTCAGGGTTGTTAGTAGTTGGTTTAATTTCTTTTTCAATACAATTCTTTTCTACACTTATAGCTTTCCTAAGAGCTGATAACTTTTCATTTTGTAAGGTGACTTCATCTTTTGCAACCTTTGAAAACGTTTCTACATTTCGATCGAAAATTTTCATTTCTGGTGTTTTTTGTAAGATGCTTTGTACTTCCTCATCTGTTTCTTCAGCTGAAAGACTTTGACTTTCCGTCAACGATGGCGTGACGACTTTTTCTTCAACAATTTCAGCAGGTGGAGGTGGTGGTGATTTTTCCTTTTGTTTCATATTCGAAATATTTGCATCATCATCCTCATCATCATTAAGATTATTATTAATATTAGACTTTGACAAGAGATGTATTGGTTTTGCCGCAGGTTTCTCACAAGATGTTGGTTTCTTAAACGATGGAGAAAGACTTTTATTATTGTTAAGTAAGTTCAAACTCGCTGATAGTTCTGAATAATCAATGCGAGAACTTGAATTCTCCGAAATAGGATTTCTTATTGAATTATTTTGCTGTATAAGAGCATCGGCTAAGTACGAAATTCCTTCATCCTACAATGAAAAATAAAAAAAAAATATATATATTTTGGAAAATATTAAATCAAAGATAATCTCACCTGTATATTATTGTTCGAAATATCAAGAAATTGTATAGAATAGTTGACTTTAAGTAAACATCCAATGTTATATGCATCAAAACTGTTAAGATCGTTATTAGCTAGCCACAATTCTTTAAGTACATTGACTTTCCTCAGGGCATGACAAAATGTTGCCACTATGAAAATAAAAACAAAATTATAAATCAAACTTATAGCTATAGTTTTTATCTTTTACCTGGTCTACCAGTCATACCACAGTGCTCTAATTTAATAGTGTGCAAACACGACCCTACTAAGGCTTTTCCCAAATTTGAGGCACTGATCTCACTGATTGGTACACCCCGTGCCTCTAATGTTTTAAGAGCTTGACTACGTTTAACCATATTGATTGAAGACAGCCATCCTCTATTTGTAATATCTTTGTTCTCCGAGATATTCAACTCATTTGCAGCTTCATAATATTCAACCATATCAAAAATTGCTGTGGCTGAAACATCATCAAGATTACAACCAGACACATCAATTACCTTGTATTGTACCTATGGCAAATCGAAAAAAAATTATTTATAATACTTTTTTCGAAACAAAATTCGAATTACCCTCTTTAAAATTTCCTCCAGAGTTTCTACGTTTTCATGTGTCAATATCTGGTTGTGCAAATCTAAAATTGCCTCTCTTGACTCATTTGTGTCTTGCAATGTAGCTAAATGATTCAAAACGACATCCAACGGATCTGTTTTGTGTTTTATGCATGACTCTTTGTAAAAATCACATAATTTATCCGAAGAAACTCGAAGTACTGATTTCAAAAGAAAAATTAAATGTATTACAATAAGTAGGTCACAATAATTTAATTACAAAAAAAAATACCTCCATCCCAAGGATTTACTGGTTCCAAATACCCTGTTACAAGATTTCTATCATGAGGAAACGAAACTTTTCGATGTTTTTCTTTGTTATCGGAGACAGCCTTCTGATTACACTCGATGGAGATTGATTTGGCCATGACAAGTTCTACTTCTTCTCCTTTTGTAGTTGATTGATTGTTATGCAACTGTTGTTCGCAATTATTCGCGCCATTGCCACTTGTTTCTTCAATTTTTATCGAATTTTCCTGTTCAGAGGAGTTGTTTGAATCAGATAGTACCTCATTTTCTTGCAAATTGGAGTCTCTTTGTTCGTCTAAATCTTTCAAAGAATTCATTTCTTTTCGCCACACAGAGTTGACATATAAAATATTTCCTTTTTTTTATATTTAATTATTTTTTATACTATTTTATTATAAAATACAAATCACCAAAATGTAAAAATATGAAAAATTGTAATATTATTATTATTATTTATGTAGGTTCTGCTGCACAGTCTTTTATTTTTTTTTAAGTTTAATTACAGACATTCAGATGTTTTTAAAATTTATGTATGAAGCTGTCAATTTAACCAGGGTTCGAAAAATCTAATTTCTTTGATATGTTTTGAGGAATGCGTAAAAAGTTGTAAACATTGCATCATAGAGTAATGAATGGAATATAAAAAAAATTATGAATGAATGATATAAATTATAAATAAATTATTAAATTATAAACACAAGATGTGAGAAATATTTTACTAGCCCATTGATGTTAAACTGCGCACTTAAGTCGCTCGAAATCGTCCGATTCCGGAATGTCTTTGTCACTGGGTTGCTTTAAATGTCACTTGCATTTTTAAATGTCAAAAAAAAACTCAATTTTTAAGATTATTTTTTAGCAGACAATACTGAAATTTTTGTTCAAAGAGATACAAAAAGAAGAGGTTAATAAATGAGAAGAAAGTGTAAGTGCTCCACAAATTTACTAGAATAACCTGGTAATATTAATTCACAAAAGAAATCAACTAAATAAATACAATTTAATTAAAGGCAAACGTGGAGCTTTTGGAGTGTAAATATTTTTTCCTTTTAAATTATGACTGATGAATCTGCTGATCGACAACGGTGGGAAGCTGCAATGGCTCGAAACCAATATCAAAATTATGGTGTAGATTTACAATCTTCACACGACATGAATAATGAAACGATGAAAGAAAATTACACTTTACTTAGAGATTCATATGGAAACATTGTAAAAGTTTATGGACTCAATTTGGAAGGTCATCAAAATTACGAGTTGTTTAATAGTTCACCAAATCAAAATTTGTCATATTTGCCAAATAATAGCATGAACAATCAAACATCCCATTCAAACTACCAACAAAGTCATCAACAAAATTTTCAACAAGAATATTTTTCTGAGAATTGGATGCCTCATCATAACGAAAATCCCTTTTCTGGAAATACTCAACAGCAAGAACCACAACAGAAACCATTGGTTCAAGGACATAACATGCAATCTAATTACTCATCAAATCCTATAATTAATCAGCTTTCCAACTGGACTCCAGGAACATCCATTTATGGAGATTGTTTTTTGCCCTCTAACAATTTGGCTTCCGATAATTTACATTGTGCCAATGAAACTCACCATCAAATGTACGAGCAAACACAAAATATTGCGAATATACAACAGCCTATGATGTCTTCGAATATTGTTTCACCACAATTGAAGAAAAAACAGAGAATTATTGCTGAAGTAAAACCAATGCGAATGTCTTATTCAGAAGCTCTAAGTAAAAATGTTTTATCTGAAAATCAAAATACTAATCATCCCGTAAACTCTGGCGCGAATAATCCATCTTCTGTTAATACAGCAACCCAACAAGTAAATAACAAAAAAAAATCTAACCAGGCAAGATCTCCAATACAATTTGAAAAACGATCCCCTATCACTGTACAATCTGATGATAAAGTCAGAAAAGCCTCAAATAATCCAATTAATGGTGAAAAAGGAATTAAACCAACTAATGAAGTAATTAAACCGAATCCTACGATATCGAAAGAGACTAAAGATACAAAAAATACGTCTTCTGCTTCTTCATCTGAAAGTAAGCCTAAGAAAACTTTGAAGAAAACACAGAAAAATACTAAAAATAAGATAAAGGGAAATCAACAGGCTTCCAAGTCAGTTTTTGCGAATGAATTTAAGCAAGATGATGAAAGTTATCATCTCATTCCTGACGACTCTATTCCTGAAACAGAAGGTGAAACATATGAGAGTATTTACAATGTGAACTATGATCGTATTTCAACAAAGAGCTCCCAATCTTCATCAGCACACAAGAAAAGTAAACAATCAGTTAATGTTTCATCATCCGGCGGTCGTATTTCATCGAAACAAGACAAATTTTACTCAAAACGTAATCACAAAAATCAAAAATCACATAAATATCGAGTCTTATTGGAAAAATGTTGGGCCATGTGGCTTGAATATATCATTAAATTTATACTATGGCTTTGGTCGCTAGTAAGTGATGTTGTCTATTTGAGTTTTGGCATTATTTGGGACAAAATTGTTGTAACCTATCAACATGCAAACCAATACATTAGCTCACTATGCTCCGAAGTTGGAAGTCGACCGAATATTTGGATAAAAAGTTTGTGGAGTAAAACAAAAACAAATCTGGAAAAAATTAACTTTTGGAGGAGATTCTTCACGAAAAAACCGGTTGAACCACTTAAAGATTACTACAAGGATGGCAAATTACCAACGACAGCTGATGAAGCTATGTATTCACTTTTGAACTGTAAAGGAAAAGATGCATACAGGTAGTCATTTATACTTCTTACACAATTATATAATTTCTAATCATTTTCTATACTTTTTACAGTATTCTTGGAGTTACAAAAGATTGTCCTCAAGAGCAGATCAGGAAACATTTTCATAAAATTGCTTTGTTAGTTCATCCAGATAAAAATAAACAAATTGGTTCTGAAGAAGCATTCAAGGTTTTACAGAGGTCTTTTGAACTGATTGGAGAACCGGTAAGAAATTTATACATATTTTTTTAAGGACTCATCTTACAATTCTTATTTTTACCGAAACAGGAAAGTCGAAAACAATATGATTTGAGTTTGGCGGAAGCCCTTAACGCGGAAAAAGCTTGGTCTGAATTAAATGATTTACTGAAACAGCTTCACACAAAAATTTCCGAAGCAGCCAATACAATTAGGTATGAAATTATCGCATTTTGTACAAGTTTATTTTTTTATTTTATTAATTTCCATTCATATATTATTTCAGGTGTAGTAGTTGTTGCAGTAGACATCCTAGAAAACCAACAGTTCGTCCTCACTATGCAGCCCGGGAATGTAACTCTTGTCGCATCAGACATTCAGCACGAGAAGTTATATTTTAAAATTGTTAAATGATTCAAATTACTTTAAATTTGTTATTTTTTACAGGGTGATATCTGGGCAGAAACAGCATTCTTTGGATTACGTTGGAAATACCTTGCATTGATGGAAGGCAAAGTGTACGACATAACTGAATGGGCTAACTGTCAAAAAGGCGCTTTATCACACTTGCAACCTAATTCTCATATTGTCCAATATAGAATAGTTTTAGGGCAAAACTCTCAACAACAACAGCAACAACAAGGCCAGCAGGAAAAAGAAAAATTCAGTAAAAAAGAGCAGTCTTCCGGGTATGCATAAATTTGTCTAATCCAAAAAACTTATACTCATAATATTTAATTTTTACAGAGAATCGGCGTTTGATGATATTTTGAGCAACATCTACAGCGGTCAAAAACAATCAAATACTTCAACTCGTCGTAGACATAAAAAATAATTATTTTCTTCTAATTACCCAAAATATCCATCAAAAAAATTGGAATAAAATAAAATTATCAATTATATTAATCAAAACATAATTAATTTGAGATTAATTGTAAATATTATTAATTGTCGTTAAAAAATAAAAAAAAATTAAAAGTAGCTTAAGATTATATTGGGGAAATTTGAATAAGCAACGTTTCCAACTATTTTTTGACAATGTGTCTGTTTTATTAAATTCATTGTTCTTAAACAAAAAACGAAATTTTGTAACAAAATATTAAGTTATTTATTATTTTATTTTATGCTTTTAGCGATGTTGTGTCTTTAAACTAGATGTTAATTTTTGTTGTTCTTAATTTTATATTCTGTTGTTATGAGTACATGAATCTTTCCGATATTTCTATTTTTGTTGCACAGTATAACTTAATCATCGGATCCAACACTTCGCTTTGCTTTCCTTTGACGTGGACTTTGTTTAGGTGATTTGCTACCGACTTTCGAATTAGGTGATGCTTCTACGAAATTTAAAAGAAAAATTTGATAAGAAATGCAATGCAATGATAAGTTGCTATAAGAATTTTACTTACGTAATTTTTTTAATGTCTCTGGAGGAAGCCAATCATAATCAACATCATTGGTATTGGATGTGCCAGTTTCCACTTGTTTACGTTGAGCAGGTGATCGGCGTTTTTTGCCAACACTGCCTAAGAATTGTTGTCCCAAGACAAGTAACAACACAACAATTGCTGCTAAAAATACATACAAGAAGAATGTTTCACCATCCAAACCTTCATCAACTTCAACAATTTGAACTGTTTCATTGAACACAGCTTCTGAATATTGAATTCCATTGGCGTCACGGTAATTAAGAGCAATATTTAAGCCAAATGGTCTTCCTGCAAATGTATCTGAAGGTACAAATGAATAAGAAATGGTAGCATCATGACCAGGTTTCACTACAGTATTGTAAGCAATTGCGGAAAAGTTTTGAATGAAGTAGTTAAAATCCATTGGATACCGGAATGAAGCTTCTACAGTTTCAACCACAAATTCCTCTTCACCCTTGTTAGCAAATCCAACTAAAAATTCAACGGGAAGTCCACCTGGCAACTCAAATTGCACGCCTGGCGTATATAAAGGTTTGGTGAACAATAATCGAGTGTCTGCATTAGGTGATGTTGTAATTTCAGCGTCTTCCGTTTCTCCTTCTCCAGTAACAACAGCATCTTCAGTCTCCACGTCTACCAACTCGTCATCCAATTCATCCTCACTTGCATTTACCATGAACCGGTTACCTGGCAAAATATAATGAAAGGTAAATGTTAGATTTGAAATAACTTTTATCCGAAATCATGAATGAAATCTTTACTTAAATACGAATATCAATCGATAATCAATTTCAAATGAACTTTGAAAGGTAATATAAATTCAGAAACACAAATAATGCCATATCATGAGACAAATCAATATGCCACGTAAGACCATACACTTTCTATTTTTAAATATAATATTAATCAATTATGAGTCTTTTACCTGCACTAAATGTACAAATAATGCTTGGAAGCACAAACAGCAAAAATATATGAATTTTTTTCATTATCTTTTATTTAAAAGACGGAAAAACCACGTAAATTAATTAAAATTGAGCAGCACCTCTTTACCACAAGTTTGAAAAAGGTGATTTCAAAATTATGCGATAATGACAATCGGAAATGAGAATCGGAATTAAATTCGCTTATTTTTTCTGAACCCTGAGTTGCATTGTAATTGCAAAGGAGCTAAATGAGTGAAACTATTTGAATTGCCGCAAAATTAGTAAACATTCAAAAAAACTTTAAGTTTGATATCAAGAAAAAAATAAATTTAAAAATGTCACACACCGAGATTAAACAAATCACAAGTAGGAATGTGAGCTATCAAATTGAACTGATGGAATGGAGTAAAAAAATGGACTTGATTGCTATCAGTACAAAAGGTTCAATTTAATTTACATTTTTGTTTTACATTTTTTAATGCGAAAAAAATCAACAGGTGATGTTATAATTCATCGATTTAAATGGCAAAAAGTATGGTCCTATCAAGCTCCATCGGAGAATCTCAAAGCTCGTTCAATTGCATGGCGAAATGATGAAAAAATGATTGCCGTTGGCTATAATAATGGTTTGATTGTCCTGTTAGACATTGAAAACAAAGAGGAAGTTTATACTTTGAATATGGAATGTAGTGTTTCATGTATGTTATGGACTAACTGTTCAAATCCAATCATAACTCATGAAGAATCTGATTCAATTCCTTCACAATTTGATCAATCAAAATTCCTTCCTCCACTTCCGAGTCTCAACTCAATGTCATCTACGACAAAAAAGAATGATTACAATACCTTGAAATTCTATTCAAATGACACGTTAAATCTCTTAGTAATTGGCTTGGAGAATGCGAAATTAAATTTATCAATATTTGGGATGATCACATGTGCCAATATCGATCTCAAACCACTTTTTAACGAGGAGGAATCAATTGAAATTAAAGATTTGATAATGAGTAATGATTTGAAACAGATATTTGTTGTAGTGAGAACAAACAATTCCACCCAAGTCCTGATTTACCAGAACAGTGTACTTTCAAAATATTCCGTGTCTCTTTTTAAAATTGCTCTGCAACATGGATATGTTAAAAACACACTTTCATACATAAAAGATACAATTCAAAGTATAACTGAAGCCTGGGAAACCGTTTTACTGGAAATGGATAATAAATTAATTAAATTTGCTGATTCACAACCTCCTGGTAAGACACTTTCAGTTTTTTTTTTGGTTTTTGAAATTACTTTCATATTTATTTAACATTTAAAGGCACAATTTCGTCAGATTTCTTGGAATTATTGATGTTTGGGTATCCACCCACCACAGCGTTACATCAATTTCTTACAAAAGATTTGACAGAAAAAGGACTCAAAAAATTAGCTAACAGTATTGAACTGAGCTATTCTACAATACAAAAGTTAGTGGTAAAACCATTGACAGTAAGCGGGATCAACATTTTATATCACCTGAATGTTTTAAAAGGAATGAGCAAAAATAAATGTTTTTATGGAGTAAGTATCAAAGGAAATTAAAACATAAATAACAATTTAACATCCATTTTTCTGAATTTCAAGGACTTATTAGATGAATCAATTGACGAAGCAGTGTCATATGCTGGATCACTCTTAATAAAAGCAAAGGAACTGCAACAAACGATTGAGACATCGATGAGGGATTATAAAATATTTTTCCGTTGGTTATATGCCGTTATTGTTCGACTAATGGATGAAACCGTCCCTGATGATATTGCTGGTAAACAATGAATAATCTAATCTTAGTAGATGAAATTAATTTTAAATTTTACATTTCAGCGGTACGACAACAAGAAATCAATTATTTAGCTGAATTTTTGAGGCACTTGGACGATATAAATGAAAAAATTGAAAATGAAGGTTTGCTTTTTGCATGTGAATTTAAAGTAATATTTTTTCATTTTATTCTGTATTTTTTTAATAGATTCATGCAAACGTAAATTCAATTTAGAACGTGTTGGACAATACATTGAAGATAAAAATCTTGTTTTTCCATTTGTTGATGACTGTCCTAACTCCTGGAAACAGTTGCTTGAAGCTAATGAATGTTTGAAAAATTGTCCGAATTTATTCCCTCACGATAAAAACTTGTCACTCTTGCAGCAATTTAACAAGTTATCTAATAAAATTAACCAAGCATTCAGTCATCCTCAAACTACGATAAGCAAAGGATTTGAACTTTGTAAAACAATAATAAATCCTCTTACAAATATAGAAAATCTAGATCTAGTCCATGCAACAAGTATTTATTTAGAAAATGAAAAGATTGCACTTTTCGTTATACTTGATAATAACAAGGAGTTTACATTTATTGAGACAGATGAATTTAATTGTGTGAAAACAGTTAAATTAAGATTGTGCACTCCTTTAAAAGAAATTCATGAAATAATTTATCAGCATTTACAATTTTATAATGAATGTACTTTGTCAATCTTACTCAGCAGCTCATCTTCCATGAAAAATACATGTTTTTTCATGCAATTTCCAATTATGAAACTAAGAGAATTAGCAATGCCTTATTCAAATGGTGGTCATATGAGAGTGCTAGACGCTTTTGAAGTAATTGATGAAACTATTATAAAACAAATCGATGGAATCGATGGAATCAAAATTGCTGTTTCAGGACCTAGAAAAGTTTGTTCTATTTTATCACAATCTAAGAAGTCAATTAAAATATATGAAATGGAAATTGATGAGGAAGATGAAGAACTACTAGAATCTTCAAATAATGCTACTTTAGAATATTGAGTTGAAAATAAAATTAAAATGAAATTTCAAAATAATCTTGTTTAAATGGAATATTTTCATGCACAGTTATTTTTTTCAAATACGTTAAATTTTTTTTTTTATTATTTTCCAATTTATTATAAATATTTATTTTTAAACAACATAGTAGATATAGAAAAAAATGATAACTAGCGCAGTTGCAATTAAATAACAGAGCGTTTGTGCTTTGTTGTCCGTATTAAACATAAGTTTATTTATTAACATAAAAATGAAGTTGATGCCTTTGATTCAGTAAGAAATTTTGAAAGGTTTCATTTTAATTATAACAAATAAATAAATATTTTTTTTTATTTTACTTCTTATAAATAGATGTTAAAGAGGGTCACAAAACTGCGAGTTAGCAACATATCTTATTTATGAATGTACGGATGGATTTATTCTTCTTCCTCTTCTTCTTCTTCCTCCTCTTCTTCTTCTTCTTCTTCGGCCTCTTCTTCAACTTCTTCTTCGACCTCTTCTTCTTCAATGTCGTCTTCTTCAACCTTAACATCTTCTTCGCCTTCTGGTGTTTCTGGGTCTCCAGCTTTCTTTCCTGGACGTTCACCGAACCATTTAGGCAATTTGGCTATTATAAAAATATAAATTTATTCATATAAATTTCATAGTAATTCTTATAGCAAAATCAATAATAAGGGAACATTAATCAAACACAATGATATAAAAAATTAGTGAAATGACAAAACATTGACTACTTACACTTTTGACGACCAGAATGGTGTTCGTTTTGCTCTGCCCACATTTTTTCTAGGTATTCCTTGCTCAAAGTTTCAAATCCCTAAATTGTATGGTAAAACAAATACTATCAAGGAAAACATTCATACGTGCTGATATGTTACTTTAATTTTAATTACAAGGATACAATTAAGTGACTGTTTTTTTTTTAGAAATTTTGAAATTCATAAAAATACTTTGTCTTGAAATTTAGATACTCTCCTTTTTACTAACACTTAGAATTTATTTAATAGAAATGAAATGCAGAACAGCAGTGCAAAGTTAAAAATCAAAAAAATGTTGGTGCAAAAATTGAATACTTTAAATTTCAACAAAACAAAGGATATGTTTTAACACAAGATTTCAGTCACAATGGCTTTTAGGTTTTAATACACGAAATCACGTTTAACGTAGAAGCTTACTTTTTGTTCTTGACATGAACATTTCTTGTCGTTCTTGCCATTTTTTATTCATTAAGTCTAACGCCAATGTCGAGTATCCCTTTTATTTATGAAAAAAAATGTATTACAATCTTATATATTTTTACTTCGCAAAAAAATATTTGATTCATTTTTGAAAAAATACCCTTGAACTTTAGACCGAAAATGTATGAAATTGTTAAATAAAATGAAAAAACTTACGCCTTCAAACAATTTCTTCTTGTCATCGTATGATCTGGTATCGACACGTCGTTCATACTTAGAGGCAACTTGAATCTTTGGCTGTTAGTTAAAATATTATTTTTAATAAATATGTGATATTCAATTAAAATATTTATTTACTTACTGGATATTTACCGGTGAGGGCTTCAGGGTCCAAACCCTTCTTCAAGGCTTTGTGCCTTAGTTGTTGCTTCTGTCTTTCTTTCAATTCTTTCAACTTTATAAAAAAAATGATAATATATTAAATATATTTATTTAAATACAATCTCAAAACTTACATCGTAATCTTGACGTTTTTGTCTCTCTTCTAAATCATACTTTTCAGTTTCAAGTCTGACAATGGTTTCCCAAAGTTCTTGGGCCTTGGAACGGAGTTTATCAACACTAAGACTATCTATATCCAAGGGTTTAATGCGGAAGGAAAGGGAGATTTTCTTTTCTTCTTCAAGTTGTTCTTTGGTCTTGTTGCGTTCCATAGCAGCGCTTGAGAGACCCAACTGTTAAATTTGAAATTTTTATTCATTTCAATGAAATTTATTATTTAAACCTATGATTTGTTACTTACTCCACCACTTTCTTTCTTTTGAATGGTAAAGTTTGGACCTTTCTTGTCCTTGTCCTTCATGGCTTGAAGCATAGCTTGACGCTTCTTCTCAGCCTCTTCGAGACGTTGACGCTTCTCCTCGATTTCACGTTGTTTCTTTTCTTCAACTTCGCGAACGCGACGTTCCTCTTCTTCCTTTTTGCGTTGAGCCATACGCTTTTCTTCTTCAGCACGTGAAACCTTACGTTTGGCTTGTTTATCCTTCAACTTTTTGAGTTCATCTTCCTCCTTTGCACGTTGTTTTCTCCATTCGAGAATGTATTCTTTGAGTTGTTCATCCAAATCGGAACGCTTTTGATCTTGGCGTTTGATGAATTCAGGATCATCACCTCTACAAATGTTTTATTAACACAGTAATTGTTAAGTTTATATTTATAATTCAAATTTTTTTTATGAAATTAAATGATTTATGTTTTATGATAATTAAATACAATTTTTATATAAATATTTAAACATCTTCTTACATATAAACGGATGTGCATTCAACGTAACGATAATATTAATAGGATACAAAGTGAAAAACAAAATTATTAAATGCATGCAATGTAATTAGACTAGCACAAATACAGGAAAATTTACATTAAACAAAATAAAACTTACGACTTAGCTCCTTCGAATTAACAATGTTATTACATACAGCTTATAAAAAAATATTAATTAATATTTTTTACTTTTTTTATTTTCAGAGAAATAAGCCAAAATATTTTTTTTCGTTTTCATTGTTATTAAATCTATAGCCATTAAGCATTTACTTTTTTTTCTATTTATTTTTTTCAAGTTAACAAAACATTTAATATTAGAAAGATAACAAGCAGCAGATATTTTGTTAAAAAATAAAAAAATGCGACGTACATTTTTAAACGAAGTTGCTTGTTTATTATTATTAAATTAAATTTAGATATTGAATTGAATTTTTAATGTTTAATTATATTAAATTTGTTATATAATTTTTTTTTAAATATATTTTTTTTGTAAGTTATACAAGTATTTGTTTATGATATATATATTTTAATATATCTAAAGTATAGTTATTTTAAACTTACTCTGATTTTGCGGCTGGTCTAAAAAAATTACCATTGATTTATTGGATTGAAGAGGAGGTAATTAACATTTCCACACACAGTTACGAAATTTGGTTGGAAATTTTTTTTTATAGTTTTTATGTGGAGTGGAGTAGTTTCAAAATTGGTACAGGAGGATGAATTTTTGTGTGATACAAAATACATATATAAAAAAAATCAAAAAATTCATAAGTTTTATTTTATACTAAAAAAAAAATTTTTGTAGAAGAATTTAAATTTATCAAAAAATTTTGTCTTTTATGCTTGGATAAAAAATAATAATAAAAATATGTTATAAAATTTTGAAAAATTTCTGATTTAAATTGACTGATTTATGTGTGATCACCAGTTTTTCATTTCAAATCTAATTTTAAATTTTGATTTCATATAATAGAATATGTGAACATATTTTTATACTCGGAGTTTTTTTTTTGTATTAAAAATAAAATAAAAAAAAATGTGTGTTAAATTAAATATCAGTTAATTTTCATTCTCAATGTATGAGTGTAATATCGATGGTCGAATAAGTTTATTAATAAGGTGATGAACAATAATTTGCAAATGTTTCACTTACCAAACATGAAAAAATTGATATTTGACTCTAATTTTTTTTCAAATTCAATATTCTAATATTTTTTTACATGTAACAAGTTAAAAATGTGTACATTTGAAAATTATTGTGTCATACATTTATTGTTACAATCATTTTTTAAGATTGATTCAATTTCATAGAGCGGACGCCTGGTTTTTTGTTTATTAAAATTCATTTATTGGATTTTTTTAACATTCAACTTTATCATAATTCAAAATTTCTTATGAATTAGAAGATTAAAATCCTCTAAAATTGATTAAATGTCTTAAAGAGCATATTTTTTTAGTACTAGTTTTATTTTTTATATTGATTAATTGAAAATAAAAATTGTCAACAAATGCCTCAAGCAAATTCTAATAAACCAATTTAACTATTTGAAAAAAAAATATGATTATCAATCCAAATAAACACTGTATTATTTTGAAAGTTCATTTTTCTCTACATCTTATAACAATTTCGATTAAAATTAATTCGAAAATATTTTAATCGACTTTGTATAATTTTTTTTTTTTACAAAGCAAGCAAATTAAAATGTATAACAGGTGTCTATTCAAAAAAAAAATTGTAATGGTTCCTTTTACCAATTTTCTACTTCTCTACAATTTTAACATTCACTATTTTAACGTTTATCTATAACTATAATAAATAATCGCACTTACTTCCTGCAAAAAAAAGAAAAAAAAATTCTGTAGTTTTCTAATTTAAAATAAAAAACGTCAACAAAAAAAAATTGGATTTCGATAAAAATTTAAAGCATTCTATTTTTTTTCATTTCATTTCATTTCAAAAACAAAAATCTATCTCTATAAGAATGGACATTTTTAATTAATTTTACTTTAAATGGTAAACATAAAGCCACTATGGTTATTAAAAGCAATTTATTTTGGATTTTTTTAAATTAAGTGGCTGATTAAATTGAAATTTTTTGATTTTTACCGCGTGCTTTAATTTTTCTTTTAAAACTATTATTTTATTAACCTGAAACAATACTTACTGAGTCTCTTCATGGGTCTCTTCAACGACTTCCTCTTCGGAGCTACAAAATTTATTTTTAAACAAAAAATATATGAATTATACAAATCACAACGGATTAACATTGTTGTACATAAAAAAAATACTTTTGGGTGGTGTGTTTACAATTAAAATAAAAAAAGTACATTTAAAATTAGAATTCAAGGATAGACAAATAATCAAAAAAAAACGTGATATTTAAGGGGAAAACTTACAAATCTTAAAACTTATCTGTGTATTGAACTTTAATTATTAACTTTTTTTCAAAATTAAAATTAAATTCTTAGTAAATTAATGAGAAAATAATGAGCTCTATGATTTAATAAAATTTTCTTGTAAATTTTTTCCGATTATATGATTATGTGAAAGAAACTTACGAGTATTCCTCTTCATCAGACATGTTGGCTAATTGAAGTTAAGGGAAAACCTGAAAATCAAATAAAAGATTCAATGAGCTTCCATTTTATCAATATTTTAAGATTTGAGGGCATCACAAGTCTCAAAATAATTTTGCGTTCCTCCTCCATTGATTTTCTTAACTTAAAGTCGCGGAATATGTTTTTTTTTTTGTATATTTTTCTATAGATGCACATACAGTACTTCAAAATTTTGTATTTAAAATTTGCAAATGTCAAAATGAATTCTAGCCTATTAACTTTCGAGGTTACTGTATGATTTTCTATAAAATTTACTACAAGACGATCTCTAATACAAGACGATGGACTGCGGCATTTTTGGCATTTGCCAGATTGCCCGTAAGGCCAATCCGTTACTGTCTAAGTCGTATTCAGAAGACTTTAACTATCAACAAATAAATTAATATGGGTCGAAATTTTCTGACATTTAGCTAGTATTATATTAAAATATATAAAAATATTTCCCACGGGTGGAACATTGATTTTAAATAAGTTTTTAATGTATATTTTTCATGAACTAACAGATTCTTTGAAGGATATCTTTGATATTTTCGGTATCTTACGGAGTCATAGATATTTTGTCAGAAAAACCAAATTTTTTTATAGCAATTTTTATAGTGAAAATTCTGTACGTAATTCTATAGGAGATATACGTATTTTTGCTAGCTATTCTTGAATATTTTTTATTCTAACAACTAAATTTTTTTGATTGATCATTAATTTTTGGGTCAAAATCTACTAGAAAATACAAAATTTAATCAAAAATTCCAGCTGGATCTACTCCTGGGAAAGAGAGGGTTAAAAAGAAATGACCTCGGCCCCCATCATTTTTTCGCTCGAATGAAACGCGAAATTATTTTGAAACTTGTGTTGCCCTAATGATATTCAATTACATAAGTTTTTGGATAATAAGTATTTAAATGTAATCTTTTGTATTAGAAATTGGACTTAATCGTTAATTCTGAGTCTTATTAATTAATTACTATAAATTGAATGGTTTTTCGTTCAGACAATAATTTTTTTTGCAGAAAACGATGAAAATACTGTTAGGAGATATTTGAATATGAAAAATTTTAATTATTATTTATATTAAAGTTTTCTTCTATCTGAATCTTTTTTTATTTATTTTTCCTCTATAATAGAAAGTATACATATTTTTTTTGTGAGGTAAAAAATAGCATTAGTTCATACATTTAATTTTAGAATTTTCAAACAAATAGCAATCGTCGTAACAACTGTAAACATTTCTCAAGACTTTCGTATCTTAAAGAAAATTTATTTTTAGATTTTCACACATAAAAACACATATCAGTATGTGTGTGTGTGTGTGTGGTTATAAAAATGGTCGTACTATGCTACAGTACTAATAACTTTACTTTCAAATAAAAAAAAAGATATTGCTCAATTCTTATTCAAAATATACATAAACACCAGAAATATCTGTACGAAATTTTATGTTCACATGTGTGAGGAAAATCATAACTTGACTCTTATTTCTTTTTAATTTAAATGTACACAAAAATATTGTGTAGGTGAGCAATGTTATTACGGCATGTTGCCAAAATCGGTCACTTCGAAAATACAAATATAGACGATTATTAATATTAAATTACCACATGCTCTATATTTGCACTTTGCATTGAAAATCGATTTTTTTTTTCTTTCTGATTGCTATTCGTACGCATTTATATTATTTTAACTGATTGATTTGTATTTTTTTTTTAATTATTATTATTTAATTAACTTTCAATTTAAAATCTAATTTCCTCAAAGATTATTTTATATTATAATAGGAAGAGGAAAAACGATTTTATTAAAAAACAAAAGTTTGAACAATCCTTTAAATGTTGGAAAGCAAATTTTAATTTCATTTTTCTTTAATCCATTTTTAAATGTAATTATCTTGCCATTACTAGTTTTTTCATATTAGATTTTTTATCTTTAAAGGTTATGAAGCATTATTTTTTTTCCTTGAATAGATTAGTGCTTTAATTTTAAATTCATATCACTTTTTGACACTTTTCAATTGTTTTTTAAATTTATTTTAATTCGAAATATTTTGAATGAATTTTCTTTTTAAAATATTTAATTGCCTTAAACTTACTTTCACAAAAAAAATAATTCAACTACGAATGGCAGCACACACTTGTCGTCGTAAAGGAGGCTGCTGGCCGACTAAAATAAAATGTTCAAATCTGCTATGAAGAAAAAAGATCTCTTCGTTTGCTTTTTAGGAAAAACTAATATAAAGTTATTTACACTTTGAATGTGTGTAAAATTTTCAAATTGGCTTTGTGTTTGTGTGTGTGTGTGTTGTGTACTGATGTGTTTGTTTTCAAAACTTTTGTTATGTATATTAATTTTGTAATAATGTTTAATGTGTGTATGAATAATCTCTCGTCTGGGTTAAGGAAATTGATCTCTATTTATCAATGAATTTTAAATTTTGAAAAAAAAAAATTTCTATATTCATTTGACAATTATAATGACTTTTTATGAGCTATGTAAAACATTATATAAAAAAATACAGCAAAAAACTATTGCCATATTCTTACTTAAAATTCCATTCTCGACTTCAAATATTTTTTTTTTTAAATTGAAAAAACCTTTATTTCAAGTTAAAAGTTATTTTACTGTAATGTAAGCCAATTCATCATCATTAACTGCCCTTATTTTATTGAAAAGTAGTCATAAAAAATACTTTTAATACTCATTAGCGACAGTACTCTTACAATATGAATGTAATTTTCGGTGTAAAATTATTTTTAACTTTTTCTCTCTAAAAACAATACCTGTGAAGATACAATTGAAAGGAATCTGATCCAGAACAAAAAAATAAATACTGCATATGTATTTTTCACTTCATAATATCATATGAAGAAGTGGGAAGATTTAAGTAAATAAATTGTGTAGGCACGTAAAAACACGTAACACTTATGTATTATTGAATTATTATGTGAGAAATTTTAGTTTTGAAGACTCCAAGAAGTATTTTGAAAAATAAATTCAAAAGTTGAGCAAAAAAAATATAATTTTTCTTTCAGTACATTTAATCTTAAGCAATAAAATTGATTATGTTCATTTAACCCTTTCAGACCTGAGCTCAAACCAGAGGACCTAGATTTTTTTTGAATGTAAATTCTTACTTAGATGGGTTAGAAGGTGTTAAATTATTTTTTACAGTTTTTTTGTGGTGATCCTTCATCCTTAAATAGAATGTCCAATATATTGGACATCAGCACTCAAAGGTTGCAATTGTTTGTCCAATATATTGGACATGGGGACTCAAAGGTTGTTGTACAATATATTGAAATTCAGTAATCAACGGATTTTGGTAATAAGTTCAATTAAAAAGCTTATAAAATTTATTCTATTTTAATATAAGGATATTAATTTATTTTGTTTATCGGTAAACATCTTTTTTCTTTGGCATATGAACCAACAGTTACAACCTTTGAGTCCCCATGTCCAATATATTGCACAAACATATTTTCACTTTTATTTTTCTTTACTGAATGATTTTCATTTAATTGTTGATTGACCTTTAAAATCTAAGGTTAAATGAATGTCCAAAAAAATCCACACTTAAATATTATTGGTTTTTGATATTTTTTTTGACGCATAAAATTACGTTACTCCAATTTTTACGAAAATGACAGACATGACTGATAAGATTGTTTATTTACATTCTGATAGGCACCGTTATTTCGGGAGCCAATTTTTTTTTTTGAGGAGACAAGATGTTAAGTGAAATATTGGCATCGGATTTCTTTTTTAAAAATTGTTAAAAAATTCTTCAAAGTTTGTCCAATATATTGGACAAAAGACCGAAAGGGTTAGTTATATTTAATTTTTAGAAAAGCAGAACTTGTAAATTGTTTTTATTGTATGGTTAACTGTCAAACGGCGGTCTGGCTATCGACGATCGTTCGAATTTCCTCAAATGCAAGAATCGCCGTTCATACAATAAATGAAATCCCTGCTTGCATGAAGTGGTGAATAGCGAAAAAATGTGGTCAATCCAAAACATAAACATTCAGTTTATTGTTTTTGTGTGTACACATTTCTTTAAATTAAAATTAGATAAATTAAAATGAAAGATATACTTGTGTCAGAAGTCGAAAATAATTTTATCCAAAATGCTATAAAACAGGGATTAGTAAGTTGAGAATTAAATAAATAAATATGTTTTTTTTTATTAAATCATATTTAATTATTTAGAGGTTGGATGGCCGGTCCCCACATGAATTTCGCAAACTAGAAATTCAATTTGGAGCGGAATATGGAAGTGTTTTTGTGAGTCTTGGGCAAACAAAAGTGTTGGCTCATGTGACATGTAATATAACAGAACCCAAAGCAATTCGACCTAATGAAGGTCTTTTATTTATCAAAGTTGAACTTGGCTCCATGGCATCAAACAATTACGATTCAAAACGTGTATCAGAAGAGAGTTTGCAGATAAGCAGAATATTAGAGAGAGCCTTTAAAAACTCAAGGTGTGTTGATTTGGAATCTTTGTGTATATTGTCAGAGGAAAAAGTTTGGAATATTCGAGTAGACATCAATGTTCTGAATCATGATGGAAATGTTGTTGATTGTGCTTCAGTTGCATGTCTTTCAGCATTAGCCCATTTTAGACGACCAGATTATACATTGAGTGGAACAAATGTGATTGTGCATCCCTTTAGTGAAAAAGATCCGATTCCATTAGTTTTACATCACCATCCTGTTACAGTGTCATTTGCTTTATTCAATGACGGGTATATTTTCAAATTGTCAAAATTAGCATTGGTTTTATTTATTTATTTCATTGTAGAAAATTAGCTATTGCCGATCCCACTAAAATTGAAGAATGTATCTCAGAAGCTAATATAGTGTTTGGAATCAATGCATACAAAGAGCTATGTGGAATATACTTGGGCGGCATAACTTTAACTAGCCAAGAATTGCTCTTGAGATGTGTAAATAAAGGAGCACAACAGGCAAAGCTTGTTGTAGACTCTATCAAAGCTGCAGTAGAAAAAGATTCTAATTTAAGAATGGAAGGCACAATACCAAACTTTTCCGAATTAATACATGAAACTACTCGGTCATCTTTGCGAGAAAAACCAATTCCTATTCAACTGAAAAATTTCAGAAAATCCTCATCCAATATAGTTAATATGGAAACGGAGGCAGATGAAGAATTTGAAACTTCTAAAGTAGAACTGATTGAGAAAAATGTTGGTACCCTTGTCCCAGAGTCTAAGGATGCAACATGGTTATGTGTTTCAAGTTCATCATCAGAAGATAGTGATATAGAATCTGCAGATGAAAAACAAAATTTCACAAAAAAGATGGAATCAGGCGATTTCGCCTTTCGAGACAACGATTCAAATGACAGTGAAGAAGACGTTAAAATGATTATAGAATCAAACATTTGAAGTTAATTATAAAAGTTTCAATTATATTTATCATTTCTTCAACTGAAAATAAATAAATGCGAATAACAATACTAATATGATGTAAAATAATAAGTGAGCATTCTTTAAATATCGATTCTCATTACTTCTTAGCTCGCATGCCCTTGTATTCTCCAGCTCGCATAACTATTTTAGGATTTGTGGCCTTATCTTTGCGAGAAACTTTTGGCTTACTTACTTCATCAACTACATCATTTTGTTGTCTTCGTTTTCGTGTCGATTTACGTTCAGGAGTCGTTGCCTCAATATCTTCATTGTCGCTCTGAATGATTTGAACTTCTTGGCTAGATTGTTCTTCTTGATTCACCACTTCAACTGTTGGTACTTTCTTTTTGTCTTTGCGTTTTACATTTACAACAACATCGGTGTCTATACTTATATCAAGGTCTAGATTAATTTGGCAAATTTTCTTATAATCATCTTTTTTACCCTTACTCGGCGTATTAAGTACAATTTTTGCATTACCATTTCCACATGTATATACGTGTTCATGAGCATCGTCAGTTGCATCTTTAGTTTTACTGTTTTGGCGTGTTGACGAAAGTTTTGCAGATGAAGTACCTTTAGCTTTAGCTTTAGGTGATGGTTTTGATGTTTTCTTTGCCGCTGTGCCTTTGGTGGGTTTTTCAGTAAACGTAAGATCTAAAGGCCCGCTATTTGATTTTTGAAGACTTTTTAATTCTTGTAAAAAGATCTTCCTATACTTTTCGTAGTTAGGTTTTTCATTAAAAAGCATCACATACACCATGTCAAAAAAACTTTGAACACTCACTGGATGAGAGGAATTGCCGTAACAGTCTTTCATCAATTTTTTAGCGTTACCTTTGTAACTTTCTTTAGAGTCTTGAACTTTTTTTGGATCATTCAGACAATTTTCCCAAGGCAACTTTCCTCCACTCCAATGTATCAAATTGTATCCTAGAATTTCCAAGTCTCCTCTCATAGTCGGTACACCATTGTGTGCATCAATGCTTGTGTATTCGATTGTTCCATTATGCATCTTCCTTGGATCGGTTTTGTAAGCTGAGCTAGTAACGTAATGACTAGCAAGACCAAAATCCACCAAGTATACTTGTGAGTCACCCTTAAGTAGCATATTGGCTCCCTTTAAATCTCCATGAACATATGTACAATGATGTATATATTCCAAAACATCTATCATTTGCAAAGCCAATCGATATACAGTATGTATAGGAAATATTTTTCCATTTTTTATGTAGTAACTCCAAATATCTTCCCCGTAACGAGGCATTATGACAAAACGATGCTTAACACCTTCAAGCATATGAGAACCACTTCCTACAAAATGAGGCATTCCGAGTGACGACAACTTGTGTGACTTTTTGAAAGCTTCAACTGAAAACAATCAAAGAAAAACTTAATAACAAGATTAATAAAAAAAAAGTTACTGTCTAAACATACTGTCTTCAAATTTAGCATTACGCATGTAGAAATGCATTTCAACAAACAACGGACCGTTTTCGTGTGGTTCCTATTAAAAATGAAAACAATTTTAACATAATGAATTAAAATTTCATAATTTTTAACCTACAATTTTGAGAACATATTCATAATTTTTCTCCGTTTTTACTTTATCGCTAACTTTGCTGACACAGTAAATTTCACCAAATCCGCCTTTTCCAATCGATGATCCCACAATCCAACTGACTTTAGAACTGTCGACCAAAACTGTTCCTCGAGCAACCTTCTTCGGCATTTCATAGGCATTTTTCTTTCTTGATATTTTAGGTTTCGACGCCATTTTCATCCACGAAATTATTGTTACTCGTTATTCCCGAAATAAGTTGTATAGTTTTCAAAGCTTACTTTATCATGTAAAAATTAAAAATAATATGCTATAGCAAATCAAAATAATTCTACGGGCGCGAAATAACATTTAATATAAGAGATGCAAGACTTGATCATAAAAATATTTCATATTCGAAATTTATGATCTCTCAAAAACTGTAGATTTTCTTAAATTAAATGAAAGAACGTCTTTCGCAAACTCAAGTTTTTTCATGAAAAGAAATGTGATGATGAAATTCAGATTAGACATATGGAATCTTTTGATTCATTTCAAAAATAAATAATTATACAAAAAAATAACGATCTTTTTTCAAATTTAAAAAAATACATTTTATCATCGATATTTACATCCCACTAATATTCTACATAAAAAGGGTTGCTCTTACACATATACGATCAGAAGAAAAAAAATAATCCGTAGAGTAACATCGGTCGTAATTGTTTGTGAAATATTTCGATAAATAATTTGTGAAAATAAAATATGGTAAGTTTTATTGAAGAAAAGAACCAGATTTAACGTGCCCGCATCATAAATTGCAATAAATCCTTATATATTTATGAGAAAAGTGCTTAGAATTTTGCGCTTGGTTTTTATTATAACCTTACTCAAGCTACCATAAATTTTATTTCTTTAAATAGGCTGGAGGTAAAGCTGGAAAAGATTCTGGAAAGGCAAAAGCAAAAGCCGTATCACGTTCTGCTCGTGCTGGCCTTCAAGTAAGTAAAATCATGATATAAAATATGTTTATTTGGATTTTAGAGATTTTGGCGGGATGTTTACGCCTGCCAACAACTCTGTATTTCCAAGCCTTTTTCTATTTGGATATGTTAAGCTAACATTTCTTATTTATAGTTTCCTGTTGGCAGAATTCACAGACATTTGAAGAATCGTACAACAAGTCATGGACGTGTTGGTGCAACAGCAGCAGTTTATTCCGCCGCTATTTTGGAATATTTGACCGCTGAGGTGAGCATTGAAAATTATATACATGTACAGCTTGGGACGCCATATTAAATTATCATTTAGCGCCCTCTATAAACAGCTTGATACAAAAAAATATTTTTGTGAATGTTTTGGATGTTTTTTTCTTATGAAATTATCTTTTTGTATGTTCTTGAATGCAACTTAAAAAAATAATATTTTAAACGAAAGAAAATGTTCTGTTTAGTTTTTCTTATAAAGATTTTGAACTAAATTTTAAAATTTCTCCGAAAAAAAATAGCAACCGTTACATTAAATATTTGAAAGACACCAGCAAAAAAATTCAAACAAATAACGTCAACATAAAATGCTTGTGTTTCCTTTTTTTTTAATCATAACTCTTTTTTTTTCTCTTTCAGGTACTTGAGTTGGCAGGAAATGCATCAAAAGATTTAAAAGTAAAACGTATTACTCCTCGTCATTTACAATTGGCCATTCGTGGAGATGAAGAGTTAGACAGCTTAATCAAAGCTACAATTGCTGGTGGTGGTGTCATTCCTCACATTCACAAATCACTCATCGGTAAAAAAGGAGGTCCTGAATAAATGTGTTAAAATTTTGCACACACTTTTTTGTTTGACTTTGCCTTTTTACGCGAGAAAATTTAATTCTTTGGAACCTGACCTGAACACAAATTATATCTACTTATTATTATAATACAGTTTAAATTTATGACATAAGAGTAACAATAAAATAAATAATAATAATAAAGATTTAAGTAATTAAATAATAAGAAAATATTCTTTTTTAATTTTCATCAATCATATAATTGCTATCAAAGTTATCATATCAGACCTTGAGTCCAGATTTTCCCACCTCAATTTAAAAAAATTGACAGAAACATCAATAACTTCAAGTTAAAATCGGTTTTACCAAAAAATTTTTTTGTTTGAAAAGTAAATTGACATGAATGTGCATCAAACGTTTGATTGATCTGGAATTTCATCTGTTTAAGGCGTTTTCCATATCAAACACAAGAATAACTGAGTAAGCAGACAAAACTTGACATCTTATTTTGTATAGATACACGTACGGAATCTTCAAAAATTCTATACGTAAATAGAAAATGACAAACTTTTACCTGCGTACCAAGTAATACAATTTTCATTGAAAAAATCGAAAAAAAAGGCTCAATTAGTGTAATTTTATCAAAGTCAACTAATTACAACTAAAAATTGCTATTTGAATGAAAAAAATCATCAAAAATTCTCATTTTCATCAAAAATCGATTGAAGTTCCAATAAACCCAAAAGTCGCAAGGAGTTAATTTAACCAGTATTCATAGAATGTGTGTTAGTGAATGAACAACGCCAGATAATAAAAAGAAAATATACAAAAGCGTATTTTTTGTGTATCAAAAACAAATAAAACAAAATTATTTTTACAAAATGAATAATGGACGATATTCCTCGGAAGATGATTCAAAAAGTCAGTGCTGTCTAATTGATGAAAATGGTGTTAGATGCAAGTGAGTTACATTAAATTTTATTGTTTTCAAATAATTTGTATATTTGTCTAGCCAAGAAAAATGGCGAAATCAAAACAATTGTTTATTTTTGCATTTTTTAATGTTATTTAAACATTATTTTATTGTTTAATTTAAGAAAAACTTCAGGAAATGCTGCTTATTCGAAGAGAATCCAAAAAACCGTAACTCAAAAGAAATTACGACTTTCTATCGATACACAGGTAATTTTTGCAATAAATTAAAATCAAATCAAAATTTTTTTAATTGAATTTCGTACTTACCAGGCTCGGCATCTTTACATTTGTGACTCTCACAAAGCAAAAATTCAATCAGCAAGAACAAAAAAACGTCGTAAAGATAGTGAAGATGATAGCAATGAGACCGACACAACAGATTATCCGGATGTAAGGCTTTTAATTTTCGACACACTTTAATTTATTCAAACTAAGAAATATGCTTTCAGGTGGATTTATATTCTCTACAAGTAAATACATTAAGACGCTATAAAAAAACATATAAAGTTCCGACGAGGCCTGGCATGAACAAAGCGCAACTAGCAGATGTATGTAAAAAAATCTTTAATTTTGAATTTTTTGTAATGAATTATTTTGAATTTCAGACCATTATGAAGCATTTCAAGACATTAGCAGTGAAAGAAAAGGAAACTTTGACTTATTTCATATACATGGTCAAAACAAATGCAAATAAATTGGAACAGAAAAATGGAATTAATAATGATGCAATATAGAAATGCACATCAACCTTTGCTTCTCTTTATATATTATTTTGATATTTAAAATTTTTAAGAAGTTTCAAATTTCATTTAAAAATAAATAAAAATCGAACGTTTTGGTGTATTAATATTTATCCAAAATTTAGAGCAGTTAAAGCAATTGCGAAGAAAAACTCATATGACTTGGACGTTAACAGATTCTCAGTGCATAAATTCAAATATAAGCCAAACACATAAAAAAAAACATTTTCTGAATTAAAAGTACATTTTCTCGTATAATTTATAGTATTTTGAAGATTTTTTTCGCATAATTTGTTGATGATTTGAAAAATTAATCGTTATTCTACATATGCATTTAAAGTCATAAAAAAGTATACTTTTAGATACCCAAGTGCACTGAAAATTTTTACCCGATCAACATATTCAGTAAACGTCTGTAAAATTGTTCTGTCAGTCAGTCATTTTTTAGCTTCATCATTTTCAATTTAGCCAATCTTTAAATTATAAAAATCATGGTGTATAATAAACCTCAAACGGAAACAGGTGATCAAGAGAATGGTTACTCGACAGAGTCATGTGATGAAACATCTGCTAATAATATTGGCTACGGATTAACTGATTCTTGCAGTCACGTATTAAAATCATGCGATTTACCAAAAATTCGCAAATCAATTAAGACCACAGGAATTTTAAAAAATTGTTCACAATGTGAAAAAGAGCCCAACTCAACGGAAAACATTACCTCAATGGAAAATGACCTTGAAGTGGCAATTGAATATGATGAAACCTTGTGGATTTGGTAAGTTTTTTTTACAATAAATATAGATTTTGTACATTTGACACAATTTCTTTGTGTACAGTACATACATGCTATCATATGCATTCATTACCATTTGAACAATGAACTTTTCTAGAAATCATGGTTAATCAATCTTTTTCCCTTTAATTTAGCTTAAAATGTGGTGTTCAATTATGTGGTCGGAACAAAAATAAACATGCTTTAGCTCACAATCAAAAATCCCACTCGGATGAACATAATCTTGCTGTCAATTCTACATATTGGGCTGTATGGTGTTATAAATGTGAGGTCCAAAACATTAAAGAAATAGTATTGATTGTTACATGTTATGTTTTCATTTTTTTCCAGGTGATTCAGCTGTAAACCCCAATTCAAAAAAAAAGTTACAAGAATGCATAGATTACATTAAACGTGAAGCTAAAAAAGACAACTCGCATCAAAAAGATCAGGCCGATGATATAATTAGCAATAATAGCTCTCTGATTGAGACACAACCCAAACTAAATGCCAAAGAATGTAATGCGAGCAACATGGAAACTGTTCCATTTAATCTCGACAATTTACCACGCGTCCGTGGCTTATCAAACTTGGGAAATACTTGTTTCTTTAATGCGGTCCTTCAATGTTTATCTCAAACACCAGTAAAACATTTTTTGTTTTATAATAGTAATATTTTAATTTTTGAATTTTTTTCTTTCAGTTTTTGCTAGAGATACTAAAAGAATCGAAAGAGCCAGGTGAAAAATTTCAATTGCCTGGAGGCAAAATGAAGCAAGATAATGGAGAAGAGGTCTTTTTGAAACCTATTAATGGTGAATTGAATTCCTGGGGCAATTTGACAGCTGAACTAGCTGAAACTTTGGAACAACTACAGTCCTCTAATAATTGTGGAGTATTCACTCCTAATAAGTTGCTCAAACAATTAACAGCCAAATGGCCACAATTCGCAGGCGGAGATCAACATGATTCGCATGAACTTTTACGACATTTATTAGAGAGTGTAAGATGCGAGGACTTACGACGATATCAGTCTGTCATTTTAAAGTTATTAGGATATAGTAAAAGTGTTGATCCACAGAGTGTTGAAGAAGGTACTAAGCAAAAGATTAAATTTTATGGTCAGCAAGTTTCTGATCGTATTCTAAGGCCAGAACAAGTATTTCGTGGATTTCTTGTTTCAACGTTGACGTGTCAAGATTGTTATCACACTTCATCACGACATGAGTACTTTTTAGACATTTCTCTTCCAATCACTATCGAAAAACCCCATCCACCGAGAAGGAAACCCAGTCCAGAACCAATTGTGTCAAGGCATCAGTCGAAAAAAGAAAAGGAACGTGAAAGACGAGCAAAACGCAATTTAAAAAAACAAGCCGCCAAAGATGCTACTAATGACACAACTAAAACCCAATCAGCTTCTTCATCCGGGGAACAGACTGATGGAGATATTGAAGATAATTTGATGGATGATGCTTCAAATAAAATAATTGATCAATCAAAAGGAAATTGCGACGACAATGGAAATGCAGACAGTGGTCCCGAAATGGAGCCTTTATTAAATGATATTGATAAATCCCCAAGTAATGTCAAAAATGAAATAATTGAATTAGGAATAAGTTCAACACGTGTAAATAACTTAATAAAGCAAACTTCAAAATCAGACCCTTTAACCGAAAAATTAGAACGATTAGACCTCGATGACGATTTGAATCATAGGCCAAAACAAAGTCGTAGAGTTCGAACATATAGTTATGCAGATTGGAGTACTACTTTAGCTCCAAGATATCAATGTGAAGAGAGTGAATGTTCAGTGCAATCTTGTCTTAACAATTTTACTTGGGTTGAACTTATGACTGGTAACAATAAGGCAAGTACTGCTTTAAAATTTTTTTCTAAATTGTAATATCATTTTTTATTTTAATAAATTTAGGTAACTTGCGATAACTGTACTGAACAAATAAATGGAAAAGGTGGCAAACCTGTTTATACAAATGCTACAAAACAATTGCTCATATCAAGCCCTCCAGCCGTACTAATTCTTCATTTGAAAAGATTTCAAGTTGGACCACGTGGCATGTTCCGTAAAATAACAAAACACGTTGCATTTCCCTTAGTACTTGATATAGCCCCATTTTGTGGATCGAAGGTAAAACGATTGGCAAACCTTAGACCACATCAAAGAAAACTTCCATATTCACTCTATGGAATTGTTGAACATTCTGGTACAATGCATGGTGGGCATTATGTTGCGTATGTTAAGGTACGTCCTAAAATATCACCAAATGATCGTCGATGGGATTTCTTGCCAACAGGCACCAAGGCCGAGTTGGATCAAGCCGATGAACAAAAACTTCGTCTAGAAAAGTCAATTGAACGTGCCAGAGAATTTGCTGAAAATGAGGAATCTAGTTCATCTTCCGAAGATGGAGCAACTGGTGGAGATCATGAAACTTTACCAAATCCAATTTTAGGAAAGTGGTACTACGTTTCCGACAGTCGCGTTCAAAGTGTTTCAGAAAAAGATGTTTTGAATGCCCAAGCTTATCTCTTATTCTATGAAAGAGTAGACGTTGATTACATTGATATTGAGGATTAATAGAAAAAAAAATCAAAATAAATAAATAAAATAAATTGCATTTTCCTTTCCAAATAAAGCAAAAAAAATTAAAAGTGCATTACAGAGAAAAAGATTAAGATAAAAAATTTTCATTGAAAGAAAAAGTTTTACCAGAAAATAAAAATAAAAAATACTTGTTTATTCCTGAATTAATACTAAAATTTTAAATTGTAAAATTTTCACCATGTTTTATTGATGCTATAAACGACTTAATAATAAATAAATTTTAAATTCAGTTTTTCTTTTTATTATTATTATTTCAATACAAACATGAGTGTAATTTATTTCAGCTCTACAAGAAAATCAAAATTTATAAATTTCATTGAATTCAATAATGATCATTTTTCTCCAAAACCATGCGCGGTGCGATAAATTTTGAAAACCACGCTGGTCATAGGGTAAACATATGTGACTGTCATTGTAGCGAAGACAGTAGAACATGTAAACAAACATTTGAATTGAGCAAGATTGCATAAAAATCATGGGAGAATTTCGGTCTTCTGTTCAAATAGGTGATTATTTAGAAAATAAAAACGGAAGAAGAGGAATTTGTAAAACATGTGGGAAGGATGTTTTTTGGACGTTGACAAATTTAGCCAGTCATAAACGTGGGAGCTGTATGATAACACAAGAAGAGCAAGAACTATGGAATGACCCTTATGTTTTGGTAGAAAAAAAGAATATTGAAGATTATTTGATGAACAGAAATAATCAAACAAAGTTAGTTGCTAACTGATTTTATATAGGAGGAAATTTTAATTTGTTTTTTTTTATCATAATTGAAAATCTTTAGACATGGACAATGCAGAGTGTGCTGTCTTGATGTGAGTTGGTCTAATTTACATCTTGCTAGTCATAAACGGAGTAAGTGTACAATTTCAGAAGAAGAACGTTTAGAATGGATTTCCGCTGGGAGTCAGGCAGATAAAACAACAGATACAATTAAAATTGGAGATTATTTGGAAAATAAAAACAGGGAAACCAGGTAAAATTGATAGATTTAATTAAGGTTGCTTGGTTAATCTCATTCATATCATTCATCTCATTTTTATTTCATACAGACGAGGACATTGTAAAGCATGTGGAATCGAAGTATTTTGGACAATTCTTCATTTAGCAAATCATAAAATAAAAAAGTGCATTGCAAGTGAACGAGAAAATGTTATTTGGTTACCGTTAATTAAGCCAAAGAATTCCAGAACAACTATTAGCAATAATGGCAAGCCGGAAAGTACTAAAACACTTGAAGTACTGCAAAATAAATTGCCAATAGTTAACGGTGAGAATGAAAATAAAGACGTTTGTGAAAAAGGTCTTTCTGCTGCTGAAATAATTTCACAGTACATGACAGATAAGAATAGGGAAACACGACGGGGTGTTTGTAAACTTTGTTCTTGTGAAGTATTTTGGACAATAAGTACATTAATATTTCATAAATTAAAAAAATGTCCCATTCCTGAAGAAGAGAAATTATATTGGATTGATTTGAAAGAACGTTTCGAAGAAGTAAAAACAATCAAAAGGGAAATTCAAGGAGGAGAAATCAACATTGGCGAGTATTTGTCAGAAAAAAATAGTTTGACTAGGTAATGAACATAATTTTATCCAACAGAAGAGGTTTTTAAATAATCTTTGTTCATTGTAGAAGAGGAACTTGTAAAGTTTGTCACAAAAGAGTTTTTTGGGCGGTTTTACATTTGGCCTGTCACAAAAAAGGAAAGTGTCCTATTAGCAAGGAAGAGAAAGCGTTTTGGGCAAGTTTGGCAAAACCAAATAATTTTAGTGTTTTTCCCACAACTAAGTATGAAGCGTTAGATGATATTGGAGAACATATATCGGCAAAGTATGATAGAATTTTATTAATTTAATAACTAATTATATTATAATTATTTTCTCTTAATAGTATATCGAATGCATCTCTTCAAAGCAATATTAAGCCTAAGCTTGAATTTCAATGTTATTATTGCCTCAAGACATTCAAATCAAATCAACTACTACGTAAACATGAAAGCACGCATACAAATCCGTATATATGTAATTATTGTCAAAAACAGTTCGGAAACAAGCAAAATTTAAAAAACCATATTTTGTCTCATTTAAATGAAAATACTAAAATTTATGATTCCATACGAATCAATTTGAATGAGAAACAAAAATTTGATGTTAGTGAAAGAGACGAAATCCTTGAGGAATTTGTTGACGAAGAAAATATAAAACAAAATGATTTTTTCAATGAATCTGAGAATAATTGTGAGATGGAATACATCAATGACTCCATATTTCAGTGTTGTGGAGAAGAATTTATAGATTTCATCGAGTTATCAAGACATCAAAGTGAATTTCACTCCGAAATATTTCAAACAATGATTATGAGCTTAAAAAGTAAAATATTTGAAGTATTATCATCAGAGGACACATTATTATACACCGCCCAAGAAGATGAGACTCAAGAAAATACAGAAATTTCAATGGAAGATGAAAGTTATAACTCAGAAGTTTCTGACTATTAGTTAAAAAGTTAAGATTTATATTTTTAAAAATTTTAATAAAAATCAAAAAAATTCCAACTTGTCTTTTTTCTTCATTCAAAAAATTCATTCAAAAAAATCGTCAGTTGATAAACAAATTTACGCTGTAAGACACATCAGTTTCTCCTTTAAGTACTTTTCGTTGTAAATTCTGAAATAAATAACAAAATAATGAAAATAAAATTAAGTTATTTTGAATTTATTGACTTACCCTATTGAATAAATCTTTTAATACTCGATTTTTTCTCTTCAAATTATTTATCATATCAATTTCCCTTTCCTTTTGTTTTTCGGGTAGATTTTGATACATTTTTAAGGAATGTAATTTCAAGGCTCTTGTACTAAACAATCGTTTTTGTGCTGTCAATATATAAAATATGAATATCTAATTTGATTTTAAGAATAAATTGTATTTACCTAAAGGAGGAGGAGGAAGATTCTTAATTTTTTCCTTCAAAGATGACTCAGAAGTCAGCAACAATAATTTTTGTCGTTGATCATTTCTTAATTGTCTTAATCTTCGTAATTCTTTTATACATTCATTTCTTTGATGCATTGCTTTAAGCGTTCTTGGTTGTTTTTCATTTAAATATTCAGTCAAAGTACGAACTTTTTCCAAAGGTGGGTCATTTTCGTTTTTATTTTCATTTTTATTTGCACTATATTTTGTTTTATTACTTTCTTCAAATGTGATAGAATAAGCAATAGCCTCTGGCCAACTTGTTTGTATTTGTTTACTTTGCTTCGTTTTATCATAAATTACTGTTTTTTGACAATCTTTCACTTTAGTGTAAAAAATTGGCATTCCACGTTTTAAAGAGTCTGTAGTTTGAGTTTCAATTGCTTTGCTGAGTTTATTTGAAAGAAGTTGCATATCGTATTGGTGCGTACTTGTATTTGTTATTGTATTACCAATTGGAACAGAAATCGATCTCGATGAAAGAACTTCACTTGAACTTATAGAAGTGGGTCTTGAACGGATTCTAAATTTATCAGATATACTTCCAGGTTTATCTTTGGAATCTGATACCATTCTGTTGCTGTACGGTCTCGTATAGACAATATCAGTTGGATCACCACTTTCATATAATTTCCCTCGTTGATTTTCATATAATCCAACAAATTCTTCTTTTCTATGTAATAATTCATTTGTTAAATTTTTATCTGATGATGGTGTGCAAAGTCTTGCCCGCTCGTTCTTTTCACTTGTTTCACTATTTTTTCTCATTAATTTTCTCAAGTCTTCTATATTTTCATAGATCTTTTCAGGTTCCATTGGTTTATTGTTAAGTTCAATCTGCATCTTTTCTTTCAGTTTCAATAGTCGTTCAATTTCTTTTTCAATATGAAATAATTGTTTGACCTTCTTTTTTATTACCGGTTGATCAGATTTCAGAGTTGAAGTTTCCGTCGCATTTGATTTTGATTTTAATGAATGTTTATGATTTTCGTAATCCACTTCAGAATGAGTCATGGGTTTTAATTGGTCCTTCACAAAATTATCAACTAAAATTTGTTTAATTTTGTCAGTTTTTTGACTCTTAGTAGAGTCGTCAGAATTTGCAATTGAAACAGATTTTCTAGATGTTTCAATGCTATTGGATTTGGATCGCGCTGTATTTGTAGAAGTCGCGTAAGTGTTAGATTCTGAAGAGATTGTCGTTTCTTTATGAGAATGACTTTCATTTGATTTTTCCATCGTGTTGCTTGTGGAATTTGAATTTTCTTTACTGTTTTCTCGAGCACTGTCATCAATTTTTTGTGAGTCTTGGTCACTGATTTTTAATTCAATAATACGTTGCATTATTTTATTGACCAATGACTTTTTCATTTGATTGCTCATTGTCTTAGATTCAAGTACCGAATTCATTAAGGTAAATGCCATTTTTAATTCTTCGTCAAGCATTGTAGTTTTTTCATCTTTTGACGAACTTTCGGTACTTGAACTGTTATTTCGTGAGCTTACAGTTGAATTTACATCACTAGAGTGTTGTTTTGAAATGCTACTTGATTCAAATATATTGGTTAACGATCTCTGGGTTTTAGATTTACATTGATTACCATCGATCAAATTTTCAGTTGATACTTTTGAAGGACTGGTTTGGTGTGACTTTATTTTTTCTTTTGTTGGAGATCCTGCAATATACACAAAACTACCTGAATCTAATGTATTATCAATATTGCTTGGATTTTCTGTTAAACTTATCATGGCTGGTTTTTTTAAATTTTCTTCTTCATCGAGAGATTCAACTTGAATTGATTTTGATTCGAAATCTTTTATGCTAGTTTGGACACATCTTTCTGTAAATCGAGCATCGATTTGCTCCATTGGAGTGCTTTGTGCATCAGGATTAAAACTTGTTGAATTCATGTTCACAACACACTCAGAATATTTATTTTTATACTTAGTATAAACCTCCAACCAATTTTCATTAAAATTAAGGGATCGTCTACGACCTGTTTGTTTTTCACATTTTGGTAACTTATCTGTTATTGGAGTTTTTAAAGGCACAATTTTTTCATCAGACAATAAATCCTTTCTTTCCAAAATAGTTTTGATAGTTTTGGTCACCGTATTTTGAGGACCTGCTTGATCAGAATTGAAAACTTGATTATATCCAACATCAGCTAAACTGTCCCATTCCAAACGTTGACCTTTCGATGTTACACTTTCATTCGGAGAGGTTTGTGAATCATCTATTCGGCTTGTTGATTCAATAGCTTTCAATTTCGGTGTAATAAAGTCTTCGTTTTGCGATGTCTCAGGTTTTTGAGGTGTTTGTGTTTCTGCGCAATATAAAATCTTAGCTGTCGGTAAATAAAACTGAACAGGGTTTTTGGCTACAGCTTCTTTATCGCCAATTCCTTCATTATTATTTTTCATTAATTGCTTTGTTTGTTGTTCTGGCAGTTTTATTTCAATTGTTGATTGAATATTTAAATTTACTTTCTTATTATCAAATGGTAAATCAGTCATTGTACAAGACTCCTTCCTTTCATTATCTTGAGAAGCTTCATCTTTTTTGGAGGATTTAACTTTAACCAATTCCTTATATTCACTTACTTCAGACTCATCATCAGAATTTAAAGCTGGTACAAATGTTACTTTTGATTCGTGTGGTGACTGTTTATCGTATTTTTGTTTGATAATTTTTAAATTATTCAGAGATCTTGAAATGTCCGCTTCAGGTTCCTGAAATTCAAATTTTTCATTTATACTGGAATCACTACACGATTTGTTGCTTTGGAGAGTTTTTGGGATTCTCAAAAATTTCTTAAAACTACGATTTGAACCAAATCTGTTATAATAGTCTATAGTGGCTGATGAAAGATACTCGTTGCTTCCCGTTTTCTTCATTGTTTGTATTTAAATTTAATAGTTACTTAATTTGCACAACAATTTACTTTCCTTCATTTGTTTA
Source organism: Culicoides sonorensis (assembly GCA_900002565.1). Classification (NCBI taxonomy): domain Eukaryota; kingdom Metazoa; phylum Arthropoda; class Insecta; order Diptera; family Ceratopogonidae; genus Culicoides; species Culicoides sonorensis. Next base: position 474,706 of record LN483445.1, on the reverse strand, counting down.
CGTTAAAATCTTATTATGTCGTTAAATTTATTTTGTCGTTAAACGTTTAAAGTTAGAGATTGTATTGCGTGGTGGGATCTTTCATTTAACGAAAAATTTTATCTTCGAGTTTACACATCTATTATTTTTTAGTCATATGACGAAGTACGATCTTTTTTTCTCTACCCATTATATTGATTAATATTATTTCCAAAAAATTTCATAAAATAATTCGTAATCCACTTTCAAATATTAATCAGAGGGCAAGATGAATCGTCAGCAAGCTAATCGTGAACATGTTTTGGCTGTATCCCGAGATTTTATTTCACAGCCGCGTTTAAGTAAGTATTTTCTTCATTTTACATTTTTTTTTGCAAATATTTATGTTTCACAAATATCTTTTACTAACAATATCAGTTAAAGTTAAATCAAGATAATTAGAATCTTTAAGGTCAATAATTCAGTCTGGAATTAATTCTGGTCGGTAAAATTAAGTTTCACCAATTTGTCTCGAAAAATGAAAATTTTATCATCACGGGATCAAATCTTACTATCTCTTGAAATGTTATCTATTATCATTAATAGTTTTCAAATCCTTTCAACTTCTTGTAGAATCAAAATGAATAATGGTAAATGGAAAGTAAAAAGAAAATGATAGTAATTCAAAAAAAAATAACAAACGTTGGTCCAAAAAAATAAAATAAAATCACATGATTATTATGTGACATGTAAATTTTGTCCAGTTATCACTTTAATGTTTATTTTCTAAACCACAGCTTACAAGACGGTCTCTGGTGTGAATGGCCCTTTGGTAATTTTGGATCAAGTCAAATTCCCAAAGTATGCTGAAATCGTTCAGTTAAAATTGAACGATGGAACAATCCGCTCAGGACAAGTACTTGAAGTCAGTGGTGACAAAGCCGTTGTTCAAGTTTTTGAGGGAACTTCGGGCATTGACGCAAGAAACACCATTTGTGAGTTTACTGGTGACATTTTGAGGACTCCTGTATCTGAGGATATGTTGGGTCGTGTGTTTAATGGATCAGGCAAACCTATTGATAAAGGTCCACCAATTTTGGCTGAAGACTTTTTGGATATTCAAGGTCAACCAATTAATCCTTGGTCACGTATTTACCCTGAAGAAATGATCCAAACTGGTATATCTGCTATCGATGTTATGAACTCGATTGCTCGTGGACAAAAAATTCCAATTTTCTCTGCGGCTGGTTTACCTCATAATGAAATCGCTGCTCAAATTTGTCGACAAGCCGGTCTTGTAAAAACTCCTGGTAAATCAGTCCTTGATGATCATGAAGATAATTTTGCTATTGTTTTCGCTGCTATGGGAGTTAACATGGAAACTGCCCGTTTCTTCAAACAAGATTTCGAGGAAAATGGATCTATGGAAAATGTGTGTTTGTTCTTGAACTTGGCAAATGATCCAACCATTGAACGTATTATCACTCCTCGATTGGCTTTGACAGCTGCTGAATTTATGGCTTACCAATGTGAAAAACACGTTTTAGTTATCTTAACTGACATGTCGTCATATGCCGAAGCCTTGCGTGAAGTTTCAGCTGCACGTGAAGAAGTACCCGGTCGACGTGGTTTTCCAGGTTACATGTACACCGATTTGGCCACTATTTATGAACGTGCTGGTCGTGTCGAAGGTCGCAATGGTTCAATCACACAAATTCCAATTTTGACTATGCCTAATGACGATATTACGCATCCAATTCCCGATTTGACTGGTTATATTACCGAAGGTCAAATTTATGTTGATCGTCAATTGCATAATCGTCAAATTTATCCACCAATCAATGTATTGCCATCATTGTCACGTTTAATGAAGTCAGCTATTGGTGAAGGCATGACCCGTAAAGATCATTCAGATGTTTCTAATCAATTGTATGCTTGTTATGCCATTGGTAAAGATGTGCAAGCAATGAAAGCTGTTGTTGGTGAAGAAGCATTGACACCCGATGATCTTCTGTATCTTGAATTTTTGTCTAAATTCGAGAAAAACTTTATCTCTCAAGTAAATATTTTCATATAAATATATTATATCAAATTAAATTTAACTAATATTTAAACATTTTAGGGCAACTATGAGAATCGTACTGTTTTTGAAAGTTTAGATATTGGCTGGCAATTGTTACGTATTTTCCCAAAAGAAATGTTAAAACGTATCCCTGCATCAACATTGGCAGAATTCTACCCAAGAGATTCTCGCCACTAAATATATTATCGTTTGTTCAAATTTATTCACTGTTATTAAGTATTAAGCACTGTTCAATAATATGTAAGTATAATTAATTTTTACTTAAATCATAAAATTAATATTTTTCTTTTAACTTTCAGGCATAAATATAAATATATTAAAATAAAACAAAAAACAATTTTAAACACTTTGTTCACAAATAATCTTAATATTAGTCAATAATGAATATAAAAAAAGAAATCATAAACAATATTTAACATTTAAATAGAATTGATATATAATTGTGTTAACATCAGAGCAAAACTATCCCACATTAAAAAATAAACTCGCCACAATTATATGACAATTTCTATTTGAATTTAATGTGTTATGATTTTTTAAATTAATTTAAATACGATGTTAGTAAATTGTTTTCTTATTAAAAATATTGTTTTCAAAATTAATGTAGTAATTTAGACATCATTCCAAAATTATATAAAAAAATCGATGATTAATATTATGAAGAAAACTAAATAATAAAAACTTATAATCAAATTGTATTAAAATATCATATAATATATTAAAAATAATTATATCCCTTGTTATCTATTGTATTTTAGTGTTTTGGTGTGTAGATGGTAAAAAAAAATTAAAAAAAATATAGTACGACATATTATTTAAAAGAATTGTAAAACAAGAACCGCAAATATTTAAAATCTAAAATAATCATCTATGTATTAAATAAATTACTTATATTATCCAAAAAAAAAACAAAAAAAATTAAAATAGTTAAATATAAAAAAACACAATATTACTTAAATTCAAAATATTGAAACATCTTAAACAAGTTTAATATAATCGACAATAGTAGTTGTTGCTATATTTGGCTTAATGTGTTATCAGTGTAAAATGAGAAACAAAAGAACAATAAAATATATTAAGGAAGACCCCAAATATTGCTTTCATTTGTTAAAAAAAATTAAGTTCAATCAACAAAAGGTATGAAATTATGTAAGTTATGTTTTGATTCCAATATAATTAAAATAACGAATTATGACCGAGAACAACGTTCTGTTCTTACACAACAAACAGGGAAGGATGGAGAGAGGGCGAAAATAATTTAACTCTAATATTTTAGGTTTGTAAGACATTTTTTTTCAAAGCATACTTACTTCACACGTCATGACGAAAAATTCTGGTTTTGATCACACTCGGAACCATTCCAACTCCTAATTTGATGACATTTTTCCTCAGTTTAGTTTTTTTATGTTAAATTAACTCAAATTCGGGGTTACTCATGACTAGACTAATGTAAACGAGAATTTTTAATAAAATTTTTAAAGTAATTACATGTTTTCCTGCACCTTTTCGTTCTTATTTTTCAGAAGGGACATTGGATTTGCATTTATAGTGACCCAAATATATAATTTAACAAGAACAAGGGACTTTTTTCCAAATTAAAATTCAATAGAAGTAAACAAAACATTTTTTTTTTATTTATTATTCTATTCATAATAATTTAATGCAGCCTCACATCGATATCCATTGCTTATATTTTTAATTTAATTAATTTTCTAATTTTATTTAGACCTACTTAAATTTTCAGTACACTAATGTAAAGAGAGAAATTGTAAAAAAAAAATAAATAAAAGTCTTTAAAATTAAATTTAAAATTCTTCTTGTCTAATGATGATTAACTTTTTATCATTTCATAATTATCATTAATTTAACACTCGACCAGGAGTTCTAGATGGGTCTTTAAGACTCAGGCGAAAAAAAGGAAAAAATTTTCCGTTAAAAAAATTCTATTTTTCAAGAATGTTTGAATTTTCACTCTTTTTTTTTGAAAGTTGAAAATTGATGGGTCATGATGACCTGCCATTCCTGGTTGAGTGTTAATGAAATTAGATTTGAACTAATTTAAAGTGGTTTTTATATAATCTTAATTTTTTTTGTCATTTTCATCGTGAATTTCATAAGTATAATTTTTTTGGTTAACCATAAAGTTTCATTGTTAATTCATTTAAATATAATTTACTATTAACTTTTATATTTTTTAACGTTTAAGTATTTAAACTAAGATAACAGAACTTGCCTTAAATTTTATTTAAAATTAACTTAAGGCCATTACAATTTTCCTTTTTGTTTCCCGTCGCCTCCTACTTCTTTATTTCACAAAAGTGAAGAGGGAATAATGGGAGGGAATAATAGTAATAAAATAATGAAAACCAGTGAAAACCTTGAAAATATTTAACAATCTTAAATTTTTCAAATTTTAAAAACAGTTTTACTGAAAATTTTGTTAATTTCAACATGACGAGAATCCAAAACTTACTTAATTTGCTTGATTTTTTTTTTTCAATAAATATTTAAAATATTTTTCATATGAAAAAAATTTTTTTCATGACATTTGTTTATAAATTTTTTTTTTTCATCATTATTTTATTACCATTATTCATCCCTCCTCCTTCTTATTATTTCGAGCGGACTGCGACGAGAAACAAAAAGGAAAATTGTAATGGCCTTACAGGAAAATGAGGAAAAAAATACAAGGATATTAAAATAATAATAATAATGAAAGGGATCACTTTAACAATATATTGAATAGATCACAGACCTTTGTAACACAAATTGTCCCTTATTGCATGGGAGTTTAAATTGTTCTATTTTTTTTTGAATGAATAAGAACAAAGAATTTTGAAAACCGGAAGTGTGAATTAATTCTAGAATGTTTAAATAGGGATTATCGTTTATCCATTTACTAGTCAAAATAGCACGAGTCTCGATTTAAAGGTGACTCAACACAAAAAAAAAATCAATTTAAACAATGAAAGGGATTAAAGTAACATTAAAATATCTGCGGTCCCATTTTAACACTTTATTTGTACTTAAAATCAACTTAATGGAGAAGGTTAAGAGGAATTCACATAAAATTCAAGATTTTATCCCTTTTTTTATTACAGATCAACACACGATTGTAAACGGCGTCATTTTGTGGTCAAATTTTATAGTTAAACATGCTTCATTGACCTTTTTCCTAGAAATTTTATATAACTCATTCATTTTTTACTTTTTATATTAAGTCATTTAAACATGATGACGATTTTCATTTTGCTAGCAGGGATAGACAGTGGAAATGGAAAAAGAAGAAAAATAAAATGAAAAATTTTTGGCATTTTTTCACCGATTATATTCGGTTGTCATCATAATAATACTCTTTCACGTTCTTCAGTTGTAAAAGTACATTTCGATATTTGATTCGTTTTTCGCTTCAAAAGAGACATTTAACATTGTTTTTATAGGCTTTTTTATGTGTGTGTGTGTGAGTGTTTGTCTTGGAAATTCTTACTACACGATTATATGATTATTATTTTATGAAACAGAGACATAATTCTTTCTTCTATTCTTTCATTTGTTTTCTTTTTATTATTATACTTTGGCTTTTGAACACACATTTTTCTTTTTCTTTTGATTGCACAAGACATTAGGTTTATAGATGGCTAACGATAATTTATAACAGTTTTTCTTCAGATTTTTCTATACATTTTATTTTTATCGGAATGGTCTTTGTTTGTTTGTGTTAAACATTAGAGATAAATGTCTTTAGGTGAGTAACGAGTACTTGAGAAAACTGATTTTTAGTTTTATTATTTTTGTACGATTTTGGCAATTTAAAGAATGGTACTAAATTGAATTAGAGTCTACCTTGAGTCAAAGGTAGGTTGCTTGAAGTTTCATGAAGATGAACAAAGATTCTCTGAGGCCATGACTCAACTTTGAAGAAACCTCGAAACTGCATTGTTGCCCTTGTAGGATCCAAACAAACCAGTTCTGTTTATAGACCTCGTTAACCATAGTTGAACAGGAATCGATGTATTCAGGGCTATTACTGGTGAACTTATTTTTAGTTTTGAAGCCTTTATCAGTGTGTACGGTTTTCAACAAATCATACTCACCTGTTTGAACCTGACTTGATCCTCTTGTAGTACTTCCTCTTCTCTATTTTCCTCAAGGTCTTCTTGACTGTTATCTATCCTGAAATCAGCTCTCTGTATTTTATCCATCTATAAACCCTGAAAACAAATTGAAATTATTATTATTTGTCCACATATTTTTATTTTACTCTACTTCTCGATTTCGATTACTTTTATAACGATTTCCTTACATTCAATATATAAACTTTTCAAAATAAAACACACAGATTATTGTTACGTGTCCAGGCAAGCAGCAACAGCATTTATCCGTCTATATCAGTTGAACAAAAATAATATTTATGGTGACTTTTCTATTTTTCTTGTATTATTATTTTTCTTATTATTCAACACATTTTACTTTTTCAGTTTTTTTTCATTTCTCTTCCTTTTCATTGAATCGAATTGAATATAAAATAAAACATTGAACCGGCTTTGTTTGTTTGTTTGTCTGTTTTACCATTTTTTTCGCTTTGTTTTTTTTTTTTGTTTGTCATGAGTGCTCAACTCAACGCTTCAATGAATTTTATTTGGGCAATCTTTTTTTCTATACATTATTTTATAAATGTTTGTGTTGTTCACAAGTGGTAGAATGAAGGATATTTATTAATCCATGAGTATGTGTACGAAAGAGTAATAATTCTTTTGGGGCTTTTATGTTCTTTTTTCTTTTTGTGTCGGACGCTCAACTGAAATGAAAATCGATTAAATTTGTTTTTGTGTGTGTGTCAAATTTTTTTAAAGAAAGAAAAATATATATAAATTTAATATAGAATTGAAAGAATGAAAAGTAATAAAGAGAAAAAATTAGTTTTCGGTCAAATAAATTTTGGCAAAAGGTGAACAATTTTCGATTGTATTTTTTTTCAACTCTCTTCATTGAGACATTTTTTTTAGAGTAAATTTATATTCGCTTTCAAATCGAAATTTACAGGAAATGGATTCAATTTTATCTGAAATGTAATTTTTCAAGTTAAAGAATAATATTCGAGTTTTGTGACTTTAATTTAATTTAATGGTTTAATTAAAAATTTTAGGTCATTATCCTAAATAAAAAAATATACAAAAAACAGAACCCTTTTTAATAAAAAATAATTTATAGCATTCATTTGTAATAAATTGCACTTAATTAGTCAATGCCCAGTCGTCAACAAAACCGTGGATATTAAAAGAAATTTAAATGAATTATATGAATTCAAAGGGTGATTCAATTCAATGCATGAATTAATCAAATCCGACCTAAATCTCATCTCAATTCAAATGCAGTAGTTTTCGAAACAAAGAAAAAAGATTTTATTGAAAAGAATTCTGATTTTCTTCTAATTTTTATAACACTGTTAATTTATAACCCAGAAATTATGAAAATGACGTTGCCTAATCACTAATCACATGAAAGGGTTATCATGGAATAAAAATAAATAATTAAAGTCATTAAAGTTGTGCGTTATTATGCCCTGGATTGCCGTTCCTGAATTAAAGCAACAATAAGAAAAAAAAAAGTTATAACAAATTATGAAATTATACTTAAAATGGAGGGATAATGTGATGACATAAATTTTAGATGATTACTTACCCATACATTTATTTTTTTTTATTCGCTCTGTATTTTATTATCATGGAATTTTTGGGGCACAATTATATGAACACGATTTTGAAATTAACGAGGAGCGTATTGCAAGGCACGAACATAAAAGAAATTCTGAATTAAATGAGTCGTAAAATTACTTTCATTTTCAAGGAAGAAAAATTAGAGTTACGAGTTATTGATTTTTTTTTCTTCCTTTTGATGATAGAAATGCTAAAGTTGAATTTTGCTAATAATTTTTTTTATTTTTTCTTTAGGTAAGCCAAACTGATGATCGAAATTCTTTGAATCTGGAGCTAAAAAGTGTTTTGTAAGGTCAATTTTATGTGAAAGGAAGCAAGAGGCAAGGTATGATCATTGAATTACGTAATATATTGATTTATGTAGGTTATTAGCCCAGAAATGCATTTTGGAGGTTGAAATGGATGCAATTCAAAGTACAGTGAAATCAATGTGATCTATTTTGAGCTATCATATCACCCTTGTCCCCTCATATTAATTACCATGAAAATTTATAGTCATCATTAATAATCGCGTTTTGCACTCCTTTCATTTTGACATTAATTTGGCACGATTTCCATTGAATTAATCACTCACCTTCTTTAATTAGGTCACAACTCATTCATATACGAAAAAATCTCAATTGGTAAAATATCAATTAAGTCCCTACTGAGATTAAAAATAAATTATTTTTGGTTGACTAGACAGAAATGAAAACAAAAAAAACATGGAAATTAAATCCATTTTAATTGAAAAAAAAATTTTGAGTGATTTATTTTATCGATTTAGAGTAAAATTTTATTTACAACCAAAAACGACTTTGAAAATATAAAGAAGAAAAAAGTTTTAATAATAATTTCCATACTTTTACTAATTGAATAATTTTTAGAGGACATTCATTTTATTATAAAAACCATAAGCAAAAAGTTTTAAGCTTATGATCGCATTATGGCATGTGGTCTCTAACGACCGAAAAATCCTTTTGCTTCAAAATTTTATTATTCAAAATGTTGAAAATACAACAACACTCATAATGAATGTGAAGCAACAAAAACTTTTTCCTTCTATCTTCCATTTTTGTTTCTTCTCTTTTTATTATAATTTTATAAATATCACACAGAAAACCCCACATATAAATAAATATCCCAAACCAAGGTCTTCACTTTTCTTCGTTTTCTCTTATCATCAACAAACCATGCTCTAACTAAAACATTAAACCAAAAACGTATTGTTTTAAAAATAAAATTAAAATAAAAAAAAACTTTTTCATTTAAATAATCATAATAATAATAGAAATGGTAAAAACTTCCAAAAATATTGATACAAAATACAAAAAAAAATTGTTATGAAGAGACAAGGACTGACACCGACTACAGCTTGATTATAGCCAATGAACTTGAGACTAAATATTTGTTTTATTAAAAGAGTATCAAAAACTTTTTTGGTAGCAAAAATTTTTCCTATTTAACACTCAAATTTTATTTATCATAGTCATAGTCAAAGTCATACGAAAAACATTTTTGTAATATTAATTTATAAAATAAAATAAAATGAGACAACGACAGAGAAAAAAATCAGACATAAAATGAAGAAAGTATTAAAAAAATAATAATAATCGTACTAACAATAAGCTTTAAAGCAAAGTTTTCATTTTTATTTTATGTATTTAATGATATTGTAAATTAAAATGATATCTATTTATGTTTTCAAACTGTGTGCCTTGTATATGACATGAAAAGTATTTTGTGTGGTAAAAGAGCTTTTAAATTAAAATGAAAAATTATGACAATGATAATGAATTTGACTTGGTTTTGCTTTTTGCTTGGTTTTATGTTATTATTGTTGTAAACTTGAACTTTTTTTGGTGTAGAAATGACATAAATCTGTTTTTTGGACGTGAAACGGATGTAAGAAATTATTGTAAAAGGTGGTGAATCGAATTGAGTAAGGTGGCTTTTAATTTAAATTGAAAGAGTTGACAATGGAGTTTTTGACCTTCGATTTTTATTTTAGTAAAAGAAAATTTCTCACCAGAGGTCACTTGGTTGAGTTTCTCACCAGAGTTCGCTTGGTTTAAATTCTCACCACAGGTCACTTGGTTGAATTTCTCACCAGAGATCAATTGGTTGAATTTCTCACCAGAGGTCACTTGGTTAAATTTCTCACCAGAGGTCACTTGGTTGAATTTCTCACCAGAGGTCACTTGGTTGAATTTCTCAACAGAGGTCTCTTGGTAAAATTTCTCACCAGAGATCACTTGGTTGAAATTCTCACCAGAGATCACTTGGTTGAAATTCTCACCAGAGATCACTTGGTTGAATTTCTCACCAGAGGTCACTTGGTTGAAACTCTCACCAGAGGTCACTTGGTTAAATTTCTCACCAGAGGTCACTTGGTTGAATTTCTCACCAGAGATCACTTGGTTGAAATTCTCACCAGAGATCACTTGGTTGAATTTCTCACCAGAGATCACTTGGTTAAATTTCTCACCAGAGATCACTTGGTTGAAATTCTCACCAGAGATCACTTGGTTGAATTTCTCACCAGAGGTCACTTGGTTGAAACTCTCACCAGAGGTCACATGGTTGAAATTTTCACCAAAGGTTCTTTGTTTGGGTTCCAGGGGTTCTTTGTTTGAAATTCTAATCAGCATTCTCTTGGTAAATTTTCCCATCAAAGGGCTTTTGATTCAATTTCACACCAGGCCTCTTTAATCGACAGCTCGGTAATTTAGATTTAATTTAATTTTAAACTTGAAAAACAAAAAAAAACAATCATGAGGGTAACCCGATTTTAATTTGAACATTTATTGTCAAAGTCTTTTATTTGTAAATTGGTGTTAAGTTTTTGGTTTTTAAGTCAATATCAAACAAATTTCAAAGAACTTTAAGATAAACGAAATCAAAGTAAGTCAAAAACTTTATCATTCATTCATTTAAAAGAAAGAAATTCAGAGGAAAATTTAAATGCGGGTTCGATAAAAAACAAATAGATTTGAATTTAATTCATTTAACTTGACATTTCATTTGACGTTTATTTTCTATGAAACACATACGGAAACGACAAAATGAACTATATTTTATGGACTATTTTCATTTTAATAAAATTCAATTTTACTAAATTATCATTTTTTTAAAATTTTATATTCACCTGACTTGAATCGAATTGCATTTTTTTTGAAATGAAATTTTATTTCAAAAAAATTTTAACAGAAATCCAAATAAAATAACAATCAATATTAATAAAAAAAGTAATAACACAATGAACGAGTACTTTTGGGTAGTATTAAAAGGTATTAAAATAATAACATTTCCATTTCATATAATGGACTTTTGCATATAAAATTGACATAAAACTCGCTATTTTCTAGTTCATAGCATTAAATGACGATGATGGTAAAGTGTAATAGAAAAATGCTTTTGTCGTTTCTTTTTTTTATGTGTGTGAGTGTTTTGTAAAAAGTAAAAAGCTTTATTTAATTAGTTTTGCAGTGTTTTAAACACCTGTGACAGTTTTTCAAATACAAAACACGAGCCAAACCACTTGAATTTTACAACATGAAAAAAAAAATCGTTTTGAGTCATTTTTCAAACAATTTAAAAAAAAAATGTAAAACCAAGAATACATGGAAATAAAATCCATTTTTCATTCTTTTTTACATTACTCACGCTTTGTATCACATCAGTGTTTGTCCGAACGAGAAATTTAGTCTGATGTTTTCGAAATTGTTGTTATATGATAAAAAAAAATAAATAAAAATTACAAGATTACAAATCGTCCTATTTTTTTTGTTAACATGGCATTTGTGGAACTTTGACTGTCCCGTCTCCTTTTTTGCTTCTTTTTTCCAGGTCGTCTGTTTAATTTAACAGTTAGAAGACTTTGACGGTTAATCATGAGTTATAAAACTGGCAAACAAAATTAACAAGCTCAGAAGAAAATCAACCTGATTAAATGCGTGCTTTACCACTGATTACCTTCATAAAATTTATTATATGATAATTATCATAAAAAAATGCCTATAAACAAAATCCTGTTTAAAAATGTCTGTTTATATCTACTTTTTTTTATTTTATTACTATTATGATTATAATAAATATTAATTAAATTAATCATGGACATTGCATTGCTAGGGTTTTTTTTTCATTTCATTCATTATAATCATGAGTTTAATTATTTTAATAAAATATGTATGATGGACCTACACACATTTACCTGACCAGTGTTTGAGTACTACAAACACATAAAAAAAAACAAGATACACGACAAAATCATCGTGTGTGATGTGTGGTAAAATATTTTCACTTCATTTAATGAGTAAGCAAGCAAAGCATTTTAATAATAAAACAATGTTGATATGGACGGGAATTTAATGAGAGACATATAAAGATAATGCACGCACTCTTGTTAAAAAATATTGTGTGTTATAATAATAATAAAATGTAAAAAAAGGACTCGAATAAGCATAAATTTAATGATAATTAATGTTCCGTGTGTGTCTTTTTTTATATTAAAATAATGAATGGAGTATTAAATTTACGTGTTAAAAAAGGACACGAAAGTAAAAAAAAAATAAATGAATGGACATTAAATTTCTATGGATGTATGTAAATTTAGGAATGGATTTTAATACAAGGAAGGGTTAAAAAAAATTAATGACTGAACTTCTGAGTAATTTTTATTTTAACGTTAATTTTTTCACAGTAATTTTCTCAGTTGGGTGTTAATGGTCAAAATTTTGCTGGTCATCATTGATGTGAAAAGAAATTAAATTAAAGTTTGTAAATTTTAGTCTTTCATTATGGGGATCAGCAGGGATGGATTCAGGGGAGAGGGGCACGTGAGGGGCTTGGCTGCTTCATTTTTACACATTTGTGTAAATAAATTGTGTCATCTGTCGAAATTTGACTGGACTTCGGTATTTTGAACGAAATTCCAAACTTTTTGTAATTCACTCGATGTCGTTGTGAGCTGGGAATCATTTCTATCACTTGACCAATTTTCATTTAAATATCGATTTAAATTCCACTAAAATCATCACAAAAACACGAAAAATTATCATCATGACAAAATGACACGACAACGAACGACTATTTATTATAAATTTGACGTCCGTTTCTATTTCATTTTACTTTACTTTTCATTTTTTCTTCTCTCTTTTTATTATTTTCCTTGTTATTCCATTCAGATATCATTTTAATAAATACTCTTGAAATGCAGTAGTCAGTCATTTATTTATTTATGATTATTTTCAGTTAGCTTTGTGTTTGAGTTTGGGTAGCACACACAAAAAAAAAAGATAAATATTAGCAAGGAAAAAGTTTTTTATTTCATATTATTATGAATTATAAATATTATTATTAGTATGAAATAAAATTTTATATTAAATTTGCTTGTATTTAAATTCAAACAAAAAAAATGAAAAAAAAAAATGACAACATTCATTTAACAACATTGTGGGGCAACCAATTTGGAGTTGAAGTAGCAGTGGATGATAAAAATTTTTAACAAGGCAAATAAAAGTATGAAAAAATTTTTATATTCAGACAATCAAAATACTGTGGTCTGAGTACATTGCACAGTTTTTGTTTAATATGAAATGCAAAAAAAAAGTTTTTAAATTTATGTGAAATTGTATGAAAATGAAAATAATAATAAAAAAATACAATGATAAAATAAAAAGATTGTATAAACAGGAAGAACACAAGAGGCTTGTCTATCATAATCATAATTTTGTGTGTTTTGGTATTTTTTTTTGTTGACAAGTATTTAAATGAAATGAAATACAAAAAAAAACAGTGACAGCGCTAGGCTTTAATTGGCTTTCGTCATTTAAATCCACATTCAAAAGGTTTCGAGCCATACATTAGAAAAGATTTGGAAAAGTACTAAGAAATGACCTTGAAATTAAGATTTTTTTTTTTATCACATTCAAATTCAGCTGTCACTGACGTCTCATTAAAAAAAAATTAACTTATTTTATCATTTTTATGCTAATACACTTCAAACTTGATCCAGCCACTAACCACAAAAATGCTTTGAAATTTTTTCTTGTTATTCAATTTTTCTTCATATTAGTTTATTATGAGCATAAATAATAAATCATGAATAAATTCACTGAATGAAGTTTAAAGTTCTGATTAAAATAAGTGAGTTAGTTTACTTTTTTTTTATTTTAATGATGTAGAACTTCAAACTACGAATTTACTTTAAAGCATTTAAATAAATGATGATGATAGGAATCAGTTAAAAGAACAAAAATTATATGTCAGTAGTTTGTCAGAAATGAATTAAATATTTAAATAAATTGGAAAAAACTTTGTCGTTCAAATGAAAGTAGGACAATTTTGATATAAGTTGAAGTAAAATTTATTTCGACAATCTTCCAATTCGTTTTGAATTTTGTTATAAATTTCATTTGAAAAGATTTTTTAACGGATATTTTTGAATATTTTTTTTCAAATTTTAACGGTTTTGATGGAATTTCACTTGATTGATGACAGGACTCAATGAGAAAATTCAAAGAAAAATTTCAAGGTCACAGAAGTGAAATTCAGACACAAATTCATTGACCGTCATTTTGTCGAACCAAAATCACACCAAAAATCCACTTCAAATTCAAATTCCTCCTATTCAAATGAACTTGAACCATCAAAAATTCAATTTGAATTTCACACAGCCTTTAAATCCGTATAAATCTAGTCTGAACAGATGTAAGTAACAGTCAGTTGGCTGGGTAATCAAGGACATCAATCATTTTCATTCGACACGGATTTAGACAAAAAAAATACATGTACACGAAATATAAATATCGTGAATAGAACAATGAAGAAGTAACATGTAAAAAAAACGCATCAATTATGGGTGAAAAAAATATTATAATTTCTGGATGATTTGAATTGAATGCATCACTAATTTCTAACTGAATCAGTAAATTATTTAACGTTCAACCAAAATGAGTGATGTGCTAGACAGGAATATTTATTTTTAAAAATGCTGTATCAAAAAATTACATGCTTACATTTCATATCAAAGTATCCCGATCTAATTATCATCACACATCATCATTTTAAATGCATTTGCGTTCCATGTAACTTCAATTTATATTCTCAACTGAAGCATTTACATGTCAATTTTATGTCATTCTAATCTGTTCTTCATCTTTAACATACTTCAAAAAATTTTATGTTGAAAAAAAAAATTAAATGACTTTCTTATGCATTGAAACCCTGAAACGAATGATGATATCAATCGATTTCATATCAAACTAAAATGAAATTAAGGAAATTTTCATTATTTTTATTTTTATGAAATAAAAAAAACAATCAATATGACAAAAAATAATAATAATGATATTAAGGATAGTTGTCGATTGATTGAGTACAGTTAAAATGAAAAATAAAAATAATTTTTTGAAAAGCATGTGACAATAACATATTTTTAATAATAAAAAGCTCAAATGCATTTCATTGATTAGAAACTATTTTTAGAGACATATCCTGTTAGAATTTAACTCAAAAAATAGAAGGTTAATGAAAGAGTCACCGTTGTTTCTGTCAATGTCATTGATAGAACTAAAAAAATACTCATGAAATACAAATGACAAGGAGACATCATCAATCATCAACATATCGTTGCAGGAATCTAAAATTCAAACTATAAAAATAAAAAAAAAGTTTAGATGTCTGTCTATTGGCATTATTTTTATTATTATTTATTCATTGTTGATGATATCAGGTTTTATTCAGTGGAGCAAAGGATGTTGTTGATTATTTCATTAAGGATTGATTTGTGTGAACGTCACATGTGTGAAAGACAAGCTCTTGATATTTTTTTAAGAGTGAAGGTTGTGATCGTAAATGGATAGCATTTGAAATGTGAGATTTAATGAAAACTTACTCAAATTGAAAGAAAAATGGTATATCAGTCTAAAATGGATTTAAAAGGACAAAAATCCTATCCTATCCTATCCTATCCTATCCTATCCTATCCTATCCTATCCTATCCTATCCTATCCTATCCTATCCTATCCTATCCTATCCTATACTATCCCATCTTATCCTATCCTATTCTACCTTAATTGTGGATGAAATTGTAATTTTTTATTCATTCATTTTTTTTTGAATTTTTATATCAGTTTTGTGATAAAGTCCTTTATCCACATTGACATTACATTAAATAAATTTCCATTGAATAGGGGAAATAAAAAAAAAGTAAAGAAACAATTAATTTTATCTTGTGACATGACACCTCATGTATTTATTGAAAATTTGACAGACAATAACTTTAATCGTATGGTTAAAGAAATAAATGACAACAAAAAAAAAATATATTAAAATTACGAATTAATCACAGAACGATTATAATCATTATTTACTTTTTACTTATCTACCATTGCACTATTACAATGATAGATGGATTTTTTATATTTTTTATGAATGCCGAAAAAAAAATGAAAATGATTATTTTATTATTAGATATTTTTTTTTGTCACAAAAAGAGAACTCAGATGCAACATTTCAAATATCATTAATTTTTTTTTCTTTGCATTTTTATATTCAATCGCGTTCTTTTTTATATTTAAAAAAAGAAAATCAGCAAAAAAATACTTAAATGAGCCATGTTATACAATGAAATAAGTGTCAATTCATTCTTATTCGTTTTGTTTGTATGAGATTGCAAATACAATAAGTCACATGAAAAATCATAAAAAAATGTGGGATAAAAATAATAATTGTTATAAAAGCCATATAAAATAACAAAATTCAATGTTGCGATTTCCTATTCAATGATTCATTTTTTATTTTTGAAGTTATTGTCATTTAATAATAAAAATCGTCATTTCACTACATTGAAAAGTATTTTTTTTAATAATGCATCGTTTTTTGAAAAGGAATTGGAATGAGAATTTTATAAGAAAATGATGCATGGCTCTTGAAATTGAGTAGAAAAACGCATTTTAGCTTTAAGGCTTGAATAACCGATAAATTTGACTAATAAGCAAAAAAAACGATTCAAATCATAACCGATTCAAATATTTCCCGTTTCAAAAACCGGCTGATTAACCGATTCGAAAATGGTCTGTTTTGTCGTAAAACCGAACAAAATCATGTTAAACGTCACAGATTGGTTGCAAAAGAACATTTTTTTTAATCAAAATTGTACTTTTAGACAAAAGATTTCATTTCAATTGTCTCATTAGGATTCAATGCAATTTCAATACAAAAGCATAAGAAAAAAAATCATAATTTTAATTGTTGCATCATTGCATTCATTCAACCACCGTTTGCTGTCTTTTCATATAAATGATCAATAAATCCTTTCAATTTTTTTTTTACAATATTAATCATAAATTTTTGAAAGTAACATTAAATAACCCTCTTCCTAGTTTTTCATTGTGTCTTTTCAATTCAAAATTGTATTTTCATATTCGTTTATTGCCATTCATCATCATAAATTTTGTAGTTCTATAACAAAAAATATAATTGATAAAAAATTAAAAGGCGGTGGATTCTCCTCCCAATTACTATTCTAGAAAAAACAAAATAAATTTAAATTTAAAAAAAAAAATTAAATCAGAATTAAAATTTCACACGAAACACGACATCACCATCGTCGTCATAATCATCCCATCATGGGTGGTTTCTATTCTCACACTAAAAAAAAAATAATTGGCACCGATTTTCTTCACAGCTAGAATCGAATATGGCATGAACTAGATTATTATTTATTTATTAATATTATTAGGTTTATTATTATGATTAATAAATGTTTTTTATTATTATTATTATTATTTTTGATACATAAAATAAGACGTCGACCATCCATCGATGAATGTTATGACGACGTCGATGTAACAATTTTATAACATAATAATAAAATAATATAATATAAAAAGATGAATAATGAAAATTTAAATTAAAATTGAAATAAATGGGACCTGTGAGATATAAAAAAGAGACGCAGTGGTGATGGAAAAAGCCAACCGCGGTGATTATTTTATTTCATTTCATTTTTTTTTTGTGTTGTATGGATGAATGAATGTTAAGAAGAAGAAGAAGTGCGTTTATTTTTTTATTTTGCTTGATAAAAAAAGAGAAAAGGGAAAAGAAGGGGGAGAATTTGAAAAATTGATACAGATGAGACCAGTAAAAGGAATTAAGTTTGACTGATCAAACAAAAGAAATATCAATTTTGGTGAGATTTGGAAGAGATGATTAAAGTTGTATTAAAATGAGTAAAAAATAAGGAAAGTATTGATATGGCATGAAAATGAAAATAATAAAAAAAAATAATGAAGGATTATTGATGAAAGACTCGGCTTTGTGGCGGATTATCATTTGTTTTTAAGCTGAATTTCACTTTAAAAAATTTTGTGCTTGAAATTTAATGTCGATTACTCTGAGAAAGCGCTAAGCAAAGGAGTCTGTTTCCATAGTGTTTTTACATAGAAGCGCCGAATATTTTCAAATTAGTCAGAAGTTGACACCTGAAATGCAGTCAGTGAATTTAAGTCTTAAAACCATTCAAGGTAAGTTCATGGATGGCGCGAGAAATTAAACCCATTTTCCGTCATAATCGACCACAATCAACCAAAATTCGTCATCCCTCACTCTCCTTGAACGTTTGAAGGCCAATCAGCTTCCTTTTCTCAATCTCGTTGAAAAAAAACTCAAATGAAGACTTTCAACTAATATTTACTTTGCAAATTTAACGCTCTCATATTATAACCTTACATGACATATTCCATTCAATGTAAATTTAACATGTCCGAATCCTCTTGAAATGATTTGCCCTTTTAATAAAATTCCATATTGACTGTTATTTTAATATTATTTTTACTTTACATTAACAATAATATTAAAAAAATATCATAATGCGCATTAAAAATAATAAAAACAAAAAAAAAATCATTGATAAAAAAAACATTTCAATTTCAATTGTAACCTAAAGCCAAAAAATCGTCAAAATCCGTACTTGAAATAACAAAAAAATGTTCCTTTTTTTCCTTTTCATTATTAAATTCATCATCATAATGCAGAATCATACAAAAGATGGATTAGAAATTAGGAATTCACCCTTTTCATGATCATTCTTATTTGATTTAATATTTTTTTTTTAATAAAATTCACTGTCAGTTATTTTAATTTTAAAACGAATTCTACATTCTCTGAATAAACAAAAGCAAGTTCAAATAGACAAAATAATAATAATAATGATAATGCACGCATGAATTTTTAAATCAGAGTACAGACCCATTTGTTTATTTTATGGGTTAGTAAAATTAATACTAATTCCACGGTGAATAAATGAGACCTTTCTTTGTGTGTGTGTTTTAACATAATGCAAGGGGTTCATTTTAGTATGTGAGGAATTTGATATTGTTAATATTAATATTAATAATTTAATTATGACTCAACTCAAATAAAACTAAAATTTGTCAAAATGAGAGAGTGAGAAAGAGAGAGATGAAAAATTTCATCGAATTAAAATAAAAATAACAAAGGATTACCCTTATTTTACATAACTAATCAGAATCACAGAAGTAAACATGCATTTCAGTGTCTTCTTAACTCTTCAACTCTTGTCTCATTGAAAAAACGTGCGGATTTTTATCTCTCTCTAGGCAACTTATATGATATTTTGTTTTACACGTGAATGCTCAAATATGTGTTTGAATATTATTATTTATTAGGGGACCACATCATTATTCTTATTTCAATGAAATTGAATGGCAGTACATCAAATTATTTTGTATTGAGATTAATGTTGTGTTGTGAAAGGTAAGAATTCTGTCAAAATTAATCATAAAAAGGATTTATCGTCGTATAATTTTTTTTTGCCATGATTAATTTACATTCATATTCATTCAAAAAATTAATACAATCTGAAACGAACAAGGAAAATATTGATGGAGGTCAGTTAACGTTTATTGATTGATGAGGCCTAAAATCCTCTCAATTCAGGTTGAACACTGAAAAATTTAAATGCAAATCATGATTATGATAAATTTCCCTTTTTTCAGACCCCAATTTAATTTTCAATGTCAAACAGAGACAAACATCTTTAATTTCCTTAAAATGTAATACAAGACCGGAAAAATAAAATTAACATATGAGACGAAAAACAAACAAGGTGTCTGATTACAATTCAAAATATGAGTAAACATACATTTGAATATCAATTTTAATAATAAATAAAATAATAAGTGAATAGGAAAAAAATCAACCCTTCACATTTAAAGAAAACTGTGAAAAAAAATTGACAGTACTACTAAATGGGATGACACTCAAAATAGCGTCTCATATTTCATAACATCTGAAATGTTTTCTTCAAAACTTGAAGAAAGAGGTTTTATTGAAAAGGAAAGTGTGATATTAGGATACGCAAATGGCATAAGTAATTGAAAAGAGTGTTAATTTTAATTTATTTGAATTATTTATTAAAAAAAAATAATTAAAATCCCTACGGTACAAGATAAAAATTTTAACTCCCACTCTATTTATGGAAAAAGACATGTTTAAAAGGTTTTTATTTCAATTTTAAATGAAATGTCAAAAATGGCTTAACTGTCATATTATGAAGTTTTGACGTTTGAAATTTTTGTATAGAGACACATACGGAAGGTAATTGGACATTCTCAATGGGCTTCACCAGTGGCTTGAGTTAGGCTTAAATCGAAAGCTGAGCATGAAATTTTAACAGACCGTTTGACAGGAAATTTGACATTTGAAATCTCGTAATATGACGTTTCTTTAGAAATTAAATCTCATTAGACCGGGAAATAAAATTATGATTGATCATGAATAAAAAGTTCTACTTTTAGAAAAAATCTTTATATGTCAAATTAACTGTCAAATACCCTGTCAAATGTCATCATTAAATGTCAAAAGTCTTGTTTGACCAATCACTATTCGAATTCGATTTTTCGAATTGAAATTGATATGAGTGTGAAAAAGAAATTTCAATAATTAGCTAAAGTATCATCATAATAAGCACTTAGCAAAATTAAATTAAGACGTTTTTCAGTTTCTTTGAATTTCAACGGGTGTCAAAGTGATGAAAATCCCCAAAATTAAATACAGTTCTCACTTAATTTTTGTCCCGAAGATGACAAACAAAATAAAAATAGAACAAAAAGTGAGCCAGAGGCTAAAAAACAAATAATTGTGGTATTTTATTTTAATTTCAATAATGTTCATTCAAAATAAGCTTCAAGACCAAATAAAAAAATAGCTTAAGGCTCTCTTTTAAATCCTTTTTAAATAATAAAAGTGCCACCCTCTATATTAAAGCCACTTTCATCGTTATCTTTTTAAATGTACACCGAAATATTTTGTACCATCAAAAAAAATGTTAAAGAAAAGGATAATTGTTAAACCCAAAACAAACCCAAACATCTGCTAATTGATGTCGTTTGAATTTAATGAAATTGATGCACTTCTGTCTGATTCTTCTCTTATCCCCTCTTGAATTGACTTGAATTCCCTCCTACACACAGCTTCTGCTACAAATCATAACAAATACGAACAAAAAATAAATATATCGAATTAATTTGGACAAAATCAAACCAAAAATAAGTAAACAAAATATCATTTCATTGTGCATCTGCAGCATTTTCATTGATTCATTCAAAAGTTTCGTTGAATTCCTATCAATAAATTTCAGAAACAAAACAAAGAACACAGAGAGAGATATTTTCAAATCATATGAAAACAAAACAATAATAATAAAATAACATAAATTTCTCGGTCTGATTCAAACTACTATGATTGGACTCGAGAATTGTTCGATGTGTGACAATTGACAAGTGTTCTGAGTTTTTTTTCCTACATTTTTCAAATACAACTATACAAGGAACGCAGTCACATTGTAGTGATATTGATTTCATAAATAATGTTTTTTTTTGACACCCCATTGTATTAATTTTTATATGTGTTTCTGTCGATACACGTTCACATGCACCGAGAATATGAATGAATGAATAAAAGGGATAATGTCATGTTTGTTATTGTATCGCATTCATTAGTGTTTTATTGGATGATTTTAATGCAACGACTCATAGTCAAGCAAAATTTTACAATATTTTTAAGCATATGGATGCAGCTGAGTCTCTCTACTGTGCATGAAATTGAGATTCAACGTGTAAGTTTGTCTAGGAGTAACAACAAAAAAAATAGAGTCATAAAAATTAAAATACACCCTTATTTTGTAGCACCAGGGACACTAACATGTATAAATTGAAGATCGGTGTCATAAATACCTTTCACTTTTATTTAATTTTTCACTATTTATTATCATTACGCTTGTAGTGTAATGTCAAATTTTTATTTATTTTATTGTTTGTTGTGTTCTTACAAGTGTGGGTTGGGTTTTGTGTTCTGTCCCATTTCAGGATTATTTTCATGATCGCATTGGCATAACTTGACACAGCAATGCAATTAATATATTAGTGATGGTTGAGTGAGCCACAGATGTGATGATTCCCGCAGTTTATATTAAACTTTTTTTATTTTAAAAAAGTATTTTACTAAAAAATCTTCCTTTTGGATGAGAAATTTAAGTATTTTCTTTATTCTCAACTCAAAATAACTGGATTAAAGTAAAATTTTACAGAGCATCATAATCCAAAGTACGTGCAATTGCATAACTTTTCTCCCTTCATTGAAATTTATCTCTTCGTTTCTTCACTTTCATCAACTTCATCATCATATTTGAGTTAAAAAATTACATAAATAGAGATGTCGATTTTCCCGGGAATGGTCAAAATCGAGAATCGAGAGCGAGAACCACAGAAAATCGAGAATCCCGGACGAGAACGAGAAAAAAATTATTTTATAAATTTTAATAAATTACTCAAATAAATTACTTTTAATATTCAAGTCTTCTATTTGAGAAAGTCTTGTTCAATATAAAAGTTTTAAATGAAGTGCTCTTTTCCAGGTTTTATCTTAAAAAAATTCGAAGTCACTCAAATCCTTACCAATATATATCTGTTTCTGAATACAAAAACTACAATCTAGTTTTTAAATTAATAAAGGTATTCATTAAATAGTTGAAATCGGTAGATTAATTTAAAAAAACGACAGATGAAATTTCATTTACATGAGTGATCCTAAAAAATTCATGGATGAAATCTTGTTGAAAGTTTGTTTTATTATTTTACTTCTTATAAAAAATAAATAATTCTTTTATTATTACAAACATACATGAAGTAAAAGAGGGTAAAAGTAGCTAAAATTTCATAAAAATTTTGTGAATTATTGCAGAAATTACTTATCTTCATTTTTGACATTAATTTCGGGGTTATTTTATTATTATGGGTTGTTAACACGTCTTTTTACTTGAAAATCTGGGTAATTTAATCCAAACTGTGCAAAAACTACAAAAAATAAGTAATAAGTACGGTGCTGGCAATACTAACATCAAAATTTCAACTAAAAACTTCTGAAATCGGCGGATGAATTTAATTTTGACAAAATTTGCGTAGCTTCGTAGGAACAAATTTCTGTATTTTTTTCAATTTAAGTTTCACTTTCATTTATTTAATGAAACCCCTTAATTATTTTTATTCAAAAACATGAAAAGGCAAAACTCGAAATGCTGAAGCTTGCTCGTTGCTCTTTTAAAAAAATTATTTTAGATATCTTCTTGTCTAAATTACTTTCATATTTTTTCTACGTTCTGTAATCGAAAAATATCACAAGCCTTAAACTGAGCACAATGTGTTAAAACTGTAATGGTTGTTGATCTGCTTTTATTCTCGTTCTCGGTTGATTTTCGGTCGAGAATCGGGAACGAGAACTAAGCTCATTCTCGCCGAGATTCTCGACCGAGAATTCTCGGACCGACATCTCTATACATAAATCTCAATTTCAATTAAATGCTCATTTTTTTATTTTAATTTAAATCATTGAATCGAATCATTTTTATTATGCCACAAAAAAATACAAGGCAAAATATTTGGTTTAAAGAAGAATTTCAATGTATTATGAAATATAATAATTATTTTGTTGTTGTGTTCATTTTAAATTTAATTTTGTACGATTTTCTTCCATTTTGATAATTCAAACAATTCAGATTTATTTTTTTTTTTCCTATAAAATATTTTACATTTTTATTTTTTCTTGTTTTGTTTTGCATTTCATATTGGATTCAGTGTGTGTACGTCTGTGTATGAGTTTGTGTGAGTGATATTTAAATGGAATGACAATTTTATAATAATAAAAATAATAATAATACGAGAAAAATATTTTAAATTATAATTTTATATGAAAATATTTAAAGAGCAGTAGAAAATTGAAGAACAGATTGTAAATTTCCCATAATAACAAAAGTGATGTCTTGGTCTGGATATTTCACAATTTAATTTAATTTTTTTTTAAATGTTGAGATGAAAAATTGAGATTTTAATTATTTCAATTCAATTTTTGAGTGTGGTGTGGATATTAAATGAAACATTTTTTTGAAATTTTATTATAAATTTTAATTTTGAACTATTTTTTTCTTTTCAGGTGAGGACTTTGATCAGTAAAATATCTATGTTGGATGTAAAAAGATTAAAAAAAGGTATTCAATAAGAAAAATACTAGAGTTATTTTTTTTTTAATGAAATCTTTCGACTAACGTTACCAACGACCTACTCATCGACCTTGGCAGAAAATTTAATTCTGCAGAATATTTTATCTGGGTTTTTCAATTGGGTCCACCCGATGATGCTAAAAGGGCTACAGTCCCTTGTCAAAATGAAAATTATACTGAATGCCAGTACCGTTAATAATTTTCAATCCACCCCTGATTTTTATAGGTTTGGTCGGTTTTTAAGCTTTTTTGAAAAGTTTGTCAAGACAAAAGTTTTAAATGTTTATCTGGGTTTTTTGATTGAACCCATCAGATGACGCTAAGAGCTGACTTTGTGATTAACAAAGTCGTTGATGACCACTCAAGCAAATTGGGGAGATCAGTGAGCCCGAGACAGCCTGAGCCTGAAAAGGTCGTTGATGATTTCAGTTTAATATCAAAATTTAATTTTTTTACAAAATCATTATAACAATTCTGTCTAAGGAGTAACAGTCAAAATCAATGAATCAAAGACATTTTTACCATAAACCATCAAAATATTCAAAAAAAAGAATTCATAAAAAATCTTCAATATAATAGACAAAGAGTAGTCATATCAAGTTCTTATTGGATCAATTTTACATAAAATATATTTCAGAATAATGATTCTAATACTGCATCAATTGAAGTTCCCATTTGACATACTTTTAAATGTGTATCTTCATACACATGTTACATAAAAATATCATTTCATTTTATATCTATATTGAAATACGATTACAATCAAATTTAATATTGTCTCGTGTCTTGTGTTTTTTTTCTTCTCTCTCTCTTTGAAATCTCTCATTGAATTGAATACCTGAAATTTATATTTTATGTTTCAATATAAAATAAAAATCGATCGATATTTTCTCCGTTATATTTCTTTTTTTTGTATTTAAACCCTTTTTTTCTTTTCCTTTTATTTGAATGAATATTTTCATGAAAAATTTTTTACAATGAATGTATTTTTTTATTTATTTTATTTTATGTATTGAAATTTATTATTATTCACTTTCTTTTATACATATACCGAGAAAAAATAAAACATTTCTTAATTTACAAAAATTTGAATATTTTTACCTTTGTTCCCCCCTTTTTTAAGGTTTCCAGGTTATCGTTCCTTGATTTATTTGTAGAATTTTTGAATTTTTCATGAATAGAAAAAGGAATAATGAATGAAAAACTTAATGAAATAACAAAAATTGTCATCCTTTGACTTGGCTTGTTACCTTTTAAGAGTTTTTTGTATGTCATTTGACTTGAAACGTGAATTTGATGGAATTTAATGACATTTTTGAATGGTCTCATATCCATTAATAGGCAATTCTGTAAAAAATTCTATTCGGGGAAATGAAGAGGGTAAAAAGGGCTTTAAATGGTATTTTCAAGGGAAAAACTGAAATTTATAATAAAAAATGCATTTTCCATTTCAAATTTAAATAAAATCATGAACGCAGTAATTATGAAGTGCTTGAAACACGTGATTCGCATTAAACCCCAAAAAAATACATTGAAAATTTCTATTTTATTACATCACGCATACAAAACACAACACAAAAAAAACTTTAATATTGAACCATAAAAAGGTAACAAAAACGATTTCTTTTTAAACAATTTCCGAAAACCATCTTTAACATTTTACCACCACAATCATTAATATTGAGTGGTAACTCGAAAATGCCTCACACCCGTTTTTTTTTCCATCAAATTTCATATTTTCCTTACTTTCAAATGAAATTTAACGTGTTAGATATGCAAAAATAAATTGAATGCTCGTGAAGGTCATAAATTTTTTTTTCCCTTTTACTTCAACTTTTACTACAGCTACTAAACTCATTAAATTTATTGAGTATTAATGTAATATGAAATGAAATGAAATGAAACGAAACTTACATGAAAATAGTTTTTTCATAATAATATTCATAGTAAAGCACAAAAAACGCAAAGGAATATGATTAAAAATCAAGAAATTATGGGAAAAGTTAAATTTTGACGCGTCTGTCTTCCGTTCGTTTTCATTCAATGTGTGTGTGTGTGCAATTTCATGTAAATGTCGAAGTAATAGCATTAAAATTTTGTTATGATACTCCATGAAATGTGATGTCTCGATGAATTTTAACAATCAATGAAAAGAAGTTTAAAACATTTACAAGTGAAGTCCTTCAAAAATGAACATAATCGATAAATGTCACTTTAAAAAAGTGCTTCATCATTCAAAGAACGTTTACATTTAAAAAATGCATCGATTATTATTTCAATTACTATTATTTCTTGATACTTAAATGCCCTTTTTTCTGTGAAATGTCTTTCAATTGTCGCTCCCCCAAAAGTACTTCCTTTGCATTATTATTGTCACATTGTGTTATTATTTTTAGTTGAATAAGTGAAAAACGGTGATTATTGATATATGTATAAAAGACCCTCCTTGAAATTGAAAGGAAAAAAAATATATGCGAAACCTCAAATGAGTTCACTTCAAATATCAGTATTTGTATAAGAAAGAAGAATAAAGAATTAACAGTTAATAAAAAGGGATTTTCATTTTCGTTCCAAGAAATGTAATAAAATAAGAATAGAAAAAAAAACAAAATTGAAACAAATATGTATCAAACCCCAAGGATTAATGACAGACAATAATGAAACTTAAATGTACGTACAGAGTGACGTAAAATGCTCCATAAAATAATTGTAGGGGTACGAGGAGTCTTTCTGAGTGACCATGAAACCGTCAAGCCGTCAAAAAACCGCCAAACTGTCAAAAAACCGTTAAAAAAACGTCAAAAAACCGTCAAAAACTTCAAAATTGCATTATAAGCCTCCTGAAAGTGTCGCGTAAAGGACAGCGGCTTATGTAGTAAATCCCTTTGTCTTAAAGGCGATCATTGAAGTCCTTAAGATATAGTCCTTAAAGGTTGAGAGGTTCTCAAATACAATCAAGCCTCCATATAGTGAAAAATAAGCTGTACGTAATAATAATAATAGATCCAAGTCAGTTTCTTTGGATCTACAGTTTCTATAGATACTGACATGTCATTATATAGAATCATTGCTGAAGACTTGACTGTAGATTATTCCTCAGAAAGCTCGTTTCAACTATGTCCCTCATCCAAGCTCTGAAAAGCCCGATTCCGAACATTTTTGAGTTCAATGCACCCTAAAGCCAAATTACGGTCTGACTTCAACACACGCATTCAAATGATTGTACTCCTGTTCCTTGTTCATGTACAAATTTGATGCAATTTAATGCTATTATGTTATTTCAGTTGAGCTAGACATTAGACGTTAAATTATAAGAAATTTAATACACAAAAAGGGAGACACAAAAACACAAACTCACACATAAAATCAATGAAAATGCTTAATGTGGTTAAGCATGGGTGCATTATTTCAATGTCATTATAAATATTTCTCCTGTTCCCATTCAAAAATGAAAAAAAGATTCTTTACACATAATTTCAGTTCAACATTAACATAAAAACACACTCATGCACACACATGTATGATGAAAAATAATAATTTTTGTTGATTATATTGAATTTGCTTAACGAAGCATTTTCTTTTCAAATGTTCCATTATTTTGTTGATTTTTCCTTGTGCATTGTACACATTAGACATTGAAAATTTTGATAATATAAGGTTATACATAGCAATTTGAATGTCCCAAGTCCCCCTTTTTATTATTTGAAAGACGAAGCACAAGGAAAACGAAACAAAATATTTGTATAAATTTATTTGAGAAAATGCAACCACCACAATTTAATTTTATAATGCCTTGATTTTTGTTTTCTTGCACCGGTGGTTTCATTTATTTTATTTTATTTTATTTTATTATTTTATTCGTTTAATGTTGTGTCGTGGAATCACGGTGTATGTATGTATATTTTTTTTTAATAGACATTAAGACGCCTTTTGTGTAAATATTTGTTTTAGCGTTTTTTTTAAGTATTTTATTCTTCACTGCGTGTCGCGTAATTCATTCATTTATTCTTTCATTCACACTGTGTGTGTGTCTGTTTTTTGTCTTATTATTTTTATTTTGTATTGTATGAAGGTTCGTAAGATTCACTTTTAAAATGTGAGGTATGAAAATGAAATGTGACACTACGATTTAAATGTTTTATTATGAGTTGAAGTTTCAGGTTTAAGCTCAAAATCGGTCGATTCAACAATTTTATTTAAAAAATCGTCTGGAAACTCCGTAAATGTCTTATAAGCGCCCTGAAAGTGTCGCGTGAAGGAAAACGACTCATGAAGTAAATCCCTTTGCCTTACAAGCGTTCAACCATTTTTTGAAAGATTTCATGTAAAAATGTGACCACGTTGGCCAACAATCAAAATTAATGTTAATGCACTTTAATTTAAAATTCACATTTACTTTTCTTTCTAAAAATTTCTTGATTATTATTTTATTTTCATATTAAATTTCGCATTGTTCTAAAATAAAATAAAATAAAATTTTATTTATTTATATTAAATCAGTGACAAGCGCGACAATGACACTCTTTTTCGTTTAAATTTATCCTCTTTTTATTATAATAATTTTCTTTTGTTATTTTCTCACCTTTGTCAGAACTTAATTTGTCAAACCCACAAAAAATTTAATATTTCGCGTTTAACAGTCTTGAACGGAGGGGAATAGAAAAAAATTTACTCAGACAAAATAAAACCGACAGGCCGGATTTGCATTTTGATGGCTTTCTTTCCGGTTCCCATATTCTTCATTCACTTTACCATTAAAGAGTCGAGATTTTGATAATGACATCAAGACGAGAGTCATCAAACCAAAATAAATTGAAGAATTTTATTATCATGTCATTTTACACAATTTAAACGGAAAGAAAAAGGGAAAAATGAAAGAAGTAGCTCCTTTTCAGGTAAATGTGGAACAATTTTTGAATGGTTGCTGTCTTACCCATATCAAATTTTGAATGAATCAAACCCATTTTTTTTTTGTTCAGTCTTTACATGGATAAAAAAAAATTATATGAAGATGTTCTTAAATTTTTGTTGAATTTCATTGCTAAGACAATGATAATAAAAATTGTAAATAAATAAAATGAAGAGGATACAAAATTCAGTGTCTGGGAATTGAATTTTAAGTGTTTTATCATGTTAATTTTCAATTTCTCAAATTTGGGTTAAATTAAGGAAATTTGCAAAGGTGATGGATGAAAGCACACATTTCAAGGATATCATGACACAAGTCAACTAATCTCTCTCTTTTGTGTTTAAATCCGGTTAAATTTCAAACGATTTCAGTTTAAGCTCACTCATGTCATCACACTTTTACTTTTACCCTCATTCAATGTACCGTTTTTTTTTTACTTTCATCTTTACTTTAATCCTCTTGTTTAGCGAATTACTTTATCCTAGAAAAAAAATTGTCATATGACTTTTTTGTGTACAAAAAACAATATTTTTTTTATTATTTTTTTTCCTAACATCTGATTCTAATTTCATAAATAAATGACAAAAGATTAAAATAACACTGTTTGAAAGGGAAAGAGACTTTGTTAAATGCGTATCATGAAGTAAATGTCACTTTCAATGTATTAAAATGCATCATAATCACATTTGCACCTTGATTTTACCTTAATTCATATACACAAAGGTATTAATTTGGAATTCCCCTTGTTTATTTCTGTTATTTATTTTTGTGTAATGTCCTTTATCGATTATTTTCGTGTCTCGTTTGCTTACAGCAAAAATTACTGTTATGAATGATTTTTATGAAATTAAGTGAAAAAAAAGAAGTGAAATTCATTCATGATATGAAATGAAATGAAAAAAAAAATAAAATTTGAACAGGAATCGTGGAAATTTACTTAACCCTTGGAGATCCCTAAGAAAAAGTTACGTTCGGGTCCCTAGGGTGACATGTCACCCAGAATACATGTTTATCTAATTTGCATTTACTTTTAGCTTTAAAACTTAACTTTTTATTATTCTAATTTAATAACTGGATGTAAATATGTGTGAAGAAATATGATTCAATCAATATTAGGTCTTGAAGACTCACTTTAACGAGGCAATTATATAACTAAATAAAGGAAGCGCAAAGGGAACCGTTTATGAAGCATAGATTCTTTTTATTAAAAATTTTTGGAAAATTTGTACCCCTAAGAGTATTTTAAAATATTTAAACATTATTTTTTGAAGACAATCCGCCATTTTGAAAATTTTAGGAAAAAAATTTGAAAAAATCAGACATTTTGAGCTTTTGACCGTTTTTAGGCTCTGGACCCTAATCCCTGAGCCCAATCATTGAGCCCAGTCCCTGAGCCTAACTTGCGAGCTAATGACTTAAAGTTCATGAGTAAACTTCTCCATCCAACAAAAGAAATCATCAATATTTTAAAATTTTCAACCGTTTTTTAACGGTTTTTCAGGTTTTGGAGGCTCTTGAGCCTAAGCCTTGAGCTCAATCTCAAAACTAATGATTTATAAATAATCCTCATGGGCTCCTCTATAATACTGAAAAAACCCGACCTCGCTCCGATGGGCCGTCCTGGAGTTATGGAGCTAAATGTGAGTCAGAGTGTCCGAGTGACAGAGGTCAGAGTGTCAGATTGATGGCGGACAAACCGTCTGTAATAGTGCATTTACAAAACATTTACATCTTACAAAAGGAACTAAAATTGTAAAATTACATTGATAAATGAAATATTATTACAAAAATAGTAATGACAAATGTAAAAATATTACCTGGGTGACATGTCA
The DNA here is from genome assembly GCA_900002565.1 of Culicoides sonorensis. NCBI lineage: Eukaryota > Metazoa > Arthropoda > Insecta > Diptera > Ceratopogonidae > Culicoides > Culicoides sonorensis. The sequence goes on along the minus strand of LN483445.1, from coordinate 443,649 downwards.
CCCTAGGGACCTATGTGTTACTTTTTTTTTACGACCCTTTCCAAAACCCAAATTTCATTTTTTTCTATTGCTAAATTATCTTTTTATGACTCCTGACAAAGTCATAAAGTTTCAATAATATTGGAATCAAAATAAAAAAAATAGAACATAATTAAGTTCGTTTTTGGGTGACAAGTCACCCTAAGGATCTCCAAGTGTTAAATGCATTCGAGTTTTGAAAAATATAGATAAAAAAATTGTCTTGGCTGGGTCAAGGGTAAGGAATGGATTGAAAATTATTAACGGCCATGGCATTTTGTATAATTTTCTTTAAAATTTACGCTAAACTTTACTTTTACAAGACGATCGACTGCGGGTTTTCTGCCCGTATGGCCCATCCGCCATTGTCAAAGGTTGAGAGCGTCATTATCTGAGTATCAAGGTCACAAAACGTCAATTTTCGGAAAATTTTCATAGGACCCATAAAAAAACTCAGAGGACCATGCACTGATTCAAGGCTCAACAAAAGTCCAGTTTACTTGTTTTTGACTTTTTAAGATGAAATGTTTCAATGCAACATGAAAACAGACAAAAATTCTTAAAAAATTGATCATAGTGAACAATTTCACAAGAAATCCTGAAAAATCTCTCAATGAATTAATCAAGCGACAAAAATGAATGCATTCAAAGTGTCAGCTCATCAAAAGACTGCACTCTACAATAAATGTAATAAGAATTCAAAAAAAAAAAACAAAATTCAAACAATAAATCTTTATTTTCATCTCATAACTGTAAAATATCTCATAATAAAGGTAGAATAAATCTCTTTATACTTTTTTTTTTTATAAATACTAATTGCACTTCCCTTGTATTCATTTCAATTTTTTTTATTATTTTTATTATTATTTTACTGCATTTAATTTTTTTTTAACTTTTTTTTGGGTAACGATACGACTTTTTAAATTGTATTTAATCAACGACACGGAAAATATACTTTTAATCCCATTTTTTTGTAATTTTTTGTAATTTTTTGTAATTTTTTGTAAATTTTTTGCTTGACTCTGATACAATTAAAAAAATAGTTGAAAAAATTATTATTTACATTTAATTTTTTTTTTATAATTTTTAAATGGAATGTGTAAGTACAAAAAATTAGTTCAAAAATTTAACATAAAAATTTGGAATTCAAAAATGTGATGTAAAATGAATTGAAACCGAGATAAAAAAAACATGTAAAAACGGCACGATAAATTTTTGTGTAATATTCGCTTAAAAACATATGATCCTTGATCCGTTTTTCATGTGAATTTTGTCTATTTGTATTTTTTTAATTCACAATTTTTTTGTTCGTATCAAAATAAAAAAAAAAAATTTCAGAACTTTCATCGCATTTGTATTTTTTGTATTTTTTATTTACATTTCGTCCTTTTCTGTTTGCATTTGAATTTAAACGAATTTTTTACAACAAATTTTTTTACATTTTTTTTATTTACACGAAAAAAAAAACAAAAATTGCATTCCATACATTGAAAAAAAATAATAATAATAATAACAAAGCAAAAAGTAAACAAAAATAACAATAAAAAGTGGAATTAAAGGTATTTTTTGTTGTTAAAATGCATTATACTGATGCACATTTCACAATACAACAATTTTTTTTGACTCACGTTAGTCAGGAATTAGGATCAAAATTCAAACAATTTTTTGTAGTTTTTTACTATTTTTTTCGAATAAAATACAAAAACCTGGTTGACGGAGAGAGGGATTTGATGCAGTTTCCTTGTAAAACTATTTTAATTCCGTCTGTTTCCAACAACAAAGCAACAAAATGAAACAATTTTAAAATAACATTACTCACTTGATTTAACATTATAACAACAGTTCTAAGCCGGCTTTTGTATGTTACGTTTTCATTTCGAGTCCAGTCCAGTCCAGTCAATGAATGGCATTGCATTGCCATTTGCCAGACAGAAGTAACCAGGAATTTTATTTATATTTTTTAGATAGACATTCAAATCATTTGTTTTCATTAATTTTATTTTATTTTACTTATATTTTCTATTTCATTGAAGTTTATATTTTACACATAAACTCAAGCTACAGATATTTTGAGTGTTAGTCAGTAAATGACTGAAACATTGTATTTGGACATTGAAGGTGGAGGAGGAGGAAAGAGTTGATCAGACAAAATTTAGACAAATAACTGTAATTAATGTTTAGAAAATTTTCTGTTTCTGAAGTGGATAAATTGGAATGTGGATGGTGAGTGAATAAATAAAATGAAGTGAAGTGAAATAAAACTTTGAAAGTAATCCCCTCAAGCTTTTGTCTAGTCAAGACTTTATTTTTTAAGATGGAAAACTTTTGATAAGAAATTTTATTTTTTTCTTGCTTATTTTGTTAAATCTAACCCATTTTCTAGCATAAATCAAATTTAAGACAACTTTGAGTGGTGCTCATGCTTTTAAATGTTAGCAGAAATCAAGCTAAAGCTTAAAATTGAGCCCATAAATTTATTTTTTCTTGTCAAGCTGATTTAAATGGGCTTGAATTTGAGTTCTTGTGCAAATTTAAGACAATTAATGTAAAAATTAATTTTAATTTTCAGAAAAATTCAACTTAAATAGCATTAACTAGTAAAGATCCTGAATAATTAGCGTAACACTGAAATAAGAAGTCATTGAAACCACCGAATACCAAATCCAACCTAAGCCAATTGCATGTCAAATAATAACAACTTATAAAATGGTTAATTACCGTTGTAAAATGCATTTTCCCATTACATTTTTCTAATGAATTGCATAAATTCATTTTAATTAGACTTTAAATACACTCTCATTATAATTCAGAAATATTTTCCTTGAAATATAAATTTTACAAAATTGTGCTTCGTTAGTTGTGCTTCGTCTTTTGAAGAATTAGGACATAACTTTCATGTCAAAATAAAAATAATGTCAAAGTCCGATGAAAAAAACACTGAAATGATTGAATTGCTAGAGAATTTCAATAAGGAACAGGAAATGGTGTCATTTATGCGAATGAGTGCCTCCTTTGAACGAGGACCTAAAACGCCACCGAAATTAGAGGGAAAGCTATCGATTAAAAGTGATGATCCCAAGGTTAACAGTAAATCTGGTGATAAGAAAAATGTAAATGTGAAAGATGCAATTAAAGGAAATAAGACAAAAAATGAAAAGAAGGCAGGAAAGTGATGGCCTTGAAATATGATGCGAAGACTTTTTCCGTTACATGTCCTTTGAAGAAAAATCATTTTCAAAGTAATGAAATGACCTTGAATATAAATATCATGAAAATTTTGTCAAAATGTTATAACTTTATTTAAATTGAAAGCAATATTGAAGAAATTAAAAATAAAATAAGAGATATCCTCTCAAAAAAAATGTATACATTTAATTTAAATTTCAACTCAATAAAACTAAAATATGTGTGATTATCATCAATCTTCATATTGCAGTGTGTTCTCTTTGAACTGAAATTGCATCTAGATCTAGAGTATCATTATATGAAACTTGTATCATAAGCCAGGTCATTTTAGTATATTTCAATTTAATATGGTACAGTTGAAATGGAAATTTACCTGTGATTTTCCTCTACGTGCCTGTGAATGTATAAATTTTCATATAAACTCACATTTGGCCATCTTATACACACATTTTCATTGAAATTGATAACATGAGAGAAAATAAAATACAAAAAAAAACCTAGAACTTGAACTAGAAACAAGCAAAAAAAAAGTTTCAAGTAGACTTAATGCGCAAATCCTGCATATTCATACAAATTTACACACACACATTCACCTTGTTATAAGCATACGTCTGACTGACCTGGGATTCAAATGAAAATAAAAATGAATGAATGTAATGCAATGCAATGCAGACTTAACCATATTTTACTATAATTTTTAAAATATTGTATTTTCATATCTAGTCCTACTCCGAATCCTGTATGAAATTCACTCACTGTAAGGATTACTTTGAACTAGGACTTATAAAAATTCAACATTAATTCTAATAATATACTGACTCGTTATCTGTGCACTCATATGAATACAGTTGCATGGAATTAGATGGAATTTTGAACGATGCACATAAAAAAAAAATTTGAAAAAATTCTTATAAATAGGGGTGGTAATAAGAGGATTTACGTGAGCCAAGTGCACCTGATCGTATCTTAAAAAAAAGTTTTTTTTTGTGTACTTTTCACAAGTGTAATGGCATTGCATGTAATTGAAATGTCTGATATGAAAGTGTAGTAATTCAGTAAAAAGTTACAATTTTTTTTTAAATATGAAGGGGATTTAGTTTTATGCTGATTCAGATGCAATGTCACCATCAGATGGTTGAGGAGGACTTATGACAGTGTTAATTTTTTTTGTGTGTTCTTTTATTGTTGTGTGTTACAATGAAAATTACACATGAAATTTAAATAAAGCTTGGAAGTAAAGTAGCTCAGACGCTCTTGAGACTCACTTAACATGATTATGAGATTTTTTTTATGTTAAAAGGGTTCCAGACGAATTTTCTTACAATTCATCACTTTAAATGTTATATATTAATAGTAATTTAATAATGTGTTAGTCTTCTAACATTATAAAGCCTTATATTTGTCTGGGTGTGTAAACATTTCATAGACATACACGTTGATTTTGTTATGAGTGGTAATTGAATCCTTTTTCATGCATCGGAAATTAATTCTGAAATCGATACTAAGCTAATGAACGAGACATGCTTCTTTGTATAATCTCATACACACACACACACACACATGCAGCCACTAACGATGAATAAAGAAATTTATTTACAAAAGTATCGTGTCGTCATGACTTTATAGATGTATGTTTTTGTTTACTCAAGAATTTATTATTAAAAAAAATTGAATGATGTTAAATTATTGTGTGTGTGTGTGCTCATTTCATTCGCATTTTCTTATATATGATTATGATAAAATATTGCCATATTATTATTATTATTCTTCCTTTATGATATTATTATTATGAAGAACATTGTTGTTTGTCTGTTAAACGTCTGTTAACGCTTATTATTCTTATAAAATTTTCTCTTTTCATAGTTTTATGTGCTTTTTTCCAGGCTCATAGTCACTGTTCGCGTTGCTGCTTATCGTCGTCAGTGGGTGATTTGTTGTGTGTTCTGTAGGTGTTTTTTTTTCCCTAACATTACACTGTGATAGTAGGAGAAATGGAATGAAAATGAGACTTATTAAAATAGCTTCAGGTGATACTTTTGTAATATTAAACTTTGTTGGGATTTCCATCATTTCAGAGACATGATATAAATATTATTATGAATTAAGTGTTTGTTCTTTTATGAAAGTTAAATTAAATTGAATATTAAAGTATGGTGAGAGATTGAGATGATGGTATTTCATTTAAAATGATTTTAAATAAGAGATTTATGATTAAAATGGAATTAAATGAAACGGATTGACGTAAAATTGTTGTTACATGAAATCCATTTCATTGAATTCATTTTATATTTATTCTCACAACTTAAAGCCCATCGTAAAACTAATTTTTTTCACGATTTTAGAAAACTTCGTGGAATGAGAAATTTCACGTTTCACCGCAATGTTGAAAATTTCTACAAGTTTCTGTGATATCTCCACGATTTGGGAAAATTCAACTGTAGTAAAAATTTCTGCTGTTTTAGAAAATTCTGCGAATTTTCGAAAAAGTCAGCGACTTGGCACGATGTTCGAAAATCCAGCTATTTTTGATTTTGTAATTTTGGAAAATTCCGTGGGTGACAATTTCGCAGTTTTTCGAATTTTGTGACAATATCGCAGTTTTTTTCGAATTTTGTGAAAATTTCGCAGTTTTTCGAATTTTGTGAAAATTTCGCAGTTTTTTGAATTTTGTAACAATTTCGCAGTTTTCGAATTTTGTGACAATTTCGCAGTTTTCAAATTATGGGAAATTTTGCAGTTTTTCAAATTTTGTGACAATTTTGCAGTTTTCGAATTTTGTGACAATTTCGCAGTTTTCGAATTTTCGGAAAATTTCGCAGTTTTTCGAATTTTGTGAAAATTACGCAGTTTTTCGATTTTTGTGACAATTTCGCAGTTTTTGCAAATTTTGTGAAAATTACGCAGTTTTACGAAATTTTTGAAAATTTCCGTAATTGAAAAAGCTCCGCGAATTCAGAAACTGAATATTTTTCCGTGATTATGAGAAATTGCGTGATTTTTAAAAAATGTCACTGTTTTCGAAAATATCCATGTTTTTCGCTTTTTTAGAAAACCCCGCGATTTTTGAAAAATAAACTTTTTAAATTAAAAAATTATTCTTTTGACCCTGCAAACGTCCTAGAAGCGACAAGCAAAGCACACCGTTAACGTTGTGAATCTCTTCGAAGCATATTCAATTAAGACAGTTGTAAAATTCAGTTAACCTGATCTTTTTCATCAATGTGGGCACAAATGCATTTAAAAGAACTTTTGAAATTCTTCGATATTAAAAAAATTTCCATGTTCCAATTGAGCTCCAAACAAAAAATGACCATAATTGTTATTTTTTTGTTTTCATTTCATTTCATTTCAATACACACACACACAAACCCTTAAGAGTTAAAGAAAAAACACAGAAATTTATATTGTTTGTACATAAACATACAATTTAAATAACGAGCATCTTGCGTGCAGTGACTAATAAAAATATTGCACTGACACGAGTTTTCTATAAAAGTAAAATGAATTTGAAAAAAAAAAATGTACGGCCATTTCTTTATATCACGAAGAAAATATAAGGTTATGTGTTTTTCTACCATTATTATTATTATTATTATAAGTAAGAGTTGTTGTTGTTTTTCTTATGTAATTCAACATGGAAAATATAATTTTAAGTTGGAATATATTAGAATATGTGTGTGTGTGTAGTTTTCTACCCTTACAAACAGAACTTTCTAATAGTAATAGTAGTGGTGATGGTGGTTGTGGCATGGGCATTGTTATTATTCGTGTGTTTTCTTGTCGTCGTTCTTGTTAAAGTTATGTTTTTTTTCTCTCATTTCTTAAATTGTATAATAGAAATAGGTTGACTCACTTTAAATTTAAAACGAAATATTCAGATTTTGGTATCACTCCTCTTTTCCTTGGAATGTTCATCCTAATTGAAATGTCTGCATTATTTCCACTGTTTTTAACCCAACACTTTACTTTAAACAATAATAAATTAAACTCCAGAAGAAGCGAATTTTCTTTGCATTCTCGTATAGCTTCAAAGTAAAACAACAAAAACATGAAATTTTTTTTTATTCCAAAAGCAAATACAATAACAAATGTTTTTTACGTGAACCATGCAATAGTCCAAACACGTGCATTATTATCCTTTATATGCATATACGGATTCCTTATAAACACAGTAAAAGTAAGAAGAAATGTTACATTTAAACGAATTACATGAAAGTATTATAAGAAGAGTGTTTTGACCATATAAGACCTTTTAAGAGAAAATTGTCTTATTATAAGTGTAACTTTTACAAATAATGCATCTTAGCCTTATTTTGTTGTACGGGTATGTTTTTAAGAGTATAAGAGATGCTCTTTTCAAGTAAATTCAATGTATGACAAGACAAACAAACAAACATCTTTCATGTTGAGTGTTTCGTGTTATCTTTAAATAATTTCCCTTTTTTTCTCTTCTTCTCAAGTTTTCATGTGAAAAATAATGGAAACTTTTTCAAAATTTTCTATATGATGATGTTGAAAAAGACAAAAAAGAAATTTAATGGTACAGGTGTCTGTTCAGAAGATGTTCCTTTCAAAATTTCCTTCCAAACAGAGTACATGAAAAGATTCAATGAACTCACATAAAATGATGTTAAATTATCTTGTATTATTTTTTTTTTTTCAATTGAATCGAATTTTACCTCATAAAAATTGTTTTCTTGTACTTACATGCTCAAATTTGTAAGGTGAATTTCTTTTATTTTTTTTTGTTGTATTTTAATTTGAACAACAAAAAAGGGGAGTTTTTTCATGTGATAATTTCTACCTTTATTTTTTTGAAACACACACACACACACGTTAATAACAATTTGGTGTAACATCAAAACGACAAATAATTGCACATTGGAGATCCATAAAATTTTCGTTTCTATTCCGTTTCCTTTTATTTTCAAGCTATGAAATGCGAAGGAAGAATAAGAAAAAGGTAATAAAATGAAATGTTTACAAGTGTGTGTATATTTTTATTATTGTGGTGTGTGTGAGTGTTTACGTGTATATGTAAAGTTAATAAAATAAAAATGTTACAAAAAAAAACATACATAATGATATGTAATAAGATGGTAATAATTACCTGTTTCCCTTTCAAAACAATATTTTCTAATACATTTAATCGGAGAATTTTTGTGGAATTCCATTTCAAATTCAAGCAATATTGAAAATTTTAATGGTGCCTTCGTTTCTAGTCGTTTAGTCAGTTTACAAGAAAAATAACATTAAATTCCATATCAAAATTAAAGAATCGGCTTGTCACAAATAACTAAAAAGGAAAAAGAAACTCTGTTTCATGTAATTTTAAGGAGAAAAAAACAAGAAAAACATATGTTTGACTCCCATTAAATTACAAACCACAGAAAAATATGTAATATTATGGAAAATTTCAACCAACTTGCACATATGTCGCACTTGTTCAATTGCCTTTATTGAGAGCTGTCGTGTTACAAAATAGATTTTGAAAACAAAAAATAGGAGGAGAAAACATTAAAATTATAATAAAAACAATAAATGTGTGCCTTGGAGCGATGTTCCATTTAGAGTTTTGGCAACAGTGGCAAACGGACAAATTGAATTTTATTTTTAATTGTAGGTTAGACGTCGAATGAAATATTAATGGAAAAGAGTTGACGATAGTTATTATTGATGATTAGCATTTTGCTTTATTAATTTATTTTTGTTATAATTTTAGCATTTTTACTTAATGACAGTCATTTTTATTTCAAAATTTTTTGTTAATAAATTTTAATTTTTTTCTATAATTTGATTCTAAGAAAAACGATTTTGAGCCATAGTTGTGAGACACGAATTCACTAATTTTTAAAGAACTTCAATAAAATTCTGCAAAAACTCGTCAAATTTTTGTGAAAATTCAATTCAATTTTTAAAAAATTCATAAAGTTGTACAAAACTCAACCAAACCATTAAAAATTTAACAAAACTCTTCAAAAATTCATCTAAATTTTGTAAAAATTCAAAAAACTTCAAGAAATTCAACAAGTTTCTTAAAAAACTTTGAGAAACTCAACAATTTTTTAAAAAACTTAACAAATTTTTTATAAAATTTTAAGAAAATCAACAATTTTTTAAAAAACTTTAAGAACCTCAACAATTTTTAAAAAAACTTTAAAAAACTCAACAAATTTTTTATAAAATTTTAAGAAATTCAACAGATTTTTTAACCTTTAAACGGTCGGATGCCTACAAATGTAGGCATTCAGAGTTAGAGGAGTCATTTTACTATATTTCTGTAAAAGTGTGGAGTCTGATTTTTTCTGACATCTTAAAAAGTACTTGAAATTAACCAAAAAACATGAGAAAATCACATAAAAGTATTATTAAGTGTATCTAATGTGTTAAAATATAATTTACTTGCATTGTTGGTCAGATGGATACATTTGTACCAATACAATATTACAATATTAAAATAAAGATTGTGATGCATAGTGTTAGAAATATATTTTAATATTCATAAATCAAAAGTTAAATAGCACAATTATCACATTTTGTGTATTCCGAGGAATGTTCTGCACACACAGGACGATTGCAATTATCACAGGATTTTCTGGTTTTACGTTGTCTATTATTGAGAGACTTACAAACGTAACATCGCCCTCCTTGTCGAACCGAAATCATTATAGAGTTATTCTCTGATGCAACAACATTACCAATAATCTCTTGGTCAAGTACTGTTTCTATTGCTCGGCGAGTACCAGAATTTTTCATCTGATTTCCATCAGATATCCGTGTTTCAATTTGATTACGACACAACTGTTTGGCTAATGTTTTCAGAAAAACACGTCGATTTTTGGTTTGACAATTATTTTCGCTGAAAATAATGTATGCTGCTAAGCCTGCAACGTCAATCATATTGAAGAATACAGCTAACGGCCAACGGCTTGTCCGACGTTTGACAGTGTATTCGGAGAGCATTTTGTCCATTGTATCGACTCCTCCTTTAGTACTATTGTAATAATTTATTATTTCAGGCTTTGTCTTAGCAGTTGCATCGATATCACAAGTTTGATGCATTGACGATAGCATAATTACAGATTTATTTTTCTTTGGCACATATGAACACATAGTAACATATTTTGTGAATGCTGTGTTTGTTGAATGTACTGGTCTTTCCTTGGCTGGTTGCATATTTGCAGGAACAAACCGTTTATTACGGCGAACTGTCCCCACTAACGTCATTTGCCAATCTTTTAAAGTCATAGCAAGTGAGAAGGTCGTAAAAAAGTTGTCAGTTGTCACGTTCCTTCCACTGCCTTTGTATTGTTTCACCAGATCCAATACAGTTCGCTCACCGATGTTCGTTTGGCGGACTCCATCATTTGGTTTGCCAGTATAAATAATTCCTTTCAAAGGATATGCGTTTAGAGGATCTGCGGCCCAAAAGAATTTAATTCCGTATTTAGAAGGCTTGCTCGGTATATACTGGGTAAACCTGGTGTGACCTCTGAACGGAAATAATTGTTCGTCAACGGTTATGCAATCACTTGGTTTGTAGCATTTTTGAAGGTTATTATTTAATAGTAACCAAATGTCTGCTATCGGAGCTGCCTTATCGGTTTTGAGGCGTTCTTCTCTCGTATTCTGGTTATCGAATCGAATACAGCGTAAAAAAAATTTGAACCTGTGTTTTGATGTTGTAGCTCGAATCAAAGGAATGGAATCAGGATTCCACAAGTCATCGACATTCTCTTTATTAGAGCGGTGAACCCCAGCAACAATAAAAATTCCAAGGAAAGCGTAAAATTCATCTTGAGTAAAATGTTTAAAAACATGAAGTTCTGGTCTTATAGCAGAATCAGGATATTTTTGAATCAATTTATTGTTTCTAGCAGACGTTATTTGATCTCCTTTACGATTTGTTTCGCGTAAAATAATAGTGCAAATATCAGTTGATATGATAGCCATGAATGTCTCTTTTTCACTAAAACTTTTTGTGAATGTTGCTGGACCGGGTCGTTGTCGCAAAATATTACGGCTCGCTGTTTGTGCGGTTGGAAATGGTTCATTTTTCCACACAGTTCCATCTTTAGCGATTAATGTGTGAGCATTTTCTATACCTACACTTTCATCAGAATCGTATTCTGATTCATTTTCGACCGAACTGTGTGACTCAACGTCTGATTCTTCTTCATCAGGGCAATATTCAGAATCAGATGAATCTGCTGGATCGGAATTTGCACCAGATTGAGCGAATGAAACTCTAAGAATTTTATGGAGTAAGATGCATCTCTTGAATATAGAAAAAATCAATTACCTCTGAGCACTAGCTCTTGATGGTCTTGTTGGAGGATCAGGGACAATTTCAGCCATTTGTTTATTATTCAAAAACTTTTGTAAAAAAATAGTACAAAATTTAAAATTCGAAGACAAAATTTGTCGGTTGGACTTTTACTTATATTTAAAAGTTGCGTTAAAAGATTCTCTAACTGGCTATAAAAAGTTTTTTGCTTGTACAATTAAAATGTGTTACATAATACTTAGAAGTTCTATCAACTGTATTTTGCAGTACAAAACACGTGTTTTAAACTGTGCATAAAATAAAAGAGATTTTTTTTGTGATAATACATTAAGGTGTAGTGAAATCATATGATGGCACATTTGTATCCATCCGGCCAACAACGTAGGTACTTTTTAACGGCTTTTTAAAGGTTAAAAAACTATAAAAAATTCGACTATTTTTTTAAAAAACTTAAAGAAATTCAGCAAATTTTTTAAAAAACTTTAAGAAATTCGACAAATTTTTGAAAAAACTTTAAGAAATTCAACAAAATTTTTAAAAAACTTTAAGAAATTCAACAAATTTTTTAAAAAACTTTAAGAAATTCGACAATTTTTTTAAAAAACTTTAAGAAATTCAACAAATTTTTTGAAAAACTTAATCAAAATTGAAAATTCAACAGAACTTTTAAAAATTTTGCAAAAACTGAACGAAACACATCAAAAACATAACAAAGCACTAAATTTTCCATAAGACAGGAGTCCCACTAAAGTTTCACTCATGACTTTTATTTACAAACAACTTCACCCATCTCTCATATCATTTCAAATTATTTTTCTCTTAACATGAAAGAAAAACAATTTCACTCATTTAGAAAGTAAGAAAAAATAAACGATGCATTATTTTCACATTATTCAACCTCGTCGCACATCTTATTTAATATTCTGAACATTGACTTTTATTTATCAATTGAAAAAATATATTTAAAAAAAAACACGTTAAAATGAAGTGAAATGAAAAAAAAACCGAATAATTTTGTTTAACTTTGATTTTCTTATTCAATTTTTGTGTTTTTTTGTGAAATGAAATTCAAGAGCAAAAAAAAAAACGATGATTTAAAGTCAAAATTTAATAATATTGAATGTAAATTATACAAATACAAGTAATATTAAAAAAAAATGTTGCCTTGAAATGTAAACAGTTAATGATCAATTTTTCACTTGACGGAACCTTTGAAACCTTTAAAGGTGGAAAATCAATCACCAGGTTATTAATTTTTGTCTGTTGAAGATGAAATTTGAATTTTATGGCACCAAAAAAGTAATGAATCGATGAAATTTGTGGATTTTTTTTCAAATTAACGATTTTTTATTACATTTGTTTTACATGCATTTCAATAATCAAAATAAACAAACAATTTCTCACATTATAATCATTTTTATTGTTGACAAGAAGATAAATCTCCAAATTTTTTTATGATGATTTTAAAATTAACAATACACTTCAAAAAAAAAACAATAAAAATGTAAAATAGCCGAATAAAATCAAAAACAAAGCAGAAAAATGTAAATTTAATTTAAGTTTTTTTTGGTGTGTGCTTCTGTTTCTCTGTTAAAATGATAAAAAAAAAAGATAAAATGTTTTCTTACAATGAAATGACTGTTGTGCGATAAAATGCTAATCCGATCGTTATCAAAGCAATCAAATTTTTAATTAATTTCCTTCTTTTATGCTTGTTTTTCGATGATTTTAACATGGGCATTACCTGTCGCGCTATCACTTTTATCAAGAAAATTTCGTTCAGTGAAGAGATGAAAAGAAATCATTTTAAATATAAGATGATTATTATTCAAAAATAATCATGTTTAAGTTAATTATATTATTTGAGAGATTTTTTAACGACTGTTTTTTTAATATTTAACGGGGTTTTATGGACTTTTTTAATATTGGTAATTAAAAATAAATGTTAAAAAAAAAGTAAAACAAACATCATTAAATTTAATTTCCAAAAAAAAAATGATTAAAATCAATTTATATGACTTTAATCAATTCGTAAGGTGTCTCTTCCTACACAAATCGTGATTCTCATTAAATTTTTTGGCTGGTTCATGTCTCATTATAACTTTTTTCCATTTAAAAATGAACACAAATCGTACACAAAAACCTTAATTTTGTCAATTTTTACACTTAAAAGTAGAAACAATTAAAACAAAAAAAATACATGATTATTGTCAAAAAAGTTTTGAGGAAGAACGCATATTGTGTGAAACACATTGAATGAGGTAAAATCTCACGCTTAAAATTCTGACTTTTTATATCCAATTTTGTCTCATTCTTGTTTGTTTTAATTTTTTTTTATTTTATCACACACAAGACATCAATTTTTGTTTTTATTTAGTATAAAATTTTGTTACATAAATAAATAAGTTACTGTGATGCTCATTTTTATTTCATGGAAGTGAAAAAGGAAACATACACACGCATGTATTTCAATGAAAAATTTTATGTTTATTTTGTAACAACTTTCAAGGTAAAATTATGACAAAAAAAATGAAAATGTGTGATTGAAGAAATGAAATGAGAGCATTTTAGGTTAAAAAGACCAGAAAAGGACTCATCGAGATCATTGTGGTGCCTTGTTGATTGAAAAATCTCCTATATTTGTATGAATTGATTGAATGTCATTGTAAATCCATTTCAAAGACTTTTCATCCATCATGAGCCACTTTGATGATCCATTTGAGGCCTCTTTTGGTTTTGACTGGATTGAATTTCAGCCGATTTCATGACTTCATAACCAAAAACCCCATCAAAACGGGTCCAGAACGAATTTTTTCCATTAAATTACCTGAATTGCAGTAAAAAATTATGCGTCAATAAAAATACAAAATTAAATATTAAAGTAAAGAGAAACAAACGTAAATGAGGGATTTTAAAATAAGTTCTTATTATTTGTTATTCTCTGTGTTCATTATGGATTTTATGTTTCTTTTTTATTTAAGAAATAATAATAATAATAATAATAATAAAATAATGATAATTGGATGTGATGGAATAAGACAGATAAATGATTTTGACTTGACTTTGAAAATATCAAGCTTTGTTTTAAGATGTTGCTTGGTAATAAGTAAGGAAAAAGTCGTTTTATTTATACATTTAAATGAAAGGACTTCAAAATGAGAGAAAAGATCGCTTTTTAATGCATTTGCTGTCAATTTAAGAAAATAAGAAAAAAATAAGAGAATTTTCGCATTTATTCATAATTTTTAGATTTGAGGAAGGGCTTTATTAATATTTTTACCTTCAATCTTGACCATGTGAGTCAGTGAAGAGTTACCAATTCAAATTTTTTCTGCTAAATACCAAAATTTTGTTGACAGATAATTTCAAGCGAATAATCGATTCAATTTTCGTCTTGTCTCTAAATGCCATCCCATCTTTTCTGCTTCTTACGAAAACAAATAAAAGCGAGTATGAAATTAATTCTTATTTTTATTATGTGGTTCCTCCTCAAAAATTTCCTGTCTTTGCCTGTTCATCACATTTCTTACACTGGTTGTCTTTTTTTTCCTTGTATTCTCAAAATTTAAATTTTATCTTTTATTGTCTTGCAATGCCATGCCTTGCCCATTATTATTATTATTATTATTTTCTTGCTATTCTTCCGTATTTCGTTTCAATGATGATAATAAAAAAAAAATCATTTATTCGGTGAAAAAAATAATAATAATAAAAATCTCTAAAGGAACGCATTTCTTGGTCTTTAATTTTATTTCACTTCATTTTATTTTATTTTATTCCATGTTTCTTCGTTTTGCTAATTTTTAATTTAATTTAGTTTTTTTTTGTTGGCTCTTTATTTTCTTCCTTTTTGTGTTATTTTTACACTTAATGTGGTATTTTTCGTCTAATATTGGTTGTCTTTTCATTTTTTCGCTGAACATTATCATTTGAACAGTCACTTCACATACTAAAATGAAATAAAATAAAAAAAGTGAATTAAAAAAAAAATTGGACACAGACACAATAATAATAGTAATCTAAAGAAATGAATGGAAATTAAAAAAGAATCTGAAATTTTTCATCAAGTCCAAATGTTTTGTTAATTCGTTTAAATTTTTTGAAGAGAATTATTGGATTTCGAATGCAAGGAAAAAAATTTAAACAGAAGGAGTGGCAAATTAAATTTCAAGTTTAGTAAAAAAATTATTAAAATTACATGACTTTAAAATTGATGTGAGAGTAATTTTAATAAGAGTTTTAAATGAAACAAATGTTGAAAAGGATTTTGTTTTTTTGAAGGACAAGAAACATTTCAATTGAATCAGCTTATAAATTTTGTTCAGGATACTTCATTCCAGGAATTTGAAATGAAAATCTTCACTTTGTTGATTGAATTATATTTTTTGTTATACATTTTTTTCATGTCTTTTCTTTTTTTATATAAAACACAAAAAAAACATCGAAGAATAAAAATTTTCATTCCTTTTTTTCATTCCATCAAAGTATTCGTCCTAATTTTGTTTGTTTTGTAAAAAAATTCAAAAAAAAAAAGAAAAAATTTGAAAAACTTTCAAAAGCATCTTAAAATCATTGAAAGAAATAACGAACCATTATCTTTTTTTCCTATACAGCGTGGGCTGGTTACCAAAGAAATACAATTCTTTTGACCTTTTTCCATTCTTTTGTAGTTTATTTTTAACATTTATCAAACGAATTAAATTCATACAAAAAAAATTTAACAATATAATTACATTTCGCAATATTTGATATTTTATGAATTTTTTTTCATATAAATCTCTTTTTACATTGAAAAAATTTTATGAAAGTTTGATTTGAGTGTTGTCCAAGGCGAATTTTTTTTGTTATCAGTTGATTCCAATTAAAATTTTTCGAAAATTATCTTTTTTATTGTAAAATAAGAAAAAATCTCATTAAAAATATTTTTTTCTATGAAATATGCTGAATAATGCTGTAATATGAGCTTAAATGCACTGTTATAAAGAAAATTACGTTATTTTAGAAGAACTATAAAAATGTTTATAAGAAATGATCTTGGCAAGCATCACCATGATGAGTGGTTGGTGCGATATGAAATAATTGCTACTTTTTTTTTTTTGTTTTCTTGAACTGCAGAATGATGAATTTTAAGCTAGAGTGAACTGGTTTTCATTGGGCAGAGTTCGGATCAGATCAGATTTGTAAGGCGGCTATTAAGCCTGCAGTCAGTCCATCAGTCAGGCTCACTGTGCATGTCTTTTATCATCGTCCGACGGACTTAGCTTTTATCCTGTCATTCAAAACTTTCGCCACCTTATCTAGCCTTCAACTCAAATTGAGTAGTCGGATAAAGGGACATTTCAGATTTTTTAAAGTTTAATGGCTGCAGTAGGTTAAGCAGAGTTAAGCATATGAGGCTTCAAATTTTAATACTTTTAATAGAGCGAGGCTTGATTTTTCTAAAAATTTTACCTTTTTCCAATGCAAAAAGTGGTCTCTAATTTCTTACTTTCAAACCACTCTACAAAAATCGCAAAGCATAACATTTTAATCAACCAAAATAAAATTAATTCATTGACCTCATCTTAACCCTTCAAAGTGAAATTTGCCTTATAAAATTTTTATATTTATTCACATTTTTGTATGTTCCTCCACTTTTTTTTATAATAAAACTATAAATTTCCTATAATTTTATGTAAACGAGGTACTTGCTACCTAAAAAAAATACCCATAATAAAAGAGTAAATAAACTACTTGTCACTATTATATTTGTTGTAAAAGAATGTTTAAATTAAAACTAGAAAAAAAATAGTCAAAGAAATTCATTTATTATTTTAATTAACTGCTAATTTATAGTCAAACGGTACTAATTTAATTCCCACTTCTTTTATTTTACTTTTTTTACTTTTTTTTACATTTCATCACTATTCCATTTAATTTAACTTTAAAATTCAACATGAATATTGTCGTTGTGATAGAGCTTACGACGCTTTTGCTAATCACTTTTACCTACTTCAGTTGAATATTTTTACATTTCAAAAAAAAAAAAAATTAAAATAAAAAAAAATGTCATCGTTCATTGCTTCACATTCATGGACTGTCATCAGTCTTGGACGATGAGAAGCCACTAAAAATAAAAATCGTAGTAAAAAAAAATGAAATTTATATGCAGAGTGGCTCATTACCATTTTTGTTTCCAGGGAAGACATACAAAAAAAAATTCTGCTCATCTCAATTCACTAAGAGTAATTGGAAAAAAATGTATAAAGTGCTTCTTTAAAATAAAATAAAAAAAGATGACAAATAGAATTGAGCTAAAAATAAAATAAAAGAGAAGAAATTAGCTTGAAGCACACAATTATTTTAATGTTGACAAAATAAATGGTTGTTGCTGTGGCCTAGTTCCAGTGTTTTTTTTATCTTACGTTGTAATGAAATGAAACCAACAAAAAAAATTACCAGAGAAAATTAAATATAAACATCTCGTTCTTTTCCTTACTCGTTTTGAGTTATATGTTAAATTTTACCTCTATTTTAATGACTTCAGGCTTTTACGACACAAAATTCAATTAAATTACTTTAAAAAAAACCTTTTGAATATTCAATTATGCCTATTTTTATTTTACTTAAAACTGAAACAAAAAAAATATTTACTACTAATTCCCATTAACTCATCATAAAATTAGCATAAATGTCGTTGTTATCGTTAAACTAAATGTAAACAAGAGACATTAAAATTTATTATTATTTTCTATTAAAATAATTATGATAATTTAAAAGTAAAGTAAAATAGAATTCAACTTGAGCTGTATTTACAAAAGTTAGATAAGATATAAAAGTGTTTCATTATGCTAAGCCTCCGAATTAATGTGAAAAAGCAATTTCGAGTGTTAATTGAATTTATTCAGGAATTTTAATGATTTTAAAGTGAATTTTATCTTTTGACTCGTTTCATTGAAGGTTTTGAGAGAATTAATTTTACAAAATTCATGTCAAAAAATCTCACTTTGCAATTAAATTGAGTTTAAAGTAAAATAATTCCATCAAAAAATATTTTTTTTCTCCTTTGAACTTCTTGAAAATAACGCTTCATGTCCTACACAATTTTTTTGTACTTATCATTAAAATATTATTATTTCATAAATTTATTGAGTTATTTTTTTTGCTTCAAGATCGTCTTCCAAGAAGTTTTCATGAAAAATGAAGGGAAAAAAATGAGCAAATAATATAATAAATGATAAAATTGAAGATGAACATGAAGGAATGGAATAAAAAATCTCTGGAAAAACATTTTTTCTTAAGAAGGAAAATAAAAATTTTAAAAGACAAATGGAACGTGAAGAAATTATGAATGTGTGTGTGTGTGTGCGGGAGTGTTTTATCATCTCATTTATGTCAGTATTACAGTCTAGATTTAATTTTTTTATTGAAATAATTTTTTAGTGCTTTTTTTGTTCATTATTTAAAAAAAAAATAAAAAGATAGCAGTGTTGGCATGAGATAGCAGACAATTATTTTTATATTGGCATGCCATGTAATTATTTTAACCGGTGGATATGCAATGAATATTGCAAAAAATGCGCTTTTGGATACTTTTTGCTAAAGTTATCCTTTTTTAGGAAAATTTTGTGCTTGCTGGACCTTGAAAAGACATTCATTGCTCTATTTTTTTAGGTCTAAGCGATTTTTAAAGCTAAATTTTATAAACAGTCGAATTCATTGCATAAAAACAGGGGTTTTAATACAAGTAATGAATGAAAATGTGATTAAATGCTCATCTAAGCACCTTTTCCAATTTTTTTCACTTCAGTTTGGTCTTCTTCCTACTTATTCCATGAAATAAATTACACGAAAAATACAGAAAAGTATCAAAAAATATCTGAGGATGAAGAAAAACGAAAAGAAAGCTCATAATAATAATAATGATTTAATAGAATACGTCGATTTATTTCCTCATGATATTTCATGATTTATTTCAATTTTAGCATTAAATGAAATTTAGGTCACTTTAAAAGGAATTTTGAATTCAATTTTAACCACGGTACACATGGAACGAGTTAACCACTAACGATGATGGTTAATAACCGATTACAATCATAAACCTGTAATCAATTGAATTAATTAAATGAGATTAAACGATGGAGATAAAATTAAAGGAAAAATTTTAAGTAAAAAAAAAAATATGCCTCAAGTTATTTTGATACACACACTTATTTATTTTAAGATGTAATTAATTGAAGAAAAAACTGTCATCAATCGAGGTGTGAAGGTGTCTTGTTTGTAATTTTAGGATGATTATTGTTATTAAGTCGTGTTAAAATGCCCTGAAAACCAAAACAGTTCATTACATTATTTGTTTATATTTAATTTAATTGTAATTTGATAAGTTTTTCTTTTTAAAAACATTTTAACTTATTTTTGCCATTTTTTGTATCATTTCAGGTGAGCACTCACGTAATTCATTGAAATAACATAAAATACGAGTTTCTTTGATTGAGTAAGTGTTTTAATATTAATTTTATTCACACAAGCTAAGCCAATTAATAATTTTTACGGACAATTTTCATAATCTGTGACAATGTTTAATCCACCTAAGAAAACTCGGGCTATGTCAAAATTCTGTCGTGACATTCCTTGATTGTTGCACATAAATAATTCAGCTAATCCAGGAAATTTTCTCGTCGTTTCTTGAATATCAAAGTCCTTGATTTGATTGTTTTGCAGCCATAATCGCTTCAAAAGTCGTAACGTCCTCATTTTTCTCACATTGAATTCAGTGATTAAATTACCATCAAGTTCCAAACCCGTGAGTAGGACATTCCTCTTAAAGATTCCCAAAGGTAGTGTCATTAACCGATTATTACTCAAATCGATCCAAACCAAATTCGGGTTCCGCATGAACAGATCAGGGCTCAGGAATGTCAGATTATTGTTATCCAAGTAAAGTGTCTGTAAATTCGTGCAATTACTGAATGTGCCATTTTCGATGTCAACAAGCTCTAAATTGTATGCATAATAAAAACTGATGTTCCTGAATTCATCACAAACGTCTGGTGTCAGAATCTGAATGCGTGATCCTTGAGCACCACCATAATTGATTTCTGTTATATTTTCTGATGGGATATCACTTTCTGGGATGAAATTCCGATTGGATAATGTTAAGTTCAGTCCAGAAAATAAGCATAAAAATCCATCAGTGTGTCTTGATTGAATTAAATCACATTTCACAACCTCAAGTGGCTCAAGTGGGACAACTTCGGTAGTTACATTTAAATTTCTGTACGGATCAGTTCGATTCCAAAACGGGAAAACCCGATTAAAGTCGATGTCACTTCCGAATTTTATTGATGGCACTATTGATGTGTTGTATGTTTGACAACAAATATTATTGTTCACGACAATGTTGTACGTGAAGAGAATTAACAGCCAAATAACACAAATCATGAAGACTGTGATTGCGATTGTTGCCATCCGCTCATTTATGAGTTTTGGTTTATTGAATTTAAATTTACGTTGTGGCGTTTCATCATCATCAGTCATCTCTGCTGATCGTTTGAAGCAAAGCAGGATCTTCATATAACGGGATTATTATTTTTTTATATTATGACTAGTAAAGTTCGTTTAAATGAAATTTCCTTAATTTATTCTAATTCTAAATATTCACTTTTAACTTTCATTCTAAGCAAAGATGAAAATATTCAAAAACACGTCTAAACAACTGTAAATTTAGGTGAATACTGATTAAAATGGCTTTTTTCTAATGTGCAGTATAACTTCTATTATAAAATATCTGAAAATACTGGTATAACAAGAAAAATTCACTTTTAATTGCAGACACAATTTGATTGAAAAAAATGTACAACATGGATTATGTAACATCAATATTATTATTACAAGATAAATATTATTATTATTTTTTTCATTCAAATCAATGTTTTTTTTTGCAATTAAACGGAAAAGACCGGTTCAGACGTGGATTGAATAATAAAATTGCATTGTATTGCTTTTGTACTTTTAAAGTTAACGTTGTTTTTGCCAGGAAGTTTCTGGAAAATTTAACTCATTTGAGATAATGTCAAAAAAAACTAGGATGGAAAAAGGACGGAAACGGATGAGATGTAAGATTTGGAAATAAATGAAGCTCAGACCTTTAAGCAATTCATTTTATTTTATGACCTTAATTTCTGTTTTTCGTAGTTCAATAAAAGAAGCTGCTGTGAGCTCAAAAAAATGACAGATTTTTTTTTAAACCAAAGTATTTCAATCAACCACAAAGATGCTGATCCCTAAGTAGCTACTTGCTCGTGGTGGGCATCGATCAGAATATTTACACAAATGAGCCCTTATTTTATTTAGCAAAAATCTCTTGTTGAAACGTCTTATCCAAGACATACACCATCATATGTTTAGGTGTCTTTACTATGGTGTGTAGAAATTCTAAGTATTGCAAATATAGCACTAATTTTTCTGTCTGCTACGAGTATCGAAACCGTAGCATGCAGTACATTAAAGTGATAGCTTAACCACTGAATCATAGAAAAAAATCTTTAGGGTCTTCATTTCTTAATTATTTTACTGCTTTGGCTTGATTTTAACTGTTCTGGGCTTAGCAAGTTGATCGTCATATCACGTGAGTAACTTTAATTACAGCTATATTTGTCTCAAATCTATCATTTAACTTAGTGAAGTAACCTTGAGGGTTATAAATTTCTATAAAAATAAATGTAATACTTACCTGGACCAATCTAGACCAGATGAAAGTATAGAACCGTTTGATACTTCTTCTTCTACTTCTTTGGTGACTTAATTGATCAGGTATGATGGGTTATTATCAGCCTATCAGTCAAACATGATTCGATGTGAAGACCAAACTAACCATTAATTTCAAGTTATTTCAACTAATGATATGCGTTACCTGACATTTTATAAAAAAATAAAATTAACACCCAAATATGAAAATTTCTTACTAAAATGAAATATATCAACTAATTAAATTTCTTAGTCAAACACAGTAAACAAGTTACATCTAAATAAAAACATGGATATCAAATTACTGTCTTTATTAATTTTAATTATTGATACAAAAAAAAAAAATAGTCATATTGAAACCCCCATGAGACAGAAGCGTTTTTCATGCTATCTGTCTAAAAACGAAGATTAATAATAATGAGATAAAATTTACAAAATAAACACACAGATTAATTAGAGTGATATAAAATAAACATTTATTTTATATGTACAAAAAAATTGCAAAAAAAGTCTCTTTATTTATTTAAATAAATTAAATGTCTCTTTATATGTTAAATTTTTTATAAACCTGTATCATTCGCACATTATATTTCAACACACGTCCCATAACAAGAAATAATGCAGTGTGATGTTGCTTTAAATTGCAGTTCGAATAATATTATGTAGCAAATATGAAATAAAAAAGTGTTATATTGTAAGCAAGAAATGTTGAGTAAACGGATGGTAATTTAATGAGACAGCCAGTAGTTTAATGTAAAACGGTTATTATTATTTTCGCGTGATGTCTAGTTTTTATACAACATGAATCATCGTGTCTTGTTTAAGATTGCAATGTTTAAATCATAGAAATGTTGCAAAAAAAATAGAAAATTTATCAAAAGTTTTCTTTTAATTTTGTATTTAAGCGCATTTTCATATCAAATTCCGAAATTATTCTGAATTTTTAATTGAAAGTAAACGAAATACTGTAAAACTAAGCAAATTTTAAGACTAACCGTCCTCAAAGGGCGCATTTATTCATAGAAATTTGAGAAAATGCTCCGGATTTAATGTTTAAATGTTAACTTTTATTGAATGCAATTATTATAAATCTACAGTGTATAATCAATTAATCAGCACATAATTATGACTTTTTATCATTTTAATTGATCAAGAGAGATCCGAATCATGATAAAAAAAAACTTTTGGAATTTAACTTAACATTTTTCATTTTGATGTCATCACAAATATGTCAGTTTTTTTTTTGAAAAAATACTTCAACAAAAATGTGATTTTTTTTTCTTTGCGACTTACGACAAAATAACATTAAATTAAAAAGGGACAACAAGCTCATTTCACTATCAAAAGTTTGAATGTGATTTTTTCAATGTTTTGTTATTTTAAGCAAATCTTTTTACATTTTTATCTAAATAATCCTACACATTTCAACGTTGAATCCTTATTTTTCTCCACGACACTTTCTGTCAAAAGACACACTACAAACAATGAATATTTATATTAGATTGATCCCCGTACCAGAGATTCAAATCCTAATTTAAACTTTACTTATGTTATGTTAGAAAAGGTATTTTCAAATACAAAAACACAATCTCATAGGACTTTATGTATATAATTTATTCAAAAGCCCAAAAAATATATAAAAAGCACACATTTTATTTTATTTTTATTCTAAATCTAACTTTAAGGTCTCGTTCCTACACATTAACACATGTATACAATAAACAATGTTTTTTTCAATTCAATCCTAGTCTAATCTCCGACAAAACATGACAAAATTGAAAAAAAAAGAAGAAGAGAAAAATAAGCTACACAATATGACAACAACTGAAACATATTCATCCGGAAAAAATCATGAATATTGAATAAGGTGTCAATTTTATTTGTATGTTTTATTTTTATTACAAAATTTTCTTCTATTTTTTTCCTTTTTTATATTTATTTATTTTTTACATCATTCATGGAAAAAAAAACTGATTTTAACTTTAAATTCTTGTAAAAATTGGGTATTATAAGCTTTATGGAACTGTGTGAGTGTTACACCTCAAACGAATTTGACAGCTGTCATTACAAATTTGATTTTTATCTTCACTCAATTTAGATTCAAGGAGCTTAGCTAAAAATTATTTCAGAACTTTATTCGTAAGATTCTTTAATATGTTTTCTCTTTTGACTTAATATACAAAAATACATTTCAAATGTCAAAATTTGACAGATGTCAAATCGATATCATTTAAATCTACACTCAAGACGTCAAGGCTCAAGAGGTTCGTTCTGAACTTCATTCATTTGACCAGTAGACACTTGTTTTACTAACCGCTAATTGTACAAATATATCAAATGTCAAAATTGACAGCTGTCAAAATAATTTTATTTTCATATTATACGAAAACTTGCCTGATCAGATCAATAAATTTCTGCCAAGGATCAAAACAAAATTTTAAATGAAGGCCTGTATCAATTTTACCAGGTCAAACTTTGACGTTGATATCCTGTCATTTTAAGTTTGACTGACCCGTCAAAAATGAAATTATAAAATTTTATTAATTTCTTAGTCTTATTATTAAGTTTTTTGTAATAGGAGCAATCTAGTGTAGAATTTTCTATGGAAACTTAAATGCGCTTAATCTTTTAAATTAAAATTACTTACATTTTCATTTTTTCATCATTTTGAATGATGTTTGTGTCCAAATAACACACGCATTAGTTTGATAGGTCATCGACAATATTTTTAAAGTACCTAACAAAAAAAAGGGCAAAATAGGTGGACAATACTCATGAATATTGACTTAATTTATTTTATTTTGAGTTGAGTTTGTTTTGCTTTTTTTCTGAACAGCACTGTAAATTGAATACACAAAAAAACAAATTAATATGAAAAATCGGTACATGGGTCAACATGAATATAAATGAAAAAAATGGGTCAAGTGTTATTTGAATTTATCATTTCGATTGACTTTATTTTAATTTTATTTTACTTTAACATAATATAAAATGAAAAAGGAAAATTGATTTTCTTAGTAATTGGTAACACATTTAACTAAAAATAAATTGATTTTTTTTTCATATTCTTCAATTTAACAATAAACAGTTAAATCGCATTCAAGACTTCTGTAGTCAAAACATTCAAATATGATTTTTCTTCGTTTTTTCGGAATGTTTTCATTGCCACACAAGTATAAACTTTGAATTTTCGGACATTTTTCAAGTAACTTTTGTTCATCCAAATCCGTTAATTGATTATCCCGCAAATCAATTTGCCTCATTTCGTTCATGGGCATCAGCTGATTTACATTGAATTCCTGTAATTGATTATTTTCCAATTCAATCGCAATTAAATTCTTACTATTTTTGAAAATAATTGGATCAAATTGTGTAAATTTATTTGATCCAAGACTTATCCATGTCAACTTCTTATTCTGCTCAAATACTGTCAAAGGCAGCTCCGATAAATTGTTGTCAGATAATTGAATATTCCTCAATTTTTTGCAATTACTGAAGGCATTTGATTGGATTTCCTTAAGACCAACATGAGTACCATAGAAAAATACCAAATTTGGGAAGGTATCACAAAACGTGCTTGTTAGAGTTGAGATATCTGATCCAGACCAGCCTCCCAAATCGATTTCAGAGATTTCTGTGTTAGGAACATCTGATTCAAGTTTGAAATTGGAATTTGAAGATGAATTTGTTAAAATGACGTTACTTAGAGCGCAGTGATATCCCCAATTATTCACACTTTGATATGTGCGACACTTGAAAGTAGGTATCTCGGAAATTTTTTCGTCAGAGCTTGAAATGTATTGTGGAGGAACAGTTTTTTGCTTCTTCTTACGTCGCTTTTTCTTTGAGGATTCATTCCTAGGAACAGATTTTTGATTAAATTGTTTAAGATTTGATTGTACGTTATCATTGTTTTCAGTTTTCTCAACATTATTTTCATCTGACACTGTAACTGGCTTAATTGTTGTTGAGGATTTTGGTTTGGGGCTAGTTGAAGCCTGATTTTCCTCCATTAGAGTAGAGCTTGAAATTGGAGTCTCTCTTGTAGTTGGTTGTTGCATTTTTAATGTCGTAGAAACTGGCTCCATTGTGGTCATTATGATCGATACTGGAGCCTTCTTCGTCGTAGTCGTTGATGTTGTTGTAGTAACTGTTTCTGTAGTATTTTGTATTTTGTCCGGTTTTAATGTCGTGGTTGACTTTCCAGAAGAAATTTCATTTAAATCTTCTCTTACAAAATAGGTGTGACGAAGACCAACTGTGGTAATTTCCTTATTAATTGGTGGGAAGGTGATTAAATTACTTGGCGTGGTTCGAACAATTGATTGAAATGAAATTGCAGGAATAGATTTAGGTGTTGGTGGATCAGGTTTATATCCCAGATTTGTAATTCGATTTTTTGTACGGTTACGAGTATTTCTATGATTTGGTCTCCTATGGTTGGATATTTCTACGTATGAAATTGCATAAGGGATTGAGGTCGTCGTGGTTCTTTGAATCCAAGGACAAGGAGTCGTAGAAGGTGTTGAAATTGGAGTTGTAGAAGTTGTTGAAATTGGAGTTGTAGGTGTAGAAATTGTGGTTGTTGAACGTGTAGTTGTTGAAGTGTTCGTCTGATTCGTGACCTTTTTTGACCATCCATAACCTCGTCGAACTGAAACAGAATTTTTATTCACACCTCTTGGATTATTAATACTTCTAGACACTTTCTGAGCATTTTCTGCAGCCATCGTCCTCTTAGATGTCCTTACAACTTTTCTAGCATTACTTTTTTGTTCATAACTTTCATTGACAACAGGATCCCCATTAATAATATTTCTCTTACTGTTATTTTGTCGACTCCTCTTTTTTGCATGGTCATGACTTCTCGTTGTGCATGGAATCGTTTTATATTTTGCAGATGATTCACTTGTACCATTATTCGTATTATTTTCATGTTTAAGCTTAAAATTAAATCTGGTATATCTGAAACCAGTATTTCCTCGATGTCTCTGATTTCCTCTTGATTTCACCGTTGTAGTTAATAAAGGTTGTGTGGTCATTTCAGGTTCAGACTCCAAAGTTGTCGTTTCTTCATTGGAATTTCTCTCTGTTTCGGTATTTGAATCATTTAATTTCACAGTTAATTTTCCTTCAAGTTTTTTTGATTCATTTTTATGAGCATGATCATAATGTTTGTGATCTGAATCCTCGATTTTCATTGTCGTGGTATCCATTAAACTTGCATGGGTGGCACCACTTTCTTCAATTTCACTTTCATTTTTCATGGAAACATTTTCAGGCACTTCAGTTTTTGTATTATTTTCATTAGCATTTGATTGAGTCTCATTATTTTTTTGATTTTCAAGCCATAAGTGATAATTGATGTGCTGATGATCATGCTGATGAAAATGTCCATGAAGATGGAAATAATAATAGTGGTATTTTTCTATATCTGATTTCTCTTTTTCTGTTTTGTTCTGTTGGGCTGATTTAAGATTTTCTTGATTTTCATTTTCTATCGTCGTGCTACTACTAGGTTGCATTGTGGTTGTGAAAGATTCCTCTACATTTGTCACGTTATCAGGTTGAATTGTAGTTGAAATTAGGTTTTCTTGGTCATTTTGTTCCATTGACGTTGAATTACTTTCACGTGATTCCGATGAAATTGAATCATCATCATCGTCATCATAGAATTCATCCCAGTCAATCATACTTTTAATTTCTTCAGTTTTTTCCGTGAAAGCTTTTGGAATTTCATGTAACCTTTCATACCCATCCGATTTTCTTGTTGATGAATCATCATTGAGTGGAAGCCAAGACCCATCTCTATAATTAAATTTATGATCTTTTCTCAGTCCAACTAAATCATCTTCCTTATGAGCAGTTGCTGGTAAAATGATGTAAACCAGCAAATATGCAAAATATATCATAAACATTGAAAAAATCGTTACAGCTGATGCGATTCTTGAGTATTGAAATTTTTTACTAATTTCTCTTCGATGTGTCCTAACTTGGCACATTCATTAAATTGTATCACAAAAAAAATATTAATTAATATCTTTATTTTAAGAGCACCAAATAAATTTTACTTGTTATCAATGCAAAAGCACCGATTCAACTGATCACTTTCTTTCACATTGAACTTATTATTTCAATTCTTTTGTGAGAAATTTTTCATATTATCTTACACATATAGTACAAAAAATGCGATATGTGGCTAGACATGCACTTTACTACTTCAATACAAGATAAAAACAAGACAAAATTTGTATATGTTGTAAATATTTTTTCTCACCGACAAAAAGTCAACATGTATTGATTTATATTTCAAATGTAATGTTTTTATAAAGTAGAAGCGGTATCAAAATTTCCTTATGTTTTATCACACACAAACACATAACAGAGGAACTTTTCTTGTTCACAAAGTAACTATATTGTAATCTAGTTTGCACTGTTTGAAATTGCATTTAATACGGAATTGATATAAATAAAATGATAATAATAATAATATTAAAAAATGTTTATATAGACAACACAATTTTACACTTATTTCATTTTAATTTAATGTGTTTATACATTTGCTTAATTGATACCTGCTTGATTTTTCCATGCACTTAAAACAAATGTCCTATTAGTATAAATTTCATGAATGTATAAATGAGATATCAATCACAGTAATAAATAAAATTAAAAGAAAAGAAAAACTGAACAAGAAGTGAGCAAGACAAGACATTGGAATTGAATATTATCAATGTTAACTTTTTTTTTGTTGCTGTGCCAGACAATGTAAAGTGAAAGCTACGCTCAGGAAGTTTGCAATTCAAAGGCAAAAAGTTTTTTTTTTATGAATTTATAATTGAATCATTCAATTAATAAAGCATTTTTGTAATTTTCTAAACTTTTCATGTTTATGGTTGTGTCTGATTAATATTTGAGATAGCTTTGAGTTCGTGAGCTTTTGAGGGTTCTAATGACCTTAATGGAGGTTATGTGACTAAATTTTTATCTTGCAGTTCTTAAAAATCATACCGGACAGACTCAAAGAGATCGAAAGTCCCTGGCAGATTCATTACACCCTAGGCAAAACAAGCCCTGCTTGGCCTTCGCTGGGTCAAAGTGTAAGAAATAATGGCAACCCTAACTGTCAAAATTTAAAGTAAACATTAGGTAACCCGATTATAACCGCCATTGTAGCGAACGCCCTAAAAATGAAAAGCCACCGTAAACTAAAATTCCTAAGTTCCAAATTTAGGATTGTGCTTGAAATTGAATTCAATCAAACTCAGATCAGGAATTAGATGAATTATAACCTCCGGATGTTAAACTGTTGAACTTAGAACTTTATGTAGTCAAAAATCAATTTTTGAGCAGTTGTGTTGTAAACAGTCATAGTCTCAACATTAAAGTAACAGTTGCTGCTAAAAAGGTTTCTGGAAGTTTTATGGAACACAAAGCACTGCGGGTAATTTAAGGGACGTTTTAAAATAAGAATGTGAATTTCTTTTTTTTTCAATTAGAAATCATAAATCAACATAACAAGAGGTTTCACAAAACCTTCTGAGTTGAAAAATCTAATCAGACCTTTCATTTTCCATCATTTCCATTAAATTACCTCAAAACCACGCACAACCCGAAACCATATCAGTTCACATCACTCTGACTTATTAATAAAAAATTTTATCACGTCGTTAATTAGTGTCTGCAAAAACATAAACAAGATGATTAATGGACAAAATAAACTACTTATCTCTACTCCTAATTTCAAAATATTTTATCAAATACTTTTTTTTTTACTTAACTTGAATTATAAAAATCACCATCCATTTATTCAAATCAGACAGGTGAAAAAAATACAAATTAGATGATTAAATAACATCAAACATGTAAAATATTTTACAAATATTCCTAAACATGATTTTTTAATTACGAGAAAAAGAAATTAATATAATTTTTTTTTATTTAAAACTTTGTATGGTATTACACAATTTTTCTCCATTTTATGAGAAGTGAGTTGCTTTTAATGATAATTTTAATGATTAACATGATATTTTAATGGAATTAATCTCGAAAAAGCGGATCAAAATTACTCTTCTTCATTGAAACTTGAAAATGGTCTGAAATGTAAGTTGAACCATTTTTTTAATAAATTAAATATTAAAAATTACTCGAAATACAATTTTACTTAAATGAAGGTGTAGGTGGAATAAAATTCTATTAATAAAAAGAAATTGAAAAATTATTTTTCATTTAAAACTTCAAAGAGTTTTTTTTCCTGAAAGCTACAGACAAAATCTAAATAAAGTTAATTTCTGTTACACGTCGTGAACTTGGTACAATAAAAAATGAAATTAAAATTAAAATTAATTCAAATGAAGAACTCAAAAAACAAATCATCATAACAAGTAATGAAATTACCTTTAAAAAATATTTCATTTTGATGTTCTAAGTAAATCAAATATAAAACAATTAAATTATTTTATATTAAAAACAAAACAAAATGATGAGAAAAATAAGGTAAAAATACCAAACAAAAAAATTTCTTTGGAATGAATTTCAGGAAAAAGATAAAAAAAAATAAAAAAAATGTACCATACTGAAATTATCAACCACCTTGGCAACGACGATTGGACCCTACAGAAGACTTTCCTGAATAAAATTCCAAGGAAAAAGTCGTTGATGAGCAAACAGATCGATAGAGAATGAAAAAATACAATTTCTTGTATTGGGGTTTTTCGATTGGACCCTCCAGAGGGCGCTGAGAGCCTAAAATGTGATTTTCACGGAGAAAAATATTGAAAAACAGCAAAAAAACCTAAAACCTAGAGCATGCCGGGTGGGTTCAGGGGGTAAGAAAAACCCCACTCTGAGGCTGCCAAGGTCGTTGATAACTTTAGTCTAGTAAAAATTTAGCATAAAAAAAGGAAAACTTGTGATAATGCAGTTAAATTCTGTCATTCACATAAATTTTTTCTCAATAGCTCCCATTTTTTGGGATTTCACCTTCTGAACTTGTTTCCCAATCTTGAATTCCATCATTTTTTTTTTTTTGAATTTAAGCACACCGATCTTATTTCGATTTTATTTTCACAAAGCTTCAGACTTATAATTTTTTTATTTGAAAGTAAGTTATTAAAATTTTATTCAATGGCATAAAAATCATTGATACCTTTCTCACTGAGTATGAGCTTAAGTGAAACGCTTTAAAATAACACGATTTTTTGTACTAAAGGTCATAAAATTCACTTAAATTGTGCATTGCCTCGTCGTGATCTCTATTTGAGACTTCGAATCACATGAGAACGACAGACACATGACTTAAATGTCCTTAAAAGGGTATTTTTAAATGAAATATTACTTGAATAAAAATTATTTAAATAAAAAAAGGAAAAAAAATGTAAATGTATATCATACAACAAATAAATAAATAAATTAAGTGAGGAATTTCAAAAGAAAAACATATTTTTTTTCAAGATAATTTTAAAATGAAGGAAAAGAATTTTAATTGGAAAAATATTTTTCCTTTCTCCCTTTCATGCTTTCCTTTCCTTTCCATTTTCATTTTTTTTTTATTATTATTATTACCATTAATTTATTATTTTTTCCATGACTTTCATTTTAATGTAAGCGAATGCATAATTGATATTGTGATACTTCAGAAAAATTTGGAAAAAATTACTTCCGAGAATTGAACCTACTCAATAAAAAACACGTTTTCATTCCATTTCGCATTGAAAATTTTCTTTCATAACATTTTTTTTCAAAGAATTTTTTGAAAAGAAAAAAGAACATTTGTTGAATATCGATCAAAATACAAAAATAGTGACGACCTGTAGATTTTCTTCTGTTTCCTTGTATGACCCAGCAGGAGTTCGACAGCAAATAAAATTTCACACGAGCTTTAGCACACAGCGGGAACTCTGAATAAATTGGTACAATTGTAATTTATTTGCCCTTGGTTTTGCCATGCCTTAAATTTCATTTGAATATTTTTTTCTTTCAATTTAAATGAAAGAAGAAACACCAAAGTAAATATTTTACCATATTCTAATTCAGAGTTTCATTTCAATAGAAAAAAAAGAGCTTTAATTTCAATTTAAATGGAAATCTGCATCTGAAAATAGGTCATCAAAGGTATCTTTTTCTCGTTATCCTTGAGTTCATGTTTTTAATGTTATTTATTCCAGAAGTGAGTACAATAAAAACATGAATGGCACACATTTAAAGAGAGATTTTGTTGTTGCTTCATTGCTCACTGCAGATGAAATGAATCCTAGTAAACATAAAAAGAATCATGAAAATGTTACATACATGAGTTTTGTGTGCACTGTTATGAGAATCTGGGGAGTGCTTTAAACTTAAAGCAAGCTGACAAAATTTTGTTTAACCAGAACATTATTTCAGTTATTTCATGTACTAACTTTTTATTATCTCTCATTTTACTGCATTCATATAATTTTAATTGCAGAATTTCGTTTCATTCAAGGATTTGTATTGAATGTGACCCACAAAAAAGATGAATAAATTTAAGTGACAAATTTACTTACAAGCATTTGCTTGTTACTTGTTGCTTTGAAATGAATGTTACATTGAACGTTAAAAAAAGAGGTAAAAAGGAGTTGAACCTTACTCAACGATAAAATGTTCAAAATGTCATCTGTTTTTGACATATTTAATGGTGATCTTTTGTATACACACATACACAGACATTTTTCAACTTTTTCATCGTAATATTGCTATTAAGAGCCTTTTACAGACACTCTTATTAGTATTATTTTATTTTCATAGTAAAAAGGTTCGATGAACTTCGTCACCACACCTCACTTGATAGTTTAATGGCAAATATTGATATAAAAAATATGTAAATCACGGGTTATGATAAGATTTACATAAATTTACTTTCATGTCATAAGCCAATATTACAAGGACTTGAATATGTGTGTCAATGACGATAAGATTTTCATTGAATTAATCCATGAAAAATTGTCTCGAATTAACATTTCAACACAAAAAATTTAAGAGTTAATTTCCTTTAACACAATTGACTTTCATCATCAAAATTAGCTGTAAAATGAATGAACATGTTAATGCTACACACTTAATTTCATAAAGCTCGGGACATTTTGTGAATATCTTTTTTTTTGTTTTCATGACACATAAAAAAAAATAAAATGTAAGGATACGAAATTGTTGAGGAAGTGAATAAAAAATAATAATAAAAACGACCCAAAAGACAAACATGTCATCAAGAAATAAACGTTTATCTATATTATTTTTTGTATCTTCTTTATTTTAACACTACACTTTGCATTGTCTCATACAAGGCAATATGAATTTTATTTTATGGTATATATTTAAAAGTGAAAAAAAAAAGAAAAAATTTCTTTTTTCATTTAAAATTTATTTTTCTCGTTGCTTTCAAAAAAATTTCAAGTAAAAATAATTTTAAATGTGGGAAGAATTTTCCTTTTTTTTTTATCTTTCCTTGGCATTTTTTTTTTCTTTTTTGGGTACGAGGCACGTACACATTGAGGCAACAAAAATGAAATAAAAATAAAATATACACACTCGGATATTAAACACATAATTTTTAGTGGCAGAGTGAAATGGATTGGAATAAAAACAAAAACGACACTTTATATTTTATTTTTATTGTGCTGTGACTTTTGTCTTTTATTTCTTTCGCATATCTCGTTCGCATGAGCTTGAATTTGCCTTTTTTTATTTAACTAATGTGATATATGAGAAGATTGTTTTTTCTATATGTCCTAGCTTTGGTGTGAAATGGAAAAATTGTTGCATTTTTTATGACTTTTTTCATTTAGAGTTCGATATACTGGGATTTGGTGCTATGAAGATGAGATTTCATGTTTGTTTATTTAATTTTATATGTAAATAAATCATTTTTTTTCAAATAACCACAAATTTTTATCAATTAAACTTTTTTTTCATTGAATTGAATGAATTTTTTGACATGTTTCACAAGTTACAAAACAAAGCACGGACACTGAATGAGAGAAAAAATCGATCAAAATCATGAAAAATCGGAAAATTGCGAAAATTTTGAAGGAAATTAAGTGAGAATTATCAGAGACTGACCTTCCCTTATAATAAAAAACCTAAAAAATTCATTAAATTTAAATTTACAATAAAAATAATTTCATATGAAGCCCTTAAAATCAGATGATATGGCAAATTTCATAAAAAAAAATTCCATTCATGTTATTTTGACAATAAAAATCACATAAAATCAAATCAAAAATGAATTACAATGAATAACAATATATCAAAATCAAAATGAAATGGTGTCACATTACTACCAATTTTTATTTAAATCCATTTTAACAGGAACTCCTATTTCAATGTAATGCCATTGAATAAAAAATTACAAAAAAAAATTTAGAAGTGTGAGAATACATAAATAGAACTAATTATTACAATTTTAAATAGCGACGTGATAAATTTTTGGATTACGAGGGGAGTGCAAAAAGAATTTAATTTTAGATCAGGGTAATTTAAACAGCTGGAGATTTTCAAGGACGAATGATATTGATTTTCATATTAACAGCGTTTTCATATTAAATTTCTGAGAGGTTTACATTGAATGTTAACTTAATGTAAACTTAATTTAAACTTAATGTAAACTCAATGTAAACCTCTGTCCATTCAATGCTTAGGATGCAAGTTTTCATATCATTATAAAATAGTTTCCTTTGTGTAACCATTTTAAAATGAAAATAATGATAAGAATTCACAAACAAAACAATAAAATGCACTGTATAATGGACATTTATTTGAACAAAAGAAATGAAAACAACCGGCAGAATTATAATTATTTCACATTTACACACACACACTCATTGTTATCTTTACTTTCATATGCTTAGAATTGTCACACACACACACAAACACACATGTGTGCAATTTCACATGAAAACTGAACTGAAAACAATTTCAGGGCATTTTATTCTGCAGTTTTTGTTTTTTTTCATTTAAAAATAATAAGAATAATAATAAGAGTAATGATAATAAAAGGAATAGTACAAAAAAAATAAATACATACAAAAATTGTTGTTGTAATTTTTTTTGTTTTATTTTTTTTTTATTATAAAGTACTCAATTCAAAGTGAATGTCCGTTGAAACTGGAGAAATAAAATTGCCTTGAAGCAATTCTAATCTCATGTTACAATTCTAGATGAGTTTTATTTGTGCATTTATATTTGAACTAAAAATTCTATATTTCCTGAAAGTATATACAAACATTGTGACATGTTTTTTCCCTTGTTTTGACTGAAAAATTGGAATTTACAATGAGTTCAGTTTGTTGTTTTGTGTTTTTTTTTCGTATCATACCCTGAAATTCTTGTTCCGTTCGCTCTCGTGTAACTTCATGCATCTGACACACATTTTATATTTATGTGTTTTCTCGTCTGTTTAAACAGAAAATTTATTTGCAATGTAACATTAGAGGCGCATCATGAAACAACAGCAGCACAAAAAAAACAACAACTATGAGCGATGACGGTAATATCCCTTTTCTAGAACAATGCGAAATGTACACTCTAAATACTTTTCCCGTCGCGGCTTCCCGTCGCTGGCGACGGGAATTTACGACGGGAATTTTTTGTGCGACGGGAATTTGCGACGGGAAATGCGACGGGAATTTTCAGAAGAAAAAATATAAATTGAAAAGAAATTTTTCCGTTTAAGAGTAAAAAAATCATGTTTTTGTATGTTTTAGGTAAAAGTGACCTGAAGCAAAGTTGTAGGGAATATTTCGGGCTACAATTATACTGAAATAACCAAATCAATATTTCAAATAATTGAATGGCAAAATACACAATTTTTAAGTTATTTTGAGGTTTTTGAGTTAAAAAGCATACTTGATTTTATTTTTGGCAAAAAAGATATGAAAATATTATATTAGGGAATATTATAATGGAGCTAAAATATTAAAATCAAGTTTTGAATTTTTAAAATTTTGTCATATTCAAACTTTTACCTAAGAAGTATGGTTTTTTAACAAATTTGTGCTCAAAATTGTGTATTTTGTAATTTTGAGCCTTTAAATACTTGAAATATTGACTTGGGTATTTCAGCAAAATTTCAGCTCAAAATATTCCCTACAACTTTGCTTTTACCTAAAACATACAAAAACATGATTTTTTGACTCGGAAACGGAAAAATTTGTTTTCAATTTATATTTTTTCTTTTGAAAATTCCCGTCGCATTTCCCGTCGCAAATTCCCGTCGCACAAAAAATTCCCGTCGTAAATTCCCGTCGCTAGCGACGGGAAGCCGCGACGGGAATAGTATTTTCGGTGTAATTCATGTGTCTGGAGAGCGTTGTTCTAGTGATACATTTATTTGAGTGTTGCCTCGAGCGATGTACAGAAAAAAAAGTTTTTTTGATCATCACTGGGTTATTGGAATACAAATAATACCAGTTTTGTCAAATATGCAAAGTATGCTCTTATGAAAATATATTGAAAGGGAATTTATATTGAAATAGGAGGGAAGATTTAACAATTTCTTCAAATCAGACATTTTGAAGATCAAAAAAGGATGAAATTGTTGTTAAATGTGATGTTTACATCTTGTTTACATTGAATGTAAACTTTAGTAAAATTTTGTCAGGTTTACATTCAATGTAAACCATTCAATTTTCCAAAAAATATTCATTTCATTCAAAACTAGTAAATTCACTTAAGCCTTACTTTCAATGAGCCATCAA
The DNA here is from genome assembly GCA_900002565.1 of Culicoides sonorensis. NCBI lineage: Eukaryota > Metazoa > Arthropoda > Insecta > Diptera > Ceratopogonidae > Culicoides > Culicoides sonorensis. The sequence continues at coordinate 406,716 of LN483445.1, read as the reverse complement.
AGAGATTTTAATTTAATGATAAGAGTCAAGTACATACAAAAACCATTCAAAAATTCTTTTGTCTAAATGAAAATTTCATGTTTTTTTTACATTTACAACAAAACACAGACAAAACAACAATCTAAAAATGTGTGTGGTTTTTTTTTCATTCCCATTTTCCCTTAATTTCACTTCATTTCCACTCATAATGATAAAATTTGGTCCTTTTAAATTTAATCACTCATATTTTTTTTGTCATCCAATATTTTAATCATAATTTCAGATCGCTTTCTCTTAATAATTAACTAAAATGATTTTTCCATTAAAAATTTTCCCTCAACCCTCCTCAATTGAAACAAAAATCACCATGAAATTGATGTGTAATTGATAAGCTGAACAATCACATTCTATTGTTTTGAATATCATGATACTTATTTTCAATTAACATTTGAAATGTGTGTCTCTAAATTTTGTCTATGAGCGTGTGTGAGCGGGATGAAACCAAAAACGTCTGTTTATCAAATTTTAGAGATCATTTCATTTTCCATAAACATAAACGATTTTGACATCATAAAGGAAATTAACGTTTTTTTTGTTTTGTTTTCTGTGTTTGTATCAGGGGTGATTATCACACACACTCACATTTAAATAGCTTTTGATGTTTAAGTAAATGTTTTGATATTTAAATGAAATATAAAATGGCATATGTTATCAATTAATTATGATCTTTATTGTTTTCTGTTGATGCTTTCTCTGTTAATCAGTTTTTGAAATGAATACTTTTTGAATGTTTTTTTCATTTTTAAGGGATATAAAAGAAAAAGGAAATGAGGCGATAAACGAAAAATTTTGTTTTGAATAGATTTGTTCGAAAAAGATAAGAGAATTGTTTTTATTTTAACATAAAATAATAATAATTTATGTTAACATAAAAAACATGAAATTTAATGAGGTTTACATCAGATGTAAACAAGGTTAACATGAGATGTAAACCATTTCAACATAATTTCATTAAAATTTACATTCAAATAAAGATTTTCTTCCAATTGTTATTAAATTACAGTTACATTTTAATAAGGTTTACATTTGTTTACATTACATGTAAACTTTTGATTTAATCAAAATCTCAATTAAATAAATTTTCTTTTAATTCTCAAATCCTAAAGCACACTTTTCGTTATCAATCATAAGAGAAATAAATTTATTTTCAAATATTCAATTTGATTAATTCCATTGAAAGTTATTGACTTCCTTTGTTTCAATCACATTTCATGATATGTTTACATTTATATAGTTACTTAAATGAATATTCTCAATTTAATCCTAACAAATCCCTTTCAAGATTCATGCAAATATGCAAATGAGGCTTATTATTTAGAATATTATTTATGCTGTATTTACGTTTGATAGATTATAAGAGTCTTATTTAAATGCGAATTATTTCTTATTATTTATATATGTCTTAAATAACGATGATAATGCCTTCAATGAAGAAAATTGTTCAATCACAATAAATCCTATTACTTTTAAAGATTTCAGTTGAAATTTTGTTTAATGATAATATTCATGTAGGAATGAAACATCTTGAAAAACTGTAAAACGAAAATTATTTAAAGTGGGTTTACATTATGTAAACTGGATGTAAACTTTTTTAATTGAAATTAAAATGCTAATTTTTTGTAATTTTTTTTCTCTTTTCAGGTAAGCCACACAAAATCCGCATCTGAAATGAAAATGACTGTCATAATTGAATTGTTTTCGTGAAAAACTTGATTCAACTAACAAAAAACTGTAAGCATTGTAATTTACATTTATATTTCTTGGTACGAATTTGGATTCGGATTTCGATTAACGGACATATATTAATTAAGTATCGTTAAGTAAATTTCAAATCACCAGAAACAGAGCAGTGCATATACGAGTCAAATCATAGAAAAACTTTTCATGATACACAAATGAAATTCAATGAAAAACGAGAAAATGCTACAAAAACCAAAATTCATCTGATTCAAAAACTAAACAAATGTCGTTTTATGTCATTTTGTGTGTTTAATCGAATGAAAGAATCGTTAAATTACATTGTTTTTGTTTTCTCCTGATTCAATTCAATTCATATACAAATATTTTGACAGAAATCTATTTGGGCCGATAGCCATAATAACAAAAACACGATACAGCTCAATAACTACAGATTAGAAAAATTGCTTTGTGATAGCATTTTGTGTTTGTTTTTCTGTTTTCTGTAATTTGGTCGTTAATAAGATCTGTCATTATCAGTAAATGTATAAAGGATAAAATCAATGAGGATCAAAAAAAAAATAAATAATAAGTTACTTGGAAAATAAATAGAAAAGTGTGTGCTTCTACCTGATACGTTTGACTTGTGCATGGGATTTAATTTTTTTTTTTATTTAAACCCTTGTCATTACCATATCCCGCACATTTTGATTGACAATACGAAACATAGATCATATAACATGGAAAATTGAATAAAATATTTAGAAGGAAAGAGAGAAAAAACATATCGACATTATCTTGTCAATCATTTTATTCCAATTCATTTCATCATCAAAAATCTGTCCCTTTGATGTTACCATGCATACCTTATCTCCACTTATTTTCTCTCCTTCTACTGTATATAAATGTATTGAAATATTATTCCTGGTTTATTTTTAATATTTTTTTCTTGTTTGAATTTGATTTTCAACCCTATTTTCAATTCAAAAGCATATTATAAAGATTTTTGATGTTTGATAGATTTTGATGGTCTTAACCAGTCTGTTTCAAATAAATTGAATATATCCATGACAATCGATTGACAAGTAATCGTAACACAGTTACAATCTGGAACATGTCATCAATAAATTGTTGATGTTTTTCAATTTCAATTGAATTCGAATATTTAGAGAACAAAAATTATGTTTTTATCCCTTTTGATTTGAAAGTACGCGAAAAGTTTACATAGTTTACATTGAAATGTAAACCTTTCAAATTTACTGTTGATGCACTTTATTCCATTTAAATGAGTGAGCCCCCTCATTTTATCTGGGAATTTAATTTGATATTTTCAATGAATAAAACACAAATCATCTAACAAACCGTGTACTAATGCGTCCAGACATGAAACAGGTAGAAATATCACGCATGCTGGTTTATTAACCAAATAAAATTAGTCTGAATGGAAAACATGGATGATATTTATTGTTAAATTAAAATAAAAAAAAATATCCCCACAAACAAAAAAAAAACAAATACATACCGGTCTTTTTTTTTATCACAAAAAATAGTTATAATAATAATTTTCACATTTATTCAAATAACATGGATATGATATTAAAAAGTTGGAGTTCTCCCTACATTTTTTTTCCAATTTATTTTATTTTTGTCATGTTCCCACTCGCACCCAGCATGAAACTTGTTATTATTATTATTATTAAAATGCTATGATAGTGCGTGACTATTGTAAATTTTTATATTCCAGTCTTAACTCCAATTTTTTTTCATATTAAACATAAAAAAATGAAAATGAAAATTTCAAACGCATTTATATGAAAAATCGTCTTCAGGTACATGCAGTGCATGAAAAACTAATAAATATTAAACCCATTTTCCAACTTTTCGTATTAAGGTGACACAAAGGCACGTATGTGTACATTTTTATTCCATGGAAATATGCCGTGATGCATTTTTTGTTAGTTTTACATTTGTATTATGTGTAATGTTCGAGGAATCGAATAAGAATAAAGTCAATAAAATTTTACAGGTGTAGGACTTTAATTTTGTACCCTTTAATGGTATTTTTTATGCACTGTAAGTTGGAAATCGCTTCGCAAAGCACCCACATTATATGCAGAGACTAAAAGAATGCTCATAATTTTCGATATTTTTATCCAAGTTAACAGGAAATGTGTTAAAATGGCATTCATCATAAATTTTGTAAGCATCAATCAAAGATCTCTGTTTAAGGACCAATTCAATTTGTACTACGGGGCGTTTTCAGCTCTAAGTGAACCTGAGAGAACATGAAAAAAATTCAAGAGACTTTCACAGAGTGTGCTCACAATAACTGAATTTAAAATCTATGAAAAAAGTCCATGGAATTTCACCAAACTCTATCAAAATGTTGTATGGGAAGGTTGTAGGAAGTTTATTTTCAATTTTAACATAACCCTCGTGCTATCCTCGTTAAATTTCAAAGATATTTATATAATAATGTGTGTGTTTTTTAATGAGTTCCCTGAAACGTGATAAGCCTGTTGCATTGATAGAATTTGAACGGATGTTAAATTTTTTTGGTCCAAAGCACGTTTTATGATATTTTAAAAAATTGTCCATTTGTCCATAAACCATAACTTTTAATTCGTAACACGTTCAATTTTTTCCTCCCTTTTAATGGTATTTTTTTCATTTTTTTATTGATTTTAACCAAAATTTTATACCGTGCTATGAACATTTTACTCATGAAAAAGGAAATATCTTAATAGTCATATCACTAAAATGTAGTCCCGATCCTGTATTTATTGGTAGAGAAAATATAACAAAAAAATTAAATAAAATTCCCGGAAATCGTGTTAAAATAATTGGGAGAGAAGAATCGTATACGCAAAAAGTAATTATAGTTCACATTGTTCTTTGGCACTAAAAATTTTGTATTTTCGCTTCTATGTATTTTGTTGCAAGCGATAGACATCAAAAAACGTGCCACAACTAACCAAGTAATTAACGTCTATTTTGTTTCTGGTGCCTGTTTTTGATATCATTACAGTTCGCTTGTTATTCTGATGATGATGATGAAAAAAAAGCAACAAAATCCAATTTTTAGTTAAATTCATGGCGTTACTTGTTGGTTGCTGTCACATCACTAGGAAAGAAAAAAAGTAAAACAAAAAAAAATATTACATGACGAAAAACTGCATTCAAATTTATTTTTCATTTTATTATTCAGGAGACGTGTTCGCAAGCATGCTATCCCTCGGTTTTATTTATCTATTTTTTTTGTTTTATTATTTTTCGGTGTCTGTGTGAGTTGTATTTCATTTCATAAAATGCGTGTGATGCATCACTTCCAGCAAGTGTCTGCTCACTTTATGTGTGTGTGTTTGTATCAGAATCCATTGAATTTGTTATAAAAAAATGAATTCAAATAATTATAGTAGCGATGTAACAGCAACAAACGTGTCATGTCAAAGTTTGAGAATTCATCTTCGTAAAAATCATAAAAGAATGACGTTCATTAACGAAATGACAAGATAGCGCAAACCTTAAATGAATTATTTTACTTACATTTCCTTTCAATTCATGCCGCCCTTGTAATTATGAGAAGCGCCCCCATTTTTTTACTTTTAAATACAGTTTTCCATGTCATGAGTTAAATTTTACGTAACACTGGCACGAAACAGTTCATGTGAGCACTAGAAAATGTTAGATGATGATAAAAAATACAAAAAAATAGTATACAAATAACGGAAACATCCCATATATTTTTTTCACTATCTCATGTGATATCACATGTCTGTGGAATGTTCTTCAATGCGTATAGTGCGATTTTTTTCCTAGTCCTAAAATTTGTGTAAACATTTGAAGATTCTGTTAGTTGTTCTGCAGACAAAATATAATAATAATAAAAATCGTTTAAACTAAGAGATAAGACAGACAAAAAAAACACCATATTTGTTTCATATTTGTACTCAATTTTTCATTGCATCTGATCTGATAATATTCTACCCCGAAAATAAAAAAAAATGTATAAAAAAATTGAACATGAATGGAATACTAAATAAAATAATAATAATAATAACGATGATAATAATGTATGAGGCGAGAAAATATCTCTATCTCTATGAAAAATGTATAAAATAATAATAATGCAAAGTGCAAACAATATTTTTCTCTCTGTTCACTTTACAATTCAATTCAAAATATGGTTTTTGTGGAGTATTGTTTTCGCATGATACTCTCTGATGGTGATTGTGATACTGATGATGAGGGAAATTTTTTGGACATGTTATGATTTTTAGCGCATTTCTGTTGATTTGAAAAAAATGAGAGTATTGCGGGCAGTCATGCTGTCCATCTGTCTGTCAAATGGTTCTAATTTTCCAAAGAGTAGAAATTTTCTCAAATGCTCGAATTTTCTCCAAATAGTCAAAATTTTCCCAATTCGTTGAGTTTTCTCAAATATTCGAATTTTCCCAAATGGTCGAATTTTTCCAAATGCTCTAATTTTCTTAAATGGTCGAATTTTCTCCGTTTAGTGAAAATTTTCCTAATTGATGGAATTTTCCCAAATGGTCGAATTTTTCCGAGTGCTTTAATTTTTTTAAATGGTCGAATTTTTCCTAATGCTTGAATTTTCTTAAATGGTCGAATTTTCTCCGATTAATGAAAATTTTCCTAATTGATGGAATTTTCCCAAATGGTCGAATTTTTCCAAGTGCTTTAATTTTCTTAAATGGTCGAATTTTCTACAAAAAGTTAAAATTTTCCCCAATGGTCGAATTTTTCCAAGTGCTAGAATTTTCCCAAATGGTCGAATTTTTCCAAGTACTAGAATTTTCCCAAATGGTCGAATTTTTCCAAGTGCCTTAATTTTCTTAAATAGTCGAATTTTCTACAAAAGTTAAAATTTTCCCAATTGTTCGAATTTTCTCCAAATAGTCAAAATTTTCCTTATTGGTTGAATATTTCAACATGGCTCAATTTTTTTCAGATCTTGATTAGCGATCATTAAACAGATAAATATTATAAAAAAAAACTGTCAAAACAATGAATTTTTTTTCAAAATTCACCTTAACCCTCTCTTTCCCAGGAATAGATCCAGCAGGAATTTTTGATTAAACTTTATATTTTCTAGTACATTTTGACCAAAAAATGAATGATCAATCAAAAAAATTTGGTTGCTAGGGTAAAAAATATTCAGGAGGAGCTAGTAAAAATACGTATAACTCCTATAGAAATACGTACAGAATTTTCACTATAAAAATTGCTATTAAAAAAATTTGCTCTTTTTGACATTATATCTTTGGCCTCGTAAGAATTTTTTGAAATCTAATACAGAAAATATCTGAGAAATTCTTCAAAGAATCTGTTTATTCAAGAAAAAAATGTCAACAAGTGAAAAATATACATTAAAAATGCATTTAAAATCGATGTCCCACCGGTGGGACACTGGGAAAGAGAGGGTTAAAAGGGGAGATTGAAAGATTACACAATCAATGGTTGTTCGCTCGGTCAATTTTGTTGTCAAAACAAAAACAGAACTAAAAATTTCTTGAACACGTGATTACTATTAACATTATTTCACTTTCACTCATGAATGTAAACAACAAAACAAAAAGGACATTGAACTTTCCTTAGATTCTTTTTCATAGTTTTTACTTTAATACTATTTTCAGACTTTACATTTACATTTATACTAAGTATAAGTTAAATACGTTTTTAGTCCCTTTTATTATTAGATTAATGTTTGTGTGAGTGTGTGTGTGTTTTCGTTCTCTCAATACAAATATAAATTTCCTTTTTTTTTTCATGAAAATTTTTTTATTTTTATCATTACTCCAAAAGAAAAAGAAAATACAAAAAAGTTCTTCTCATATTAGTGTTAGACAGAGAAAACAAGGAAACGACCGACATTTGGGATACTTGTTGATGGATTTACATAAATCATTTGTCCATTATCGCACACATTTGTTGTTGTGTGGTTCTCTTTTACTCATACTTATATTAATTTTTTAACATGATGATAAAAAGGAATCTAATAAATAATAATAATGATATTATTAAGGTGTGTGTGTGTGTGTGTGTGTGATGCAAAACATACTTTGTCCAGTAAATTTCCTTTGGGACTTCTCATCGAGTTAGATTTTCACATCCCAAATTCAGTGAAAAATTAATATAAAATCATAAAAAAAATCCTAGAAATGAACAATTTTAACGATTAATTTTGATTTTTTTATTTTTCTTTTAATGAAACCAAACAATAATCGTTACTCGCATCATGAAATTCAGGTAAAATTTCCATTAAAATCATGATTATTATCGTTATCTGTGTTCATGTGAAGTGAAATTTAAAATAGTTCCCCTAAATTTATTTATACAAATACATTTCAAAAAAAATAAAAGGATGATGATGATAATAATGTTTCATTTCAGGACGTCATGAATATTTTTCGGTACATCTCATTTATTACTTTCTTTTTGGCACTTTGTGTTTCCTCGTCTCGTGCTTGTCTGGTATCAAAACAAAATAATAAGAAAAAGTTGAAGAAAAATGTATACACAAAAATTTGAAGAGAAATAACTAAAGTATCAAAGTTTCCTTCCTTTTTAATTTCCTTCATTAAATTTGCATGCCTTATTTTCCTTCTCTTTCTTAACTAATCTAATTTTTGTTTGTAATTTTCTCTCCCCTTTTTTCTATGCATTTCAAGTTTTTGGATGCTATCATTTACAAAGAAACAGTGAAGAAAAAATGATAAACAATGAAATTTATTTATTTTTAACGAGATTAAAGACATAACAATGTTACCCATTGAACGAACTTGAACTGAACTGACAGATTGTTTATTTTTTATGAAATTTAAACGTTGAATATGATGAAAAATTGGGGTCATTCACGTTTTTCATTGTATACGTAAATTTTAATTTAATTCATTGTAATTTTGTGGTTTTTTTAAGGAGATTTTTCATTTAATTGAGGAAATTGCGTTACTTGTTTCATTGAAAAAAAAAATTAAATGACTTTTTGAGGCTTTTTTATGCGACTTTTCTTCAAAACGAGATTTTCTTCGAAATTTTTGATATAATTTTTTCCTTTCATTCATATTAAATAATTTCAAGACACATAAATGATATTTCAAAAAGAAACATTTAACTTCATTTTATCGTAAAACGAAATAGATTTGAGTAGAAGAGCACAAAGAAGACGATTAACTGTATTTATCTTGCATAAATAAGCAATAAATGAAGAAGACTCGACTTACATTTAATGATTTATATTTATCGTCAAAGAAAATTTTCCTTTTCTTCTTCATTTGTAAGGAAAATTTCACTATCTCTCAAGATTCTGTTTATAATTTCATCTTATTTGAGTGAGGGCGTTGTTCATAAATGAGTTTTCTTAAGAATTCTCTTTGAAAATGAAGATTCATTGAAATTAAGATTTTTGTCAAATTTGAACATTTAAATGGATGTTACCAGTAACTGAAGCATAGATATTCCAGAAAATGATTCCTAATCTACTTAAATTTCATATTCAAAGAACTCAATGTGATAAAAATAAAATGATAAATAATATTAATTCAAATGATGATAAACATACAAGGATAATTTTTTTTATCTTTGACTATTAAAATTTGGTCTGATGTTACCTTAAAACTGTACATTATTTGAATGGAGTAGGATTTAAATAATTTAGAATTCGTTGAAAACAACCAAGACGAAAGACGAAAATTTTGGATCAAATTCTTTATATTTATTGATCATCAAAAAATTTGACCTTGCTGAACTCAAAGGGCTATCAGATGATTTTACGGTTTAGTAATGCAACAAAAATCTCATATAACTTCATTTTTTTGATCAATCCAATCATTTGCCAATAAAAAAATGATGAAACATCTTCAACATATGTCAATTTTTCAATAAAATCCTTATTTAATAGACTTAAAATCATCTGAAAAGTGAACACGTGACTTCTTATCCAAATTTACTTCACATCACACACTCCACACGATTTTACATTAGAAAGTAAATTGGAAACATAATCACGAAGATCAAGATAAGACCGTAACTCGCGACACACATACACACTCACAGACATGTAGGAAATAAACACTGAATGATTTTCGTTTAAATATAAAATAATAATGTGAATGTGTGAATAAACCATGTAAATTTAAGCACGTGCTCTTGAATTTCCATTATCCATGTTTTAAAGCATATTTTTCAATTATTTATTACCTTTCTCCCTAAACACATTCCAAAAAAATACCACATAAGAAGAACTTTTACATCAGTTGATAAATATTTTATTATTATGATTATTTTCATAGATATGTGATAAATAAATATGAAAAAGGTCCTTTTAGACATTAAATTCAAAGACACCTAAAATAATAATAATAGTAATAAATGTAGTAAATGTAATAATCGTAAAAAGGTTCTCTCCTTACAACAATGAGTGGATTTTTGTTATGATTTTGTGGAAGTTTTGATTAAATTGTGAAAATGCAGTGTAATATTCTCTTCTCTTCTCTTCTCTTCTCTTCTCTTCTCTTCTCTTCTCTTCTCTTCTCTTCTCTTCTCTTCTCTTCTCTTCTCTTCTCTTCTCTTCTCTTCTCTTCTCTTCTCTTCTCTTCTCTTCTCTTCTCTTCTCTTCTCTTCTCTTCTCTTCTCTTCTCTTCTCTTCTCTTCTCTTCTATTGTATTGTATGTCAATTTTTGCACCAAATTTTTTTCTGTTTAACAGATTTTGCATTAAAAATTTTGAATTTAAATAGTCAAACATACTCAATATCCCACTATACACATTTTTTCCAAATAAACAGCTAATGTCACAAAGGGACAAGAGACATTACATAAAAATGGACTTATACTTTTATTACATTTAATATAATAGAAAACATCAAGCCACTCGTCTAGTTTCTAGCTATTAAATGTATAGCACTCTCATGTACAGCAAAAAAAAATACATTTCCAGAGAAAAAAAGGACATTTATTTATTATTTTGACTTCATTACTTTGAGTGGCTCTTCATTCTTTTTTATTCTTTCTCTAGTGGGCACGTGTTTGTATGCATTGAATACCGTCTCCCACCAAAAAAAGGAACAAAAAAAATAAAATAAATTTCTCGTCAATGTGCTTGTATGTGAATATAAAAGAATATTACATATAAAATGTGTTTATTAATATTTATGACAAGTATCCCTCGTGACAACATAATATTTATATATATGTGAGAGGATGTTGGATGGACAGTAAAAAGATAGGTGTGTAAGATAATTATCATTATGAAAATTGTCTCGTAAATCGCTTTCACGATACTACTTCATTTAACGCATTTTTTTTTTTGTTAGTGAAAATTTATGACTTTATTATGATTTTCTGGAATTTTCATTTTCACAAGTGATTTCGTGATTAAAATTTTATTTTTTAATGTTATTACATGGAAAAAATGCATCATCCCATTAAATTTAAGTTTGAATGAAACATTTTTATCGCCCACATCCGTTTAATTTTTTTTCAATCACTTATCCTGGATTTCTTTTCAAATTCAACAAAAAAATGACATTAAACCCCTTTTTTATTTTGACAGTATTTTGTATGATTTTCCTGTTTACCAGAACTCCAAAATAAAAGGAAAAACTCCTTTTCATTATTATTATTTGTATAACAACAGAAAAAAAAGGAATCATCATTCATTTAAAAGAGCGTTTATCTCACTGAATGACTCAATAAATGAAAATATTTCTCAAATGACATTAAAACCGGAATCGCCTCAAGCAGTGACACTTCTAAATGAGTTGATGTCGGTTTTTAGTCGTTTATATGATATCATATTTATTTTTTTGTATTGTATTTTGTTGAAAGGTTGAAAGGAAAAATTGGAAAATGGAAAAAAAAATTATTTCACATATGAATTGAAAAGTGGGAAAATTTAAAAAGATAAAATATGACAACACACCACACTTCCCTCAATATTTCCTGTGTTTCCTCTTTTGTCTGGAATGAGACAAGTAATGATGGAACCCTTTTTTGCTTCTCTGAAATGTATTGGAATGTGATGAAATTTGATTTCATTTTAACGAGCTTGACTTCGATTTTATGTCATTCTGGGAAAAAATCTCATACAACGACTTTTAAACTGAATTTAGTCCAAAAAATTTTAGTTCACTTAAAATTTTACTTACACACATTAAACAAGGAAAATGAATCAAATAAATCCACATGAACATTCTCAAGCACAAAAATCGAATCCTGTAACCCAAAAAAAAATTTTTGAATCTAACCACGAAATTGCTTCAGGCCATAAAACCATTTTATTTTACCATTGTTATAGTCAATTTTCAATTTTCCAATATAAATATGAATAAAGTATGTGAAAAGGTCCTATTTTATTCAAGCATTCAAGTAAATTGAGTAAAAATAGGCCACTTAACAATATGTGTGTTATTTCTCTGTGTATTTGAGCGTATTAAATGTACATCGAAAATTATTTTTAGTCTTCGAGCTATTTTGTGCTTTGTAAAAAAAAATAAAAAATTTGAAGTACATGCAAAAATTGAAATTTATCGTCAATACAATGGTTAAGTTTTTTTTTCTCTTCATCTTATAAATTTATCGTTTTTTTTTTATTTTTTATATGCTTGGTGTATTTTGAGCATTATGGTCCTCGTATCATCTTGAAAAAAAAAATTATAACAAGAGAATTGAAAAATTTAATGCCCATGTACATTTTTTACTATTATTTTATATGGCTTGAGGCATTTTTTTCTTATATGAAGCAAGAATTCAGAATAATTTCAAAACAAAGGGGTTTTAGACAAAAAAAATTAAGGGATTCGGGATTTTTGTATATTTTTGGAATCAATTTTGATATATGAAAATATTTTATTATCCTTTAATCGATAAAATAATATTTTTTTTCTCATTTTTTGTTGTCTTTTCAGGTAAGCAAGATCAACTTAAGTCAAACTTTCAAGCTGTTGATGAGTGAGTATAAAAAACTTATTTTTTTTTTGAATATTCATTGAATGGAACCCAAAAATTCTATTTTTTGGCTAAAATGTGCTCACAAGTCCTCAGATTTTCTTCTCAAGGATTTTCATTTCAGCTATCAAAACATTATTTTTTTTTCTATTTTCTAATATTTTGAACCAAAATCGAATTGCATTACATTGAAGCCATTACACGAATACGTAATTTCCTATCAAAGCAGTACAAAGGACGTTACTTCAAAATATTGCATGTTTTTTGCAATTTATAATGCAAAAAAAAAAATTAAAACGAAAACTGCATGAAGGAAAAGTAATCGGAAGAAAGCCAAATTTAAAAGAGGAAAATTCAGGCCAAAGCAATTTATTTATAAATTTGTTTTTTTTTGTGTGTGCCAATAATTCATTTTTAAAAACCCCTTTGCTAAAGCAATTTCCCATCATATAAACAATCTCTTTGTTTTCTTATCTTCTCTTTTAATTTTATTTTGAAAATGCATTTTTTGCAATGCTGACCTAATCTTACTTTTTTTTAAGTAAAAACAAAGATAATAAAAAAAAATCAGTAAATTTTTGTAATAAAAATATATTTTGAATTTCAAAACCAATTCAAAGGAAATCCTTTACAGATGTCATTTACTTCCATTTCAATGAAATTTAATCTAGTTTTGAAAAAAAAAGCAATTTTTTTACATGTGATAGATTCATTTCAGTGGTTTAGATTAAAAGTTTTTTTTTTCATAAACGATTTTTATGGGTTAGTGAAACGATTTCAATGCATATCAATGTGAAATCAAAAAATTGAATGAAAAATTGCATATTCTTTGAATACATATTTTTTTTTTTTTTGAAAAATTTCAAGTTGAAATGATTTGATATTAACGAGAAATTCAAAAAAAAATGTTTTTTGATTAAAATCCTTTTAAATCGGGGATTTCGTTAAAATTTTCATTAATTTCAAGATTTCATGCGTTTTTTTTAATTTTTCACTATCATCGATCAGAAAGCCATAAATTTCCACATAAAAAACCATGAAACACTCATTTTCCCATCCTTTTAGTGACTTTAATGGCCATTCTGCTATTATTTCATAGACATTCAAGTTCCTTCATATATAAATAAAAAAAACGGACAATCCACCTTAATTTATGACTTGATTCCTCTCTGTCTGTCTGTATTTATATGCCATAAAATTCTTCTGTGTTCACAACATTTACATTAATTTTCTGTATTTTTTTTGTGTTCTTACATTTTTTGAAGCAACAGACACATTTTATGTAATATCAGAGTCAAACAAAAAAAAAACAACCCCATTTTACATCATTCGACTGTATCTTGAACCTTTTAAAAGTCTCTCAGTATGTTAAAGAAAAAAATAATAATATGGAACATTTTATGATGATGATGATCATCATCATTGTTTCTTCTTCTTGTTTTTATTTTTTATTTTCATATCATTTTACTTGAACAGGACTGAAACAATATGTCTTAAGTCCTGAAACTGTCGACAGACAAAAACAAAAAAAAAATGTGTAATATGAATGTTTTTGTTTATGTTAAAGACGAAGAAGAAAAAAAAATGCACTCACAAAAATGAGAAATAATAATAATAAAAAAATGGCAACAATATTGTTTTTCTTTTCATATCATGTATGATTTTTTGTACTGAAATTCAAAGAAGGGAATTTTATTATAAAAAAATCGCGAAAATTTTCTCATTTTCTTACATTTTATCTCACTCATTTTTTTTTATTCGATCGATGAATTCATTGAAAGAAAAATTTCTTACAAATTATTTGAAATGAAAAGAAAAAAAAGGGAGCAACAGTCGATTACTTAGTTTTAGATGTTTGTTTAATACACATTCTTGTCTTAAATGTATAAAAAAAACCTTCTCATGTTTTTTGTTCTGTTTTTAATTCAGATGAGCTTGAATGTGAAAAAAAAGGGAAAACAAAACAACAAGTACATAAAAAAGTAAAAATGGCTCATCATTCTACCATAAAAAAAAAACACTTTTTTTCTCGTTTTCTTGTTTTGTGTACTTTGCTAAGGAATTTTGATACATTTATCAAACAAAAAAAATGAGGAAATAAAAGTTTGTTTTTAGAGAAAGGGGTGCATATTTAAATTACAAACAAAAATGTGTTATATTCACGTTTTTACAAGACAAGTGAAATTTATCCTGTATTTTTTGTGAGAGTAAACACCATAAATTTGAAAAATGCTTACTTTTTGACTTTAAATTTATAAGGATATCAATAAATTTTCTTTGACTTCCTCTTGCAGACATGGAGGCTCTTTTTTGTGAAATATCATTTGAAGCATCAATTTCATTTTGACATTTGAACGTATGAAAAATCAATATCCTTTGAATCCTTAAAAATTTCAAATTATAATTCCTTTGAAATGAAATTTTTTGAAGAAATTTCAAGTCATAGCCTTTAAATTTTTTTTTTAAGGTTCATTAGTCAAATTTGAGTAGATAAGCTGATGATGACAAAGGACCAGACGCTTCCCCTACTCTCCTTTATTAAATTAATAATTGGAAAATATTTGCACGATTTTCACCTTACTGACGTTTTTAACAACCTTGGGAATGCGTTTTCGGGCTAATTTTTCCTTTACTCTTTTAGCGCTTCAGACCTCAGTATTAAAGCGCATCAATTTATTGTGAGCTATGCTACAAGCTACAGATGTGAACAAGGTTCCTTATTCTAAAAAAAAAAATATTTTAAATCTTTCACTAGACTGAAGTTTTCAATGACTTCTGAAAGGCGTTTTCAGGCATTCTAGACCCTGCTTTGAATTTTCCAGGTGCTATCGACGATTTTTTTTTCCATGGAAAACACATTTTATCACATAGCGCCATCTAGATGATCCTAATTGAAATTTTTTTTCATGAAAATGTTGAAACTAAAATTCTTTGAAACAAAATTGGGTAAAAAGTCACTCAAAGTCATTAAAAATTGCGCAAAAATCTTCCAATGGATACAAAAAAAAAGAAAATTCTATTAAAAAAAAGATATAAAATGAAAAAGTTGCTTCAAACAAATCACAAAATTGAAATGGAACTAAGAAAATGAAAAATACTCTCAGAACTCAAGATTTTTTATCTTTAAAAATGCATGTCCTGAAAAAATTTCACTTTACATTAATAGTAACAAATCCGCACAGATGCTCATTTTTATCTCCTTTCATACAATTTTTTATTCTTTTTTTACGATACACTTTACGATACGTGCTCTGTTCGCAATGGAATTGTTTTAAGTGATCACAAAAAAAAACTAAATGAAAAATTGAAATAAAAAAAACATTTCTATGATACAGTCATAAAAAATTGCGAAAACAATACCATAGACAAGTTTTATATACATTTGTGGATAATGAATTAAGGAAACAATACGGTTGAGTTTTTTTATGCCACCAGACGTGAAACTATTAAATACAATTGAATAATTTCCCTTAAAAAAAAATAAAATCATAAAATAAAGCCGTCAAATGTCTCGGTTTTTTCGGTCATCCGACACCACTAAAAACCACAAAAATACCACAAATTTCGTACATGCCTTATTAATTCGTGGCAAAAAAATTTATCACAACATAGAATTTATTAAGAAATTCTGACGCTTTAATATATTAAATATACAAGCGATTTAATGTTGATGGTCTATAAAATAATAATAATAAAATGATGATACGATAAAAAATTTTATACGATACAAGATATTTTTACATGGAACATGGAACAAAGAAGATCACGTATCTAATTTTCTTTTTCATAATCTCGTAATTTTCCTTTTCCTTATATATCCTTGTGTTGTGGTTTTGATCAATAACTTCACGAATAACGATTTTCATTTTACTATGTGTGTGAAAAATTACTTATTTCAGATTTTGATTTAGGGGATAAGACAAAATTGTAATTAAATAAAACATTTTTTTTTGCTTTGGATTAAGGTGAAAGTGTGTCACGAATTTGTCCGAAGTTAATTGATTTATTAAGATGTTTTTTGTGCTGTATTGAAATGGAAATGAAATTGAGGTGAATTTTCTTGAAATTTTTTGTTCTGGTTTAAATTTTGCTCTGAATTTTACTTCAATGAAATTTCAAGCCTATTTATAGTGATACTATAAAAAAATACCATCAAAGACAACAACAATCATGATAATCACCTATGATTCTTTCTATCTAGTATTGTGTGTGTGTGTGTGTCCTCAGTTACAAATATATCATTATATCATGTCGTTTTCCTGGCAACATTTTTGCCCATATTCAATTTGAAAAACAATATGAATGAAAATAACCTGCTAAACGCTTGAATACCTCAATAATGTGCATAAATAGCTGAAATTTGTATTTATTATTATCATTTTCATTTTTTTTCCGCACATAATAAATGTGAAAATGAAATGAGGCAACAAAAAATACAAAAACGATGTGTGTACCATCCAGAGAAAGGTAATGACCTATTTTTCCATCACATCAATTTCCTTCACAACAAAATTTACTATGAAGGCGTATTTGTTCACATACTATGCGAAAAAAAAAGTTATTTGTTAAAAGGAAAAGCACATATGTTTTTTTTCTTGCCTACATGCTGTTATTCAGAATAATAAAGACATGAAAAATATGCGAGTATTTTATCACATTTTTTTTATATGTACGGATTACCATGAAAATATAAAGGAATGTGAAGATCAAGGCTTATGATTGCCTTAATAAAACTTTTTCTTGTATTTTTCTGTATGATTTTTTATTACATTCAAAATAAAATTAAATGACAAAATCATAGTGACCAAAAATCAGCTTTGACAAAATTAATTAAATTCACAGTCAAATCAGCTTTTAATTACAAAACAATGTGTGTCCAAAAACACACACACACACACCAAATATCAAAAAGACCACACATTTCAAAAGCATTTAAATCACCTGCTGCTAATCATATTAAATTGAAATCCCTTTGATTTTTTTTTTTGTTTTGTTATTAATTTTTGAATTGAAAGTCCATCGACTCACAACTTGACACCAATTTCAAAATTTCATCAAGCAAAATTTCATTTTAAAAATACAGAAAAAAATGCAATAATCCACTTCAAAAGTCACATCACAATTGTTGGTCTAAAATTTGGGCTGTGATCAAAAGCACTGCGGAAATCTCAATCTATGTTAAAATTAATATTAAATTCTTGCACTGAATTTATTGAGCTTTGTTATGAAATTTTGTGATATTCTGAAATGGAATTTTGTCCCCGATACCTTAAATAAGAATTAATGAAATTTAATTACAATTTGCATTTTGATGAAATGTGTGAATAAAATGTACTTTTCAGCTCGGATTGATGTCTGTTTACGAAAAATAAAGTAATTTAATGTCAAAAAAATTCCAGATTGATGGTTTTTAAGTTTAGGGTGGATTGAAATGACAAAAAATGTCAGTAATAAATTTAAAAGACACGTATTTCATGTTTTCTTAAATTTTTGACATCTGTCAATGAAGTGTCATCATGAAAATTGATATTTTTCCATACAAATTGAAAACTTGTTCATTTTATCTGAAAAAAAGGCACAATTTTCGAGACAGAATTCGATTTTGAAATTTTATGACAGGTTTTCGTATGGAAACTTTTGGTAAAACCGTTTTGATGTGATAACTATGGCAGGAGCCCTTTGTGGTACTCCGTTTACATGATTCATAACCCCAAAATAGTTTATGAAAGCCTGGTTTTGATTTTCACGGTAAGGCTCAGGTATTCGGCTTTAACCCTTTACTTCCCACAAGCCTCAAGAAGCAACAACAATTTATAGACGTATTTTAAATGGATAAATTTCACTTTTTCAGATAGTCGCGTTCTAGCTTCAAAAACAAAAGTAACGGGGCAAAAGATATTTCGAAAATTTTATCAAAAGGATCCAAATTTTTTCTTGAAGTGCAAATTCTATGCGTATAATATCTAAAAAAAAAAGAAAGAAAATGTAAATATTACCAGCTAGGTCGATTTGTGGGAAGGAAAGGGCTAAAACTACAATTTAAAATAAAAACCCGTTAAAATTGAGCTGAAACTCGTCAAAATGCACTTAAATTTACCATCCAGTGACTTAAATTCTCTTTTTTACTCTTCGCCTGTATATTGAGGTGATCATCAATAATAAAAATATAAAATCAAAGCAAAACTAAAATATCCTTGATTCTGAACAATGTTGTTCAGATAGTAACAACGAATATTGCACCATTCCCTGTCACGCGGTGACACATAACTTGATTATTTTAAATTTTCTCTACAAATACACACACATAAAATCTAACAAACAACAAAAAAAAGCCAACCAACAACACTGTTGTTTTCTATTTTATACTCAAAATATCAGAGAAAATCCGTATCCCTTTCAATTATGTTTTAAATGTATAAATTTGACATTACCCACACATTTGCACTGGTTATGCATACTCTGGCTATTTTACTGCATTATTTTATTATTATACAAAAACTGTGTGTGTATCGATTTCAGTGAAAAATACAACATATCGGATTTAGATTAAAAAGTGTTAGGATATTCAGTAGTTTTACAATGCAAAAAAAAGAGCGATAGCATGAGAGAGAAAAAGTGTCAATGCATGTCCCTGTGCGGTTTCTACTTGTGTGTTTGTTGTCTGGTATTTTTGATTATCTATTAATGTTTGTGTTATTGGTTCCACTGATAAATAAAAAGAGAGAGAAAATGTTTTTTATTTTATTTTAAGTATTATGTGAGTCGGTGATAAATTAATTAAATTTGATTGAATGACGATGTGATTTTGGAAATATTCCACTTTGATTTTTGTTTACATTTAATTTAATGATACAATTCATCTTTTTTCTAGCAAATCTCCCAAAAGAAATCTTTTGACATGTCATTACCTTGTAAAAGTTTCTCATTATAAAAAAATTACATAACATCAAAAAAAATATCCTAATAAGTCATTTATTTCCCAATCCCTTGAGTTACGGTTACTTTTGGCATATGAACACGCAATTTTTTTTTGTCAAAACCCAGGTTGATGTGAAATTGAATAATTGTGAGGCAGCACAATGAAATATGTTGAACATGGTCAATGTTACATTTTTATTTTTTTCATGGAAACTCCAATTCAATGTTCAAATAACATTTTTTTTTGCGTGAGTTCTCTTACCTAGTCGGATTCTAACATACCAAATAACATCATGGGATGAAATTTAACATGAAATGAAAGATAAAAAAAACGAAACGGAAGAAAATCTCTCATTTGGGAAATTAATAAAAAAAAATATGGATACATGACTTGTAACATGGACCCATGTTTGGTTTTCTAAGAAAAATATGGTACATTGAGCAATGCAGATTTTCTTCTAAATGATTCATTTATTTGAAATCAAATATGGTTGTTTCTGGAAGAAGTTTCATATAATGATGTAATGAATAGAATAATAAGAAAAACATTGCTAAAAGGCAATAACAAAATTTAATGTAGTATAATGTAATAGGTTTTGATATGTTTCGATGTTTGGCAGTCTTACATGGACTTTCAATGGATATTTTTCTTTTCATATCAAATAATATATGAGATGAAGGCAAATTTATGTAATAAAAGCAAAATAAAATGATAATAAAGGAAACAATTCACTGTCATGTGTGTATTATTTAAAGTTATGATGGTTTGTGAGTCGATTTAAAGTAAGTTTTACTACGTCTTAAATGCTTCTAGGCCTTGATTTTTCACTATTTTTTTTGTAGAACTCATTGCAATTGCCAGAAAATCGATTTTTCTGGAGAGCTTTTTCGATTTAGATCGATAGGGCGATTCATATGCATAAAAAACGTGAATGGAACCTCTTCAAATTTTAAATGAAATTTCTTTAAAACGTCTCCTTGAAATTCATTAAAAAATTTCATCATGATTTTCATCTTGCTTATTTTTCAAAAAGAAAAAAAATGCATTATCTTGGGGAAAATTCTTCATAAGAAGGCGTCATCCACACACTTCAGAACTTTCCTACTGATTTATTCATAGAATTTCATGAAAATGATCTGTTAAATGTCAAACTTTCAATTAAGTCAATTCATATAAGTGGTCTGTCATCTCATCAGACGTTAAATGACATGTAAAATAAATAAATTGCAATTTATTTTTCTTTGACATTTTTGTTTGAGCATTAAAAAAAATGCTACATGTCAATATATAAAAAATCAAAAAAAAAAATAATAAAGATGACACACATTAAATAAAAATACAATTTCTTACACAATAAATTGAATAAAGCACACACACAAAATATAGCTGTCAAATTTATGTTAGTGTTCTAATAAAAAAGTTTCTGATTTTTTTTTATGACTATCTAACTTGCGTCGAATTTCTCGTCTTATAACTGCCTGTTTTTATTCTGAATCATTATTTTTATATGAAATCAGCAGACTATAGTTTGATTATGTTTATGTGTGAATATTTGACTTTTATCTTGATTTTTTTTATTATTATTATTTGTTTTTAGGTTTTCTATTGTTCTTTTTACATTCATATTCAATTTTGTTCCGTAAATTACTTCTATTCGCTAAATTGGTTCATAAAATAATGATGATGATGATGAAATTTCCTGGAAGGATGAATGATTTCTTTTCACATTATTATTTTTTATGATATTTTATTAGGATTTTTGTGGTGTGTGAATCGAAAAAGTTTTTTTTCGATTATTAATAAAAAAAATTAACCACAAAATTAAGACATATTAAAAGTAAATGATTTAAGTGTTGAAATAAAATGAAAAAATAAACACATATTAAAGGTAAATGGAGTGAAACAAATTCATTTATTTGTGTCTGAGTCATTTGAAGTATGATGAATTAGGATAAACTGACTTTAATTTTAAAAAGAGATGTTTAAATTCACTGTGTGGCTTAATTCTGATCATGAAATTTGATATCATGGAGAATTTAACAGTAAAATGGGCATTTTTAATCAAATTTCAATAGATTTTACTCCTCACCGGAAAATGATGGGTGCTAAGACTCAATTTCAATGTCAAGATTCAACTATGACGTCATTAGGCTCGATTGGATCGCTTGACATGTATATGGACCGTGATAGACCATTGTAATACATACCCAAGGCTTGGATACAAAAAATGAAATCAGCTGATTACATTCTTCGTTTCATCTTTAACATCATCATTCACCTCTTTTGAAAAAAGGTCACTTTTTACACGAATTTGACTTATTTATCTTCCCATTACTACAATACTTCAATTCAAAGAGCCAAGATAATATCTACAAATTATTATACAAATTCTATTCTATTCCTATTCCATTATAAATTGAAATATACATTAGCTATTATTCCATTCTTCTAAATCAGTTTTAAATAACATAAAGACTTAAAATTTCAATGCAAAGCAAAAAAAAAGTAAAAAAAAATCTTTTTCAATTGAATCACACTTCGTATATTCTTCTTCTTTTATATAATTTTTTTTATTTTTAAACTATTATTATAGATTGAATTGAATGATTATTATTTGAATAAAGTGAATTCTTATAAAAGGAACAGAAAAAAATGTATAAAGAGTAGATAGAAAGGTTAAAATTAATGTGAATTTAAATAGCACGCACGAACACTTTATGGCTTTTGAGTTTAAATGAATGAACTTACAAGTGTTTTTTTTTATAAGCAGGTTTATCTTCAAATAAAATAAAATAAAAATTATATGAATAAAAAGTTCAATGCTAATGATTTGTTTGTCACTTAATGGAGAGTAAAAAATAGGCTCGTAAGAGGGTCAGTGAGCTCAACTGAACAAGATTCGTCACGTTTGACTGTGATATGTGCAATTTCGAATCGAAATTTGAAGAAAAAGAATATTTTTCTATTAAAAAAAGTTTTAATCTTGATTTCTTTGAAAGTTTTTGCTACGAAAGGTTTGAATTCAGTTCTTTGTTAAAATTAATAAAAAAAAAAAATTAAAGTAAAACCACTAAAGAACGCTTTACTTTGAAAAAGTTATCAATTTTTTGGATCTGAAACGAATGAAAGGTGAGAAACTAATTGATTTTGAAACTTTTTTTATTTAGAAACCGAGTTTTGAAGGGAATTTTGATCTCTTTTTGTTTTTAAAAGTTGAAGCGAGTTTCAAACAGAGGGAAACCTCGATTTTGTTATTAAAGTTAGTAAAATTTCAATTTCTGGGCTATTAACCTGTAATAATTGCGTCTTATGCTTCACTTTGATGAGTTCAAAATCAGGATCAAAGTACTTACCTTTTTGATAATTTGTTGATCATCTTCATGCCGCTTCTAAAACTTTGGCTGCGGTTCTTTTTTCAAATTCTTAATTTCTGGGCTATTAACTTGTAATAATTACGTCTTATGCTTCACTTTGATGAGTTCAGGATCAAATCAAGATCAAAGTACTTACCTTTCGATGAGTTGGTGATCATCTTCATGCTGAATCTAAAAATTCATGCTGCGGTTCTTCTTCTTAAATTCAGAACCAAATTTTACGTTTCAAAATGATTTCATGGATGTTTGTGGAAACGAATTTTCTTTACTTTAACACTCAATTTTTTTTTTCACTTAAATCAATATCCCTGTAAAAAATTAATGTTATCTCTTCTTTAAGCTACACAACTCATTGAACATTAATAATGTCATTTTCTCGTGTTATTTTCCTTATTTTATCAGTCATCAATAAATAAATAATAATTTTTGTTCCTATTTTGATGTCTCATCCACAGAAAATAAAAACCCAAATGAATGTTGTTAGTTAAATATTTAATATTATTATTATTATTTTTACAAGTAAAGTATCATTATTATTAAAACGTATCGTGCTCAGATATTTGTTCGTGCTTTTAACTTTGGCATGAACCATATTATTATTATCGCTTCTCTTCGATCATTGTTCTATTATTATTATATTTTATATTAATGTGGAGAGGAGAAGAAAATAAGAATTATTACCGTTAATAAAAGACCACAAACGACCATTTATTGGTTTTTATGTTATATTGATATCAGTACATTGATATCAATTTTGGTCCCTTCTTCTTCAAACCCCAAGAAGTGAGAGATTATTTGTGTTTTTTCCTTTAAAACCCCAAACAAAAATAAAAGGGAATGGAAAATCAACGTGTGTAGAGTTATTTTATGTCCTTTATTATTAAAACAATATAAAATATATCGAAGTTAATATTTTAACTGAGTACATGAAATACTTCAACAAAAGGGGAGATATGATGTCATTTAATGACCTAATTGTGTCATTTCTTGTCGTGATATGGATTTTTTGATATAAAATTTTGAAATTTGAATGGAAAAAATTTGCTTGTGATGCATTTTGTGTATCGGATTAATCTAAATAACGTCCCTTATCTTCAAATTTTATTGATTTTTTTCGAATAATGTCAAATTGTGTCAAAAAGAAATCATTGTGAAGAAAACTAAGCCAAACAAAATGAAATTTGATATTTATAATGACAATTATAATGTACCAGAATAATATTTGTCTTATAACATCAATTTTTATTTGATTTTGACGCCTTACGTCAAAATCAAGCCTTCTTTGTGCTGCAATGAAATTGATACGATTTAAGAAATGGAGGAAAAAATTTACGTTCGATTTAAGGAGCATAATGAAAATTTCACTGAAACACTGATTTCAGAGATACCAACGGCCACGATCCTTCTGAAATTGATTAAAACTATTAAAAAGACCTGTCATTACGATACAATTTACTTTTGCATCATCACTGTAAATGACATTTAAAGTCCAGACAACATCTTACATTACTTCCATAACAACCAACATCTAATATCATTGTCCTTATGTTATCTTCTCATACTACCATCATCGTCCTTTTCATACATATCACCCCCTTATCCTTTGTAGTCCTTCTAAAACAGAAGAAGATACGCCACGTTTCAAGATAATAAGACACACTAATTGAATTCCATTATGATTGTAAATTAAATTTGACATTCTCTGTCTGGGATGCCGGCTGCTCTTCTGCACTCATTTTGTGTCATATTAAAATTGACATAGCTCGTTTCATAGAGCAATGAGAAATAATATTAATAATAATATTAATGAAATATAAAATGTTAAGTAGCGTCAAGCTCTTACATGAAGAAAAAAAATACCATTTTATTAAGACAATGATAGTTATAATGAAAAATATTTTTAAAGGAATGCAATACTCACATATGGTGCTCATGATGTTTCATTTATACCTTTCAAATATTATTGACCTTTATCTCTCTCTTCTGTTTCTTCTACTATTACATTTAATCCATATCAGCTACTGTAAACATGACACGATTTGAACCCTATATTTTGATCATTAGAATGTCTTAACAACGACTAATAATAACATTAAACGACATGTTTTCACTCACAGATACCTATCGATAACGTTTTTAAATTGAAGAAGTAAACACAGAGAAGAGCCAGCAGCTGCTATTATTACTATTTTCATTTTTTCTTTCCTTTTCTTTTCAGTGCTGTCACATTTCTTATAAATGCATTGCATGACCTTCTGGTAGCTCGTTTGTACGTGATTCTTATCAGTTATTTGTTTTTCTTTTCATATGAGATGGGAAATCAAGATGACTCAGTTATATATTCAAATTTCATTGAAGATGGTACCGTGTTGAAATTTCCAACGAATTTTAATGCAACGTCTCGTTTTAATTTACGATTAATTTACGGTAAATCGCTAGAAATAAATATATCTGGACAGCTTTTTCGTTATACATCATTACGACAAATTTTTCATGAAGTTTTGAACGTTTTTTGAAAAATAACTTTACTCGCACAATGTATGGACAAAATTCTCCGTTGGGTAAGATAACTTAATGGTTTTACACTATTTTTTTGTAGAAATCATGCCAATCGCTAGAAAATGATTATATCTAAAGAGCTTTTTCGATTTACATCGAAAGGTGGAACCAAAAGAGAGATCTGAAGGGAACTATTTTTAATTCGTAGGAATTTTAACACGATAAAATTGATATGATTTAATTCCATTCTTAAGGATCTTTAAATAAAAAAAAATAATTTCAAGGATGAGTTTGGTAGTAAAATACCTTTAAGGTCCCAATTCTATCAGAAAATCACCTTTCAAATGAATTCATAGACAAAGAACAATAAACGCTGTAATAACAATAAGACATAAGCAATAATAATATCATTTCAGCTCATATCATTTAAATTTGTATTCAAAGTTCCTTCTTCTTCTTCCACGTTATTTCACATATAAGCAATTCAATGCATGTATCATGTAATGATCACAACAATTCCTGTTGTTTTGCAATGAATATGAGACAAAGAAGACGTTAAACTATTCGATTATTGTTGTCTTGAAATCGAATCTGAAATTTCAACAACAGAAAATTGCATATAAAAATTTAATGATACGAAATTAATCGATAATCGCGCATTATTTGCATCAAAACATGAAAGGTATGTGCAAAACACGATTATTCTTTCTTCTCGTCTCAAACAGCGAGTCATGTAAACACGATAACGTGTGGTAGTTTGGTGTCTATATTATCCGGTCTAGGTCAATATTTTGTATTTTATCATTCATGAGAATTAGTATGATTTCATGTAAAAGATGCACAGATAAAATTGTTGTTTTCATTGTAAAAGGTGGATTGAATGTAAAAAAAAATCATAGATCACGACTAAGTAATTTTCATCATAATTTTATGGTCTAGTGCTCATTTTGAATGTTTATTTGTTTGGAATTTTGACTAGAAATTTCTTAAAATTTTGTGTGGGAATTTCATTTCCTTGAAGTTGATTCAAGAACATCTAAGAAGAATTTTTTTTAATAAATTGCAACAATTTAATATTCATTCACACTAAATTTACACAACGTTTCATTGAATGTTGAAAGAAATTCCATACATAAAAGTAATAATTAAATGCCTGGCAGGGAATCTAATCTTACACGCATTTGTTGCAATTTTTTGCATATTTATCAAAATGCACACACACACATGTAATTTTTATAACACCTCTTATGTGATCTCTGTGTGATCATGGGAATTTTGACCATATGGAATGATCACTATCTTGCACTTTGCCTCAATTCACACATTTTAACACAGTTTAAAGAGATAAAATCTTGGCTATATGTGTTTTGCTGATATTAAAAGATATTAATCGAAACAAAGTTGAATTTAATCGAAATTACACACATAAACAGAAATCTAATCGTCACCATCTGTTGAATACAAGATTTGATACAAGTTTATCCATGTTTTTTTTTTATTATTATTTTTAATTAAAAAAAAATCAGAAAAAAAATGAAATATTGGTTTATAAAACTATAAAAGTAAAATATTGAGGCAAGATGCTTTGTTAGTGAGCTTTTCCTTTTTTTGCTAAGAATTTATAACGGTTTTTGACCATTTTCAGGCTCTGGAGCACAAATTCTGAGTTGAACGGTGTCCGTTTGTGTCACAAAAACAACCGAATATTACATTATGATAAAATTTTCCAAGATAATGGGTTATTAAAAAAATGCAAACAGTTAATAAACCGCTGAAACTTCAAAAAAACGGTGAAAAGAGCCGAATTTTTGTGATTTCTGAAAATTTCTTGATTTTGCGTAGTTAATTGGCTTAAGCTCACGGTTATCTGCGTACATTTCGCAAAAACAAAGCACGTTATTCGTGATCACAGTGCTCGACTTTTCACAAAAATCAGCAGAGACAGTGCCAATAATCGCACAAACACTTTCTTTCTTTGGGCCAAAACACTACTGGACATTTTTTTATTTTGAACGCTTCAGTCCTTCCAGGCTCATGCTGACGTAGTGAGCTATCGTTCAAAAAAAATCTTTAATGAAAAATTTCATTTGAATTTCCATATCACTGAAAGAATGACTGAAAGTCACATCAATTTCAATTTGAATTCACATGTTTCATTTTATCGTAATGTGACTTTCATGTAAAAATTATTTTATTTGTTTTACTTTTAATGGCATACCTCGCATTACCTTACATTTTTATTCGTACTTTTCCATTAAACTTATTTCCAACTTCTCTTAATTTCCTCAAATATATAAAAATAAAACCAGATTTGTTTGTATCACATCACAAAAAAGCAACACACAATTGTACTTGATACAAATTTACGTTAAAACCAGTGAAAAACAATACAATTATTGCCTTAACTTGGTAATTTTGTTACGAATATACCTAACTCATGTGTGTGTTATTTTTGAAAACATGTGAAAACTTTTCATTGTTGCCTTGAATTTTCCTCCTCATGGTTCATATACTGCGAATTTCATGCCACCACCATCACCACCACCACCACTGTTGATATGTTTTTTTGGCATTGCTTTGTATATATTTCATCTTTGTAAAAGCTCTAATTTTCTGTATAATATTCTCAGTGAGTATCAAATTTCATATTATTATTATTATTATTTTGTACTTGGTTCGTTTCACAATGCAGGCATGTTCCGTTCGTTACATTTCTGGTAAATAAAATTAAGATGAATGATACAACTGGGAAACAAAAGGCATGTGATGTAATTTGTGTAACTCTCACTCTTGTTATCGTTTCACATATATATAGGAAGACTAATAGCTACAAAAGCATTGTTAGGTTATTTTTGTATTTTTTCATGTAAGCCATGAAATGAAATGAAGTAAATGTGAGGATCATGAAAAAAATGCTTTATTATGGGATTTTAGGGGTTAAATTTCATCATGAAATTTTTTTCCGAGAAATTAACGGAATTGAAATCCGTCTCAATCTCTCAAACCTGAAAGACCAAGGAAAAATTCAATGATTTCCATCTTGCGTAACGATAACGAGGCGGAACAATCTCTTTTAATGTTATAATACCAAAATATGTACATAAAAAAAAAAATTAAATCTCAAAATACATATTATTATGAAAAAAAGAAAATTTTCACTGAAGAAAAAATACAAAAGAAAATCATGTTGAAATGAAATATAAAATAATTTAATATCTCTTAACTTACTGTGAAAGTAAGAAAATTTTCCCGCATTTTCAACCTAATTTTCATATTCGCTCAAAATTTATTTTATTTCAATGTGTATTTTCTTCTTCTTTTTATTGCCTTTTAAATATGTGTACCTTAATTCGGGATTTGAGGAATGTATTGCGTAATAAAACATTAAAAAAAAATATTTTTGTTAACAAAATGAAATTTATTTTACAAATTTTTAAAGCGATTTTTCAGAGTGAGGGAAATTAATTTGAAATTGGTCGTAAAAAATGCAAGTTGTTGTCGAGGGATGAAAAAAAACCCAAATTATCAGTATGATTTTTCATGAAATCTATTATATTCGAATCAGAAGAAATTAATTATATAATAAGACGATTAAAATGTCATTGAGCTAAGAAATCACCTTTGATAACACGCGTAAACAGTTTAGTAGATTTTTTAGGCAACTTCCTTGAAGACACAAAAATGAATTTAACAATATTTTTTATGAATTTCATCATATTTCACATAATTTTCCCTGTTTATTGTGAGAAACTGAGAGAAAAAACGACCAAATCAAAAAATGGCCTTAAATGGTACATTTTGTTCCCAATTCCGTATGAAAATGTCTTTGAGTCTCAACATGATTTCACGTCGAAAATTTATACAATGGAAACCTTCTTAATGTGCAACGATGTGCAAGATGCCAGTGAAATGATATTTTGTGCAGGTGAATCATTCTATCTTGGAAGATTACATGTGAATTTGGTGGAAAATATCGAATTACATGGAATCGAATTTGAATACAATTTTACATTGAACGTAGTGAAAACAAAGCCTCTTTGTCATCCACCTATCAAAATATTAACGGAATTTACTCAACTTCAAACTAGGGTTTGGTATTTTTTGATTGAGGATAAACATGAAATTCAAGTGGCATTGATTGGGATCGATTATCCAAAAGATGAAACAAATTTTCTTAAAAATATTTTGACAGGTGTTGATTATTTTCTTAAAAGTGAGACGATGCGTTTAAGTTCTCCGTCAAACATCACTGATCCTCGTGGAGTTTGTTACACCAAAAATGTTTGTGCCTTTGACGAATTACAGTTGCAGTATCGTAACTTAACGAGATTTAAGAAACAAGACGATGAAGACGCTTTGTATCCAGAATTTGAATCTGAAAAAAATTTGAGTGCTCTTTGTGAAACAAAAATCGAGACAGACGAAGATTTGCAAGAATTTCATTATCGATTAACAGTGTTCATGTTTTTTTTGATGATCCCAATTGGAATTTGCGTTACATTGTATGTCTCGTTTTTGAAGCAATTTCAAGTCCAAATTCATGAAAAAAAGTATTTCGATTCAGATCAAATGCTTTTTAAAAAGCGAGTTTATTAGAAAATTGATGACTGTCCTCGTCGTCATGTTCGAATATTAAAATGCAATCAAGCAAATCCCAGAGGACTCTCACAAATCTTATTTTAATTGAATACACTTGAATGACTCAAATAATACGATATTGTAATCAAAAAATAAATTTAACATCATTCTAATCAAAGCGTTTGACCTGAAAACATGGATTTGATTCACTTTCACATAATTGTAACATTCTTCATAAAATTTTGTTACACGAATTTGTGCAATTATGATCCAAAATGGTTCATTTTACAACCAATTCGATATGATTCACAAAACTTTTCTCCAAGTCCCGAAAATTACGAAATCAAACTTTACATCACCCACAGATTCATTTTATGTGATGAAGATCAGGATGACTTAAAAAGTTCAAAAGAATTAGAAACATTCTTCTGCCGAGCTATATCACATGGAATTGGGTTGTATTTGGTCAACTTTACAAGAGCCAATTCAACTTTCACAGTTACTCAAGATTTTTTCAAGTATACCGAAAGTAAATGCACATATCCGGTCACGATTCAATCAAACATCCTTAAACTTGACACCAATGTTTGGTATTTTTTATCTGAAGAAGAAGGAAAAAGCGTAATAATTCTTATTGGCTTGCAAAAAACTAGGGATGATGATGTTTTTGTTAAAGATGTTCTGAATCAACTTAAATATATTTTCAGCAGTAAAATGCGACACCTAAAAAAGCCCAATAAATTGAACGTAACTCATGGAAATTGTTACACCAAAAATTTGTGTGAAATTGATGCAAATAAACGGTTTGACTTGAATTTAAAAAATTTAACGTATATAAAAATACCAAAAGAAAATGAAATAGCATTCAATGAAGATTTTAATGAAGTTCAAGAAGAAAAAGAAGTTGAAGAACCAATTCAGGACAAAGCGATTTCAAAGTCAAATCACAATCAAACAGCTTTTAAAGTGATTGTTTGTGTTTTTATGTCAATAATTCCAATTGGAATTCTTCTCATGTTCCTTCTGATAAGAGAAAATGACGTTGAGGTTCAATTTGAGGAACCACGGTATATACAAAAAAATGGAATGCTCTTCAAAAAACGAATTTACTCAACTTAAAGTTGGATTTAAAAAAGAAGCTTCATTCATCCTTTACAAGATCTTAGCAAATCAAATAAATTTTTAATGAAAGTCATCATTACAATTCAAATTTACAAAAAATTGTATCATCATTTATTTAAAATGTTTTTTCTTTCATTTCTTCGACGGATTTTTCTTTTGATATAATTATTTTAATACAATATTTTACAAAAGATTAAAGACGATGAAATGAAAAGAAAAGCAAAGTAGAACAAAAAAAACGGAACAAAAGCTTATTATACAGCAATATCAGTGCTAATTGAATCAATCCTCATCATTTCCTTATTTCCTTTTATTTACTTCATTTTCATACATGAATAGCAGAAAAAACAATATAAAATGCTTCTTATTTTTCTTCCCCGTTTAAGTGAAAAGAAAAGAAAATGTAAACTTGTATCAATTTTATGCCTTTGTTGTAATACAAATATATTATAATAATGATAAATAAAGTAAAAAGAGTGATGTTAACTTGTTTTTTTTTTATATGTTTTCTGTGTGTTCTTTGATCTATTTCATTTACTACGAAATCAGATGTAAAGGATTTGTTATCCTTTTTTTCTTGAAATTGAATCCTTTCATGTTATATAAATAATATTTTACTTATTCTTAGCTTTTATTTTATTTAAAAGGAATTTAAGTCGAAGATGATGAATACGGTAATTGGGTCAATCCTTTTTTAACAAAGTTTTGCTTGAATCATTTTGAATTTAACATAAATTATGAAAATTGAGTTGTTTAAATTTTTTGAACTACTTGGTAAATAAAAATTGTACTGAAATAAGAGCGATTTATATAAAATATGATCATTTTTGAATTTCTATAAAGGTTTGTTGAGGGTCGGAGAGTATTTTTAGCGTTTTGAGAAGTTTTCAAAGCTCTTAGTGAAGTTTTTAAAAAGTTTGCATGAGTTTTTGAACAGTTTTGATAAGTTTAAGTAAGTTTTTGTAGAATTTCGATGAGTTTGACTAAGTTTTTGTATAATTACGTCAAGTTTTTGTATAATTACGTCAAGTTTTTGAAAAGTTTTGTCATTTTTTATAGTTTTTTAAGTAGAATAGAAATAATTTGTGAAGGTTTGTTGAGTGTCAACAAGTTTTTGTAGAGATTTGTTGAGTTTTCAAATAATTTTAAAAAAGTTTTACAAAAGTTTGTTCCAGTTTTCGAAGTTTTTCATCAAATTACTGTAGTGTTGCAATTAGTTTCGAAAAGTTTTTTGTGAGATTTTTTGAGTTTAATTAAGTTCTTAAACATCCATAATTTTTGCTAAGTTTTCAAAAAGCTTGGGTAGGTTTTTGAAAGTTTAATTGAATTTTTGAAGAGCTTGAATGAATTTTTCGAGAGTTTAAATGAATTTTTTGAAAACTTTGGTAGGTTTTTAAAAATATTTCTTGAGGTTTTACAAAGTTTTATTCAGTTTTGTTAAATTTTTGAACCAAAACCTAAATTTTTCAATGGGAATGTCCCAATTTTTTCTCAAAACTATTTCCTATTCTTTTTCTGACTCCATTCACTACATAAGGTCACTGTATGAGTTCACTTCATG
Source organism: Culicoides sonorensis (assembly GCA_900002565.1). NCBI lineage: Eukaryota > Metazoa > Arthropoda > Insecta > Diptera > Ceratopogonidae > Culicoides > Culicoides sonorensis. The sequence goes on along the minus strand of LN483445.1, from coordinate 373,980 downwards.
AGTCAACTGTAAACTTAAATCAAACAAAATCCTAACACTATAAATCAATCATAAAATCACCCAGACACAATTTTTATTTTATGATCAATCAAAAACTTAATCAAATTATGATGATATTAAAACGATCATTAAATGACTTTAAAGTAAAATCGTATTATTATTTATTTACTTTAACGAACGATAAGAAACACTATTTGTGTTATTACTTTACATTTACTTTTATCTTTTTTTCACTTTCAAGCATGAATTGATACTTCAAATGACTTTCGATACTTGTTAAATATTGTTGTTGAAGTAAACTATCTTTATATGGTAATAAAAATTAAGTGTAAATTGAAGTGAACTCTTTTTTTATTTAATTTTTTAAATAAAATCGAATCGAAATGTTTACTCAATATAACAACAATCATACTCTTTAAAGTTAAGTGTCGGGAAATTTCATTTGATGTTTTTTTTTTATGTGAAATCTTCTTATGCACTGTCATTTACAATTTAAAATCAATTAATATCAAAATTTTGTGTTTTTTTCTTTTACTTTAATGTAAACAAACAATTAACTTGATTGAGTTGAAAAAAAGGGCATGAAAAGGTTCTCGTTGTTTATACAAGAAATATACAAGTAAAATATTAATCAATTGATTATGATATTTTATTTTTCTTAAATAAACGTTTAATTGAAACAAATTAAATCGTTTTATGATTCAATTTATTTCATCGTCTTTAATATGGTAGTTAAATGAATTAAAATTCAATATAATAAAATGATGCGAGTAAGTGTGAAGGATTGAGTCAGTCAGTGCATCATTTTTTAATATTTTTTTGGAGTTAAGCAGATGGTAATAAAAATTTGTGTTTGATGTCTTAATTAAAACACTTTTCATTGATATTTTGATTAAAATTATGATTATTTTTTGACCTATATATGAAATAAAATTATTACCATGAAACTTTGAGAAGTGACTTTTCTTGACACTATAAGTTCGTTTTCACATTTCAAGGCATTGCAATTTAACACTCTTATCACTTCTGCTTATTTAAACTAATAGCTTCATAATTCCACGAATTGTTCATTTTAACAAGCAAATAAACATAAGAAATCATTACAATTACATTGAAAACAACACGATCTCTTGTTATAACAATAATAAAAATGAATTGTCTTGAAAACGCCCACATAATAATCACAGAATATAACATGAAACTATTTCTTTCTCTCACTGTAATGTTGCATAGCACAATTTCTAGGGATTATGTTGCTCATGTGCTCATGTGATTACGTGTTTTGTGATGTGCATTTTATTGGTTGTTTTACACAGAGATGAAATTCCATAATTCACTGAATACAAATGGAAATAAAATTCAATCTTTGCTCAAATGTGAATGTAGAAATTTCTTTTCTCTCATATTACCAGGAATCTTTCATTTATTTAACAATTTAATCGAGAATTTTATATGAAGCATAATAATAAAAATGAAAATAAAAATAAGAAGACAAATGAAATGTCACTAATATGCGATTGGAATTCGCATGAGTATTGTTATGTAATTTAATGGTGTAATGTGAAGATTTCTGAGAGTGCAATTTAGAGCGTGTTTGATTACAAATCTGACAGTGACAAGGTGATTCACTCTGGAAAATGGATCCATGCATGAGAGCTATACGAAGTCCATAGGGTCCATAGGATCTGCAGCATTATTTAGATTTAAAGCACTCACCTCAATCTAAACCTCCAATGTAATGCGATGACGCCTTTTACCCAATTCAACTTATTTTTAGAATTCTCTTCATTTCCATAATTTTACTCGAATTCCAATTATTTCCTCATTTAGATCTTTATCACAGTCCCAATGAGACTGAATGATAAATAAATATAAAAACCTTTGAAATCACCCTCATTATACTTAATTTCAATAAATATTAACCAAAAAAATACCTCACATAATTTTCAACCTAAATATTCAATTTAGATATCTAAATATAGATAATGTCAAAACCAATAATTTTGTGAGATAAATGAGCCGATTACTATTAATGTTATACCTCGGAACTAAAATTAACGTATTGAATTTGTACATCCTTTAATTCCGTTCAAATTGGTTTTGAATATAAACAATAATTTGATTACTTAATTTAATAATCAATAGAAGCGAAATTATGGCTTTTGATGTTGGAAACAGATTTTTACCTATTACGCGTTATTTTGATTTTTTTTTACATTTAACCTCATTTACAAGGTAAAAATTTCATTTCAGTTCATTTTAACCCATTAACCGCCTTTCCTAGAAATATTGAGTTTAGAGCAAAATTTTCTTCTAAGATTTGTTCTTTGCGTAAAAGTAAACACTTTTCATTTTGATGAAAGTTTGAGTTTCATACAAAAATTTTACAAGAGAGCCGATTGAAAGTGACGTATAATGTCACACAAATACGTACAGAATTCTTGTACGATGAGGAAAAAATTGAATGACTTCTCGCCTTATTTCTGCTAACATTTTTCTTATAATAAGCGAAAAAACCAAAATAATTGGTCCGACATCTTTTAAATATGTCTAATAATTTATCTTGGTCCGGTTGAAAAGTGACTGGTCGAAAAATCGGTAAGCGGCGGTCAATGGGTTAATAAAATAAAGTTAAAATTAAATTAAACTAAAGATTTTTTCGGGTCAATAAATTCCAATTAATCGAATAACCCTTTAAAAAAAATAATTTTATATTAAAAATAATATTAACATTTTAAAAAACAATAAATTTATTGATTTTAAATCACATTTAATTATTATTATGATCAAAACATTAAAAAATTATTGTTTCTACATTTTTAATGTATTGATAGAGACAAAAATCAGATAAAATATCAAAAAATAATGATTTAAACCAATTTTAATTTAATCATTTTATTCAATTTCAATTATTATTATTTAATTTTCTCACCATTTTACGCACATCCATTTTATAATCAATTATCTTACTAGTTGTCATGATTGTGTTGCAATATAAAAAATATTTAAAAAAAAAATGCTGAAATAGGCAAAAAAATTCATAATAATATTAACTAAAATTCATTTTGGGATTTCGAATCAGACACCAAATTAAAATAAAACTGTCAATTTAGTGTGAATTTGTACATTGAAATGAAAAAAATGAACACAGTGAATCTTGTTTATTATTGTCAAGCTTGAACATACACATGAAAAACAACATGAATTTTTTAATGATAATTATTTGAACTATGATGCATTTTGTTCTGTGAATCAAATTATAATACATAAAATGCAATAAAAATAAATGAACCGTAAAATATGACAAATAAATATTTTATTTTAATATAAAATGAATTTTCCTGGGTATTTTTAATATTATTATTATTATTTTTCACTGAAATTTAAATAATTTATTCAATAACATACAATTAATGATCAATGACAATGATTTTTAATCAAATATTTTATTTATTTGGTTTATTTACAGATTGAAGCTGAACTAATACAATAAAACATTTTGATGAGAAATTTCATATTATTATTATTTTTAAATTGAAAGGTAAGTTTTTTTTGAGTTTTGAAATTAAATCATGGTATCATGAGAAATTTAATGTACAAAGAACACTCTCATCCCTTGAGCGAGTTTGACCATTTTTGTAACCTTTTCTTTTGATGCATATTTCGATGAATTGAGTTTATTTAATTTTAGACAATGATTGTATTGGAAAGTATTGAGGCGAAAAATTGTCCATCGTGCCTGAGAAATATTTATTAGTCTTAGAATTCAAAGTTTAAAATTTTTACAGGAACATTTCAATTTCCATTAAAATCTTATCCATTTAGCTATAATTTTAATTTTAAAGGAATAAAATTAAAAACTTACCTTGTAAATTTTATGTTTTATTTCATTTTATAACGACTCATGAATATTTAAATGCATAAATTTATTTATTTTCATTTTTTTTCATCATTCATTCAAAGATATGCACTTAAAATGAATGCAAATAAAGTATGTTTTAAAATTAAAATGAAATAAGATGAAAAAAAACGTATTTTTTTTCTTGTAAAAACTTTTATGAAAATGATTATGATGTTGATGAATATTGAAGGCATCATCATTATATAAAATAAAAGAAGATGAAGAAGAATTTAAATCCAGATTTTATGGTTTATTATAATAAAATTTTATTTATATTTGTCTTTTGAATGTTAGTCAGATGATTCGGATGCAACGGAATACAAAACAAAATTCAACAAGAGGAAATTTTACTTTGATACTTAATTTCAACGAATTTTATGTTGTTTTGATTTACTGCTCAGTTAATGTTTTATATGCGATATTTCTTTTACATTTACATTTATGTTTAAGAAAAAAATGTGTAGAAAAAAATGAAACATTAAAAATAATATTTTAATTTTTATTGAACTGAGTCTTCGATTTATGATCCATGAAATTTTTTTTATAATTTTTTTTTTTAGTTAAACATTCTCTCGTCTTTTTACATTTTGAATATGAATAACAATAAAAATAATGATGATAATATTAAAACATGTTCGGGTCATCATGTCACAAGACACTTTCATGTTCCAGACTCAATTTTATACGATATTTATTGATGATTGCCTTTTTTTCCTCTTTGCATATTTATTTACAATAAATTGTATGAAATGTTTATAAAATACAATGAATAAATATAACTAGAAAAGAAACGACCTTTATCTTAAAATTTGATATAAATTATTGCTTTTCTATAAATAATATTTTTAAAAAAATGAATAAAATAAAAATGGCATTTTTTTATATTAAAAGCAAACTCTGTGAGAACAATCAATAATTTACTTTTTAACATTGTACCCATGAAATGTCGAGTTCATCTTAAGAATATACATAAAATACGAGAAAAACGACAATTTTGTCTTCAATGCAATCAATTTAAGACCATTTGAAGAGAGTAAAGCTTTTATGTGATATCATCATTTTATTAGGTCATTTATTATAATTTAATGCACTTTTAATATTAATAACGTTGATTTTTTGTGACTCCATGAAAATGATTGGGAATTACTGAAGTTTACATTAAATGTAAACTAAAATGTAAACTTTTTTTTAAATTTATTGTATTAAAGTCATTGGAAAGGCATCAAATCAGGACTCCATCGAAATTTGCGAAACTATATTTCAATGTGATTAATTTAAAAAATTTGTTTTAAAAAGTTTACATTAAATGTATACCAAAAATGTAAACTATTTTTTCCATTTATTGCAAAAAATTATTCAAATCAATTATTCAACATCAAATCAGGACTCCATTGAAATTTGCAAAACTATATTTTAATATGATTCATTTGAAAAAGTTTACATTAAATGTAAACCATAATGTAAACTTTTAATTTGTAATTTATGTAATTTTAATGTAATTAAATTTATTCAAAAAACACCAAAATACAGCACTCCCTCGAAATTTTTCGGTCTAATTGAGCAAATGAGAATAATAATAAAATTTGCTGAGTAATTTTCTCGCCCACTACATTTCATCAACTTTACATACACGTTCGCATCGTAAACGTATACGTATAAATGTTAACTTGAAATATAATAATCATTATAATTATTTAATTTTTTTTTTTTTAATATTAATATACAAAAAAAAACTTTTTGATACATAAGACATTAAAGTAAGCTCACCGCTAATAATATTTACCACATGTAAGCCGCCAGCGATGAATTTTGTTTGTTGTTTTGATCATATACAGTAATTATGCGTAACGTTTACACGTGTCTCTGTACGTACGTAGATATGTTAATATGAAATAATATAAAAAAATGAAATACAAAGGAAAATAAGCGTCTAATCATCACAACATCATTAACAATGATTAAATCACTTACTGAAAAGCCTCCCAGATTATAGCGTTTTGTTGATAAAAAAATGTTGAATTGTATAACGGTAAAGTTTTTTTTTGAAATTTCATTTCATACTAAGATGATGATTTGACAGTGATTGTAAAAAGTATTTTGAACTGTTTAATTACAATTTTGTCGGTCATTATTCTATGAAATTACTTTCAAGGGAATTGAATTAGCAATTAACGGAACTCAAATCAACGATAACGAGCTTTTTAAATTTAAAGCCCCTGAAAATCATCACCTTTGAATGTCCTTTTCACTGTCCCACACGAATTTCATTCAAAATACTCACATAAACACCTCATTACAATGAAATCTGTTTAAAATAATTTCAATTATTGTTGTTTTAAAATCAAATTGTAATACCGGTAGCACAGAAATGGCACCTTCTGGCATTTTATTGTCATCATTCCATATCAATATAAAGCTTTTATTAAAATTACACATTAAATCGATTCATTTTACTGGTTTTTTTTTGTTTTTATCACAGAATAACACAATAAAATCATAAAAAATAGCACTTTTATTCTACAATTCAATATCCGACGACTGTTCGTCTGTTTATTTGTCCTGCTCCCGGCATTTTTATTACCTTTATTTAAATATTATTAATATAAATTTTATAAAATAATGAAAAATAATAATAAAATAAATATATTTTACATTACACGCCTGCAATTCATCGTTGAGAATAAACAAATAATTGAATAAAGCTGAATCAACATTTCATTTAATTTTATACAAAAAAAAATATTGCCCGGAGATCAATTTTCCTGAATAAATGATAAAAAATTATAAAAAAAAGTTAAATTTACAGAATTGAAGTAAAACAAAAGTTGAAGCTCATATTTTTTTTGGTTAAAATTGGACATTGACTGGTGTATTTTTCATTTTTATTTTAACTATTTTTTTGTGGTTTTATTTTTATTTTATTTTTTTTATTTTTGTTGTTATTTTTGTGAAATTTCAAATTAATATTATTGTTAATTCTGAAATTGCATTTTTTTTACATGTAAATTGAAATTTAATTTTTTTTTGATTTGAAAACAACATGCGCTTATTCATGTAATGTGGTTTTTTTTTTTTTGAATAAATTGCAATATGTGATTAAATTAAAATGAAATCATTTAAATCTGTTACAGCTGCGAGCTGTTAAAGGCAGTGAATTATGTGATGAGTGACAAAAAAATAATTAATTTGATTTCCTTTATCGATGATTTTGTTACAATGAAAGAAGCCTTTATTGGTGTGTGAATGTTGAGAATAAGAAGCGAGAAATGCCTTCCGGTTAACATGAAGCTGTTGATGTGATTATTGCACCAATTTTTTACATTTACTCACTTTAACTTGAATAATTTCTCACTCTTTTTCTTATCTTGCTGCTTTTCGTAATGATCTTTAATTTTTTTTATGCTTCATTCATTATATCGGTAGTTATCGCAGTTGTATGAAGTTTAAGTTATGAATATATAAAGTAAGACCGCATTGAAAGAGGAGATTTTAATCTTTTTGATGAATCTCTTATCGTTTTAGAAAAAAAATTCAAAGGCATGAAAGAGATAATTTGTTTCATTCATCATTTGTATTAATTTTTTTTTCAAATATGACCTTAATCCAGTTCTTTTGAATCGTTTAAAGATGCAGTAATTCAGTGTTGAATTTAGTTTCTGTTCTTTCTTAAGTGGCTCACTCTAAGTTTAATAAATATTTTAATTTGGATCAAGAATTGCCTATCAGAGTTGTTTTTTTGTGGGTTTTTTCTTGAGTTTCTTATTTGAAGTGCTCTTAAGTCGTTTTTGGCGACATCAATTCATCTCGCTTTAGATCTAATCGATTCACAATCAGGAATATTATAAAATTTTGTTGGATGATTTAAGTCATTCGTGTGACGGGGTCACCAATATCACGTAGGGGTCACCAATACAGCAATTTGGTTATAAATTGTTGTCGTTTTCCTGCCTCCGAATGAGCTCTTTATCGCTCTTGGTCGTAGGTTGGTATTAAGGACACATATCGGAACGGGTAACGAGCTTTCATAGTCCAAAGGATGGCCCAATGTCAAAAGCAAAAATCAATTCTAAGAAAGAAAGTTAAGGTTTTTCAGAACCACCAACGCCAGGCCAAAAAACGCATCAATCAACCCCTAAAGCCAACTCCATACGTATCACATCCGAGAAATCTGATTCCTTGTCTTTGGTGCGTCCTATGTGCATTTCAGCTGATATCGAGCCCCGTTACAGTTATCTACAATTTTCGCTCAGATCCTATGTGATCAAACAAATTCTCAATCATCAAATCTCCCTTTAAAGCATTTTCATTTCAATTTAATCATTAAATTACCTCAATACTTTATACAACCAACGGCAATATACATATAAAATAACAACAAATCACTTTATCAAAAATATTTAAATAAGAAAGAAAAAACGAGCTGTTGATAAACAAATAATTTACATAATATTCACCCGTAAGAGACTCTTAACACACTTTTTACGCATCTTGACATTATAATTTCATTATTAATGACTCTTAATTTGTGATTCTTTGAATAAAGGAACTTTTTAAGCATCACTTCTCATCATCACCCGTTCCTTTACTTTTTACATTACTTTTTTTGTGTATGTTAATTTTCATCATTTCAATATTCAAGGGTGTCTTAATATGCAAAAAATATGTATATGAGATGCTGATTAATCAAAAATTCATTAATTTATTATACATATTATAAATGTTTTCTCATATAAATTTTGATATAAATATTAAAAGAAATAATAATGAAGATATGAAATGAGAAAGAACAAAAATTTGCCTTTAAGTTCAAGTATTCAATGGAATTTTATATGAATAAGATGATAAACTCAAGTGAAAAGGTTAAGGTTTTGGTTTTGACTTGTAATGTGTGTGTTTTTATGATGATAAAAAAAATTATTAACATGAAGAGTATCATTAGCATAAAATTTGAGGTATTATTTTTGAAAATAAAACCTACGATATCGAGAAAATTAAAACCACATGCTAAAAATATGAAGGAATTTCATCAGATTCTGTAATGAAGATGAAAAATGATAATCGATAATTGAAATTAATCATGTCTTAATGAGTTGATTGTTGAAATGGTGCTGCGCGTGTCTTAGCTTTGAGTAAAAAGTGATAATTTAACCATGTGGGGCTTGAATTCTCAAATCAAATCGGAATTTCAGGAAGCTTTAAAATATTCCTTTTTTTAATTCAATCTGGCACATATTTTATTATGTAAAATGCATTATGTCATATTTCACACAATATTTTATCGTCTTTTTTTTTGCAAATTTGCATTCCTTTTAAATAAAAGTATGAGCTTGAATATGATAATAAAAATAATTTAAATTTTATTTAATAATCCTCTTTCTCTCTTGCTCATAAATTTACTTCCATGCTACGCTGTAGTTAATAATTCATCATGTTTTCTATGAAATGTTTGTTATTTTTTTAAATAACATGAAGCATAAAAATGCACTCTCAGCTATTAAATGTGTACGGTGTGAAATATGAGGCTATAAAAATATTTTCTTGACTTACCGTTTCTTGAATGGGAATTTTTGAAATTAAATTTCAATTTTAATACGAGGATTCGGAAAATGAAGAGAAATTCGCATTGAGAAGATGATGAGAGTGAGAGAGAGAGAGAGAAATCCTCTCCTCATTCTCTTTTACCTTAATATTTATATTTCATTTTTTTTTCCGACACGAAAATGTTTCAAAAAATATGATGACAAAATTAGATCAATAAACCATCAAAATTATCTTTAATACACGTTCTCGCTCTCTGGAAGATTGATTACACACCAACACACACACACTCACACAAAAGCAGTAGCATGTGAAAAGTTGTCATTTATTAACTTGAAACACATACCATAAGTTAAATGAAAAGTTAGATCATAATTTAATGATTTCAATATAAAATTATGTAAAGAAAGGGAAACTAACTTTGTACTTTTATTTTTTTAAAACACATAAAATATGTGACATAAAATGATGATTGATGAAGGAAGTGACGCAAGCAAGAATCTGTTTTGACTTGTGCTCTATATGCATACATTTATTTTGGTGGTACTGGAAATCACGAGATAAGAGAAAATCAATGTAATGTGAAGGAAATTGTTTTTTTTTTCATTTTTGACTTTAAACATATCAGTCAAAGTAAATTTTGTTAATTTTAAAAAATTTTTGAGTCATTAAGTCATCTCATAAATGATTATCTTTGTATAAGATTATATGGTTTAACGATTCAAATCATAAAAGAAATTTAAAAATTTAAATTTAGTCACTAGAGAAAAAATTTTGGGTTCACATTGAAATTCTTTTCACTGACCACAAAATTTTGTTTTTTTTTCTTCGTAATAAGATGAATTTAAAAATAAAACAAAACAAAGTGAACAAAAAAAATTACCACAAATTATGATTCGTTCATCGTCATTTATTAAAAATCATCATCTTTCATCACTTTATTGTACTCCATAAAAAAAGCAAGATACGTTTTGGTCAATTTTTAATCAACTTTTAAATTATGGGTTAAAAATATAAATTTAAAATACATGGAATGATGTGATATGAGAAAAATAAATCGACAAAGCGATTTTATAATTCAAGTTGATTATTAGAAAATTTATTTAATATAAAAATCATTTTGAAATTTAACTTTGGCTTCCAACAGTAAGGAAGTCTTAGAATTTAAACATATTTTAAATAAAACTCAATCCGCGGGGCGTTTTCAACTTAGGGTGCAGATAAATTTCAAAAGTCTTGTAAAATACCCAGTTTTTTTAAAATGCCATCAGTTGCTTCACATGCGTATGTATAACCATTTCTAATAGTTGAAAAGTTATCACCAAGACCTTTGTTACATTTAAACCCACTTGGCTTGAACCAATCGTATGGTGACAATGAGTAAGTATTTTCGAAAATATCGCATATATCATGTTGAATTATGCAAAAATTTTGCTCAAAATAATTTTCAACCTGGCCCTTTGTCATTGTTGGATGATTTATCGTTACAATTAGTATTGATCTACGTGTGCCGATTGAATTCAAGGGCTTTACAACTTTATAAAATACTTTTGGAATTGGAATTAAAAAATGAACATATCCTCTAGTTCTTTGAGTATTGTTAAGATAAACCAAAGTTTCCTGAGTTGCTGCATTTGAACAAGTAAGTTGATCGTAGCATCCAGACATAACTTTAATGGGAGTCCCTGGCCTGTCATAAGTTCCTTTAACAAGTTTACGAATTGATTCCTCTACTTTAAACCAGTATCCATTATTGAAAATTTGCCACTGTGGTGCTGCGTTAAAATCATGAAATGTTGCTATTTTTTGATCATCTGTAAAATCACCATTAGGTGCAAAATGACCCCGAGCAAAAAAACGTTCTCCCTCACCGTCGAACCATCTTTGAGGTCCACATTGTTGCTGAATTGCTACTTTTTGCATATTTTTTGAATAAATAGTTGTGAAGCTCTCAATTCTTCTATTATTTAACAATCTTTTCAAACCATTATTTGTCCAGTCAGGGTTTGGTGTAACAACACTTCCAGGGACACTTGACAAATACTCTGGCGTATGTAATGCCTGAAACAAAAATTCATCATTTTGATTTACAGTCTGCAAACGAATTTTAGAATTATATATGATTTCGCTATTAAATGAAATGGCACATGTCAAATTTCCATCAGGTAATGGGGTGCAATTCGCTACTGGCGTTGCTGCATCTACTTGTCCAAAAATTATTTGATACAGCATCAATACTAATACCAATTTTCTTGGAAAAAAAATAATTATTTTCATTTTATTTCACTGATGTGATCCCTTCTCAAAAATAAAACACAGACTGAATTAAATATAAATTTATTGTCTCAATTTATATTCAAATTAATCATTCATATACATTTTGCAACATTTCTCATTCCATTCATCATTCCATGGAACTTTTAAATGATAAGGAATTCCTAGGAATAATTTAATCTATTTATATTTTTTTTTGAATAGAATAAATGATTCAATGTGATCCAATCAAATTTGGTCAGTTTCGCATCAATATAATTTTCTAGATATGAAATTCCAAGTTTTAGGAGCACTTGATTCAATGCTAAAACATTTTTAGAAATCTCATTTTCTTTTTCCTGCTCTTCTTCTTCACACTCAGATAATTTTATTGACAATCCACATGCGTAAGTGAAACCACTTGTAATATGCGTTCTTGGTCCAGTTCCCTTATTACAAGTAAATCCACTCGGCTTAAACCAAGCATAATTTGGATCTGTTTGCATTTTATCACATATATCAAAAGATGGATTACAAAAATTTTGACTCAAATATCCTTCTATTTCACCTTTGACCATGGTCGGATGACATGTAAGCTGATCGAAACTTCCTGTTAGTACCATGACACCTGTTCCTTTTTTAACTAGATTCTTTATTGATTGTTCGACACCATTTTTTTCAGTATCCATTGTTGAAGATTTGCCATTGTGGTGCAGCATTAAAATCTGGCAATATATCGATTACTCCAATCAGCTGTTGGTGAAGCAGGGAGCAAACAGCTTCAGGTAATTCTGCGCCAAATCCATCATTGAAAAAAAAAATTACAATCAATAAATATTTCACAATGAAATGAAACATTTTCAATCTAATCTCGTAGAAAACAGAAAATTTACTGAATGTTTCATACAACAATTGTATCATTCTATTAATAAGTATTTGAATCAGAAATTGTGAGTGAACTAATAAACAAATGATTTTTTTTTTGTGTGATAGTTTTATGTGTATGGCGTTATCGCAATTAAAAAATGTCACGAAATTATCTCAAAGTGAGTCTGGTCTCAAATTTCAAATCAAAATTTCATATATTTTATTTTTAATTATATTTATTTTCAAGTTAAATCCAATAAAATTGACTTGAGGTAAATTTAATTAACTGGGATGATTTTTCCATAAAAATTTCCATAGAATTACCACAAACTTTCACAATTCAATCGATTCCACACACCGTAAAATTTATTTTCAGAACTAACGGACATAACAAAAACCAAATCTGAACGTTTTTACTGTGTTCCAATACAGACATATCAAATATTACACTCCATTGTGCTCTAATTCGATTCGTGAAGTAAATTTTTACTTTAAAGCGATTATGGCGACTAATAAAACCAGAAACGAAATTACGATTATCAGTATAAATAATGTAATTTTTCCATTTTCTTTCTTTTTTCTAACGATTGATTCATCTTTTTTCTCATAGCATTTTCCAGCGTCCAAGTTTAAAATTCCACATCTTTCACGTGTATTGTTAAAATAGTTAATTTTTAACAGAGACTTGCCTTCACTCTCCATTGAATTTAGTTCAAGGTCATCAATTACTTTTTTTAATGTCATCAATGAATAATTTTCCATTTCAACGGGATCCGTAAATTTCTGAGACATGAAAGTAACGAAACCCATATTAGTTTTATCTCCAAATTCATTTTCATGCCATCCAAGAAAATACCAAACATTTTGATTCAAGACCGCGATTGTGGTATTCCAACGGTTACTGTTCCATTTTATGGGACATGATTTTTTGTAAATTAACGAAGATTTATCCATATTTTCAATGTACAACAAATTTGGTTGAGATTCATCATCGTTTTTCATCAAAGAATATGCATTAAAATTGCCTGATTCCGAATTATTAGCACATTTAACTTTAAATTCGAACCATTCAGATTGATTTGGATTCAAATATTGATGATCGCATGTAACTTCAGCTATGTAATTGTTAAGATTAGCAGATGTGCCATAAAAGTTGTAACGAATAAGAACTGGCATGTAGAGACTGGCAACAAGGTTCCAAGTTTTATTACAAATGGTCTGGTAAATCTCTTGATAGTTCGATGAGAGATCGTATGCTGTGATGGTTTTGTTCCTTATTTCAAATGCAATTGATATGTTAATTAAACATAAAATTGTAAAAATTATTTTAAAATTTTTAAAGCTTTTCATTTTAAATGTTTGATTGTCGAAAGTGTGAGTTATAATGATTAAGGGTGCGTTCGAAGAAATTCCAAATCAACAGGAAATAAATTAGAATGCATGAAGTAAGCCATTAAGGTCCCGGGAGAATTTATAACAACATAATTAGCATAATTTTAGGATGATTAAAGGAATTTTTTCAAGGTTAAGTGGGTTAATGCTTCCGTGTTCAATTACGAAATTGAATATTTTTAATGAAATGACTTAAATTAATAAATAATGTTGAATTTCTTGTGTAAGGGAGTGGGGCACAAATTTTAAGTAAACCCTGGAATAAGAAAAAATTACCATCCATTTCATAAAATTAGTTTATTTTGAAAAACACAGACATTTTTTGACAAAGACAAAGGGAAATCATATAATTACAAATCAACGACTAACTCGCTACAAAGCCACAAGATTCTTGATTAAATTATGTTTAGTTATTACCCAGAGAGCATGTATCTAAAATTATTGAACGTGATCGTGAATCGGCAAATTTTAACCCCAACCGATTTTTCATGAAAATGAGAATTTTTGATGAATTTTTTATAAAAATACCAAATTTTAGTTGTAATAAATTGAATTTTATTTTCAAAGCTATGCAAATTTAACTTATCCCAGTTAGCATAAAATTGAAATTCTTACCAGATATTCGAAATGACAATTAATTTGTCTGTTAACTGTCTGGTTCTTTTTAATTTTTTGAATAGTAACTAAATGAAAATAAGAAAATAAGTTTCAACGTGTTGGTATGGCTAAAATCATTCAAACTTTACTCATTAAGACACTGAAATTTAGTTTTTTTCCACGAAATCTATTGCATCATGTATTAAAATCATTTCATTTTTATTTGTTATACTCAATAGGATTTGCTTAGTCGATTCAATTCAATTTACTAAACTCATTCAAATTGAACAGACCTGCGAATTAAAGATGCATCCAAAATTGTTGTTTTTCAATTCAATTATTATTTTAAAAATATTTGCCTTTATACTTGAAATTACTTCATTGAATATTCAAGTAACTCAAATTGAAGATCCAAAAGCATTGGAATCACTCCCAAAATTTCGTTCGCAAATTTGCAACAAAACATGGGAAGTAGTTGCATCATTAAATATGGGTGATGAATATCCGAACCAATTGCTCATGATTGTTGCAAATAAAAATGCCTTTGTTGTACGTGTTGAATGTTCTGACAATTACAAAGAATTTCAAAGCGAGAAAGAGTGGTTTCGCATTCTTGTTTCTTGCAGCAGTTTTGATTTTTACAATGAATTCGTTGTAATGGGATCAGATTCACTTCTGTCGTACCCATTTCATATTGATAATGTTGACCCTGATTCACTTTATGCAGCTAGAATTTGTCCAAATGAATGGAAAGAAAATCGCATGAATGTTAGCTTTGGTACAGTTAATCAAGATATGTGGTATTTGACAGGATGGACAAATGGAGCGTTTTCGTCTTTGAATTTTGGAATTGTCATTTTCCATTCAACCTTTGTTGAGTCAGATATGAGTTATGAGGAATGTGCAAATAAATTATTGGTTCAACTAAATACAAGTGTGCAATTAAATCTCAGTAAATACGATTATGAGGATTCTTGGAAAATAAATCGATTTAATTTTAAAAATCCACCAGACAAGTGTAAGGCACACCATCCAAAGCCATATGAACTTAATTGTGACGCTATGATTAACTTTAATCACAAAAAAGCTAAAATAATATTTTTTTCTGTTATTCTGGTTATTTTTATCATGTTTGTAATACTATTCATTGTAAGTTTAGCATCAAAGTAATCAAATGACTTGAAATTGAATTATTTTTTTTTCATTTAAAACGCAATTTTTACGTTAAAATTTGTCTCTGTTAAAAATTTTGAGTCACAGTTATTTGGACTGTCTGGTTCACTTTAATTTTTGTAATTTTTGTGATAGTAACTTAAATAATTCATTATCCAAAAAGTTTTAAAGTATTTATGTAACCGAAATCATTCAAACTTTGCTCATTAGGACTCATGAATGTCCGTTTTACTTGGAAATTCATTGCTCAATGTAAATGTCTTTTTTATTTTACTTCATAGTCAATTCAATCCAATCCTTGTATTTCGTTCTAACTGAAAAGACGTTTATACGTTTAAAAGATGCATCTAATTATCATTTTAAAGATATTTGCATTAATAATAAAAACTTCTTCATTGGAAATCTATGCAAATCACATCGAAGATGCAAAGGCATTGGAATCACTTCCAATATTACGATCACAAATTTGCAACAAAACATGGGAAGTAGTTGCATCATTATACATGGGTGATCAATTTCCCTACCAATTACTCATGATTGAAGCTGATTTAAATCATTTTAAGGCACGTGTTGAGTGTTCAGACTATTACAGCGAGCTCAAAAGCGAGAAAGAGTGGTGTCACATTTTTGTGTCCTGCAATAATTTTGTTTTTTATACTGAATATGTTGTAATTGGATCAGATTCACCAGAGTCATTTCCATTTCATATCGATAATGTTGATCCCGAATCAATTAATGAAGCTAAAATTTGTCCACAACAATGGAAAGAAAGTCGAATGAATGTGAGCTTTGGGATAGTTAATGAAAATATATGGTATTTCACGGGATGGCTCGGAGGATTTTCATCACCATTCAATTTTGGAATGGTTGTTTTTCAGACAATTCAGAACAATTATGATGAGGTCACTGAGGATTTTGCTAATGAACTATTGAAGAAAGTAAATTTTAATCTTCAATTAAATCTCAGAAATTACGATTATGAAGATTCTTGGAAATTAAGCAAATTTAATAATCAAAATCCACCAGGCGTATGTGGGGCAAAGCATCCAAAAGTATTTAAATTTCATTGTAAAAGTAATTTAAGTGATGTTAAAACTTACTATAAGCAAAAAGAAGCTAAAATGATAGGTTTTTCTTTTATTCTTGTAATTTTTATCATCCTTGTAATAATATTCATTGTAACTTTAACATCAAATTAATAAAATGACTTGAAATTGAATAATTTTCTTTGATTTTAAACGCTACTGTTCATAATTTTGATTCACAGTTATTATGACTGTCTGGTTCAATTTAATTTTTGAATAGTAACTAAAATATTTCATAATCAAAATTTTTACGAAGAAAAAAAAAGTTTCAAACTTTATTCATTAAAACAATGAAATTTCAAGTCTTTCTAGGTAATCGATTGCTTCATGACTCATTTTATATGATATTTTTATTTTATTTAATACACTCAAGAGAATTTGGCCTAGTCAATTCAATTTAATTTATTAAATTTACTCGTATTGAAAAGTCACGTTTCAAGATGCGTCTAAAATTTTTATTGCTTGAAGTACTTGCTTTGATAACTCAAATAATTTCATTGAGTATTCATGTTAATCAGATTGACGACCCAAAAGCACTTGAATTACTTCCAATATTTCGGTCACAAATTTGCAATAAACATTGGTCAGTTGCTGCATCATTAAAAATGGGCGAATCATATCCTAACCAATTCCTTATGATTATGGCTAATAAAAATTATTTTATGGCCCATGTTGAATGTTCTGACGATGAAGCTGAACTCCAAGCCGAAAAGAAATGGTGTAAAATTCGCATCTCCTGCAGAAATAAGTTTTTTAATTATTTTGTTGTAATTGGATCTGAAACACCTCATTCGTTTCCATTTCATATTGATAATGTTGATTCTCAGTCATTTGAATCGAATTATCTTTGTCCAAGTCAATGGAAAGAGGAACGCATGAACGTTAGCTTCGGTATGGCAAGTCAATATATCTGGTATTTTACTGGATGGGAAAAAGTAGCTTTTTCGTCATTAAATTTTGGAATGGTCATTTTTGTGTCGAATCACATGCATTCAATTCCGATTAATGAGGATTTTGCAAATGAATTGTTGGCTGAAGTCAATTCAAAACTTAAATTAAAACTCAACAAATACGATTATGAAGATTCTTGGGATTTTAATGAATTTGATGTTGATAATCCACCGGAGAAGTGTTCACCCATCTTACCAATTCCATTATCGTGTAAAAGTAGCTTCATTGAAGCCAAGACTAATTACAAGGAAAATGGAGCTAAAATATTACTTTCGTTGGTTATTCTCATCTTTTTTATCGTTCTCGTTATTATTTTAATTGTGACTTGCACACAAAAAAATTGAAAATTTTTGGATAGTAACAAAAAAAAATTTCATAATCAAAAAGTTTCAAAGTAACTTTGCTCATTAGGACACAAAAATACCCGTTTTCATCAGAATTCATTGCTTAATGTAAATTTCATTTCATTTTCCTTCAAAGTCAATTCAATTCAATTCAATTCAATCTACGTATTTGATTTGAACTGACAAGACACGTTTAAAAGATGCATTTATTTGTAATTTTAAAGGTACTTTCATTAATAATAAAAACTTCTTCATTGAATATCTATACAAAGCACATCGAAGATCCACTTACATTGGAATCACTTCCAACATTTCGTTCACAAATTTGCAACAAAACATGGGAAGTAGTTGCATCACTTAAAATGGGCAATCAATTTCCATACCAATTACTCATGATCGAAACTGATTTAAATCATTTCAAGGCACGTGTTGAGTGTTCCGACGATAACAGCGAGCTCAAAAGCGAGAAAGAGTACTGTCACATTCTGGTTTCTTGCAATAATTTTGTATTTTACACTAAATATGTTGTAATTGGATCAGATTCACCAGAGTCATTTCCATTTCATATCGATAATATTGATCCCCATTCAATTGAAGCAGCTAAAATTTGTCCTGAACAATGGAAAGAAAATCGAATGAATGTAAGCTTTGGGATAGTCAATGAAAATATTTGGTATTTCACTGGATGGACCGGAGGATTTTCATCACCATTCAATTTTGGAATGGTTGTTTTTCAAACAATTCAGAACAATTACGATGTGGTCAATGAGGATTTTGCCAAGGAAATATTGGTTAAAGTAAATACAAATCTTCAACTTAATCTCACTCATTACGACTATGAACATTCATGGAAAATGAGTAAATTTGATTATAGAAATCCACCAGACGTGTGCAAGGCAAACCATCCAAAAGTATTTAAATTTAATTGTCAAAATAATTTAAGTGATGCTCTTACTTATTACAAGCAAAAAGAAGCTAAAATTATATTTTTTTCTTTTATTCTTGTAATTTTTATCATCCTTGTAATAATATTCATTGTAACTTTAGCGACATAAACTTTGAAAATGAAAAAACTCTGAAATTGAATTGAAATTACTAAAATTATAGAAAAATGCACGCAAAATATGTCAAATTGAAATAAAAATAAAATAAATCACTACAAAAAAAGCACACGCTTTCGTATCAATAACAATAAAAGGGAACCGACAAACACCGATCTCATGACAAAAATTATTACACCTTTTAACAACAACAATAATTATAACTAAATATTATTACATGAAAATTTTGTTCTCTCACACCTTTGTGTCATGTTCAATGTACAAAGTACAAAGAAAACGGTAGTAACTGTTAGAAATAGCACATTTCAACCAGACTTCACAAGGCAAAAACAAATGAAACGACAAAAGATCTGTTAAACATTATAAATAAGTACATTTTAAGCTTAATTTGTAATAATTTGTTTTTTGTTTTCATATTCATTTATTATTTTCTTATTGTTAGTTAGTTCTTTTAAATGTAAAACGCAAAGCGAAACAGTGATTTTGCTTTCTTTCATGTTACGCGTCTGATTAGCATCTCAAACAAATTGTTGTACCTGTTAATGTTTGTAGTGTTGTGGCAATTTGTATTTAAATTAAATGATTTTTACATTTTTTTTTTATAACTAATTCTTATTGCTACCTCCTGCTTGAATTTTGTGTGTGTATCGATAGAATTAAATTAAAGATAACATTGAATGGTTACAAGACAGCAAACATTGTGAGTGAGATGAGTTTCAGTGTGGACTTGACGCAAGTTGAACATGAAAAAAAAGATGTAATAAAGATACGGAGAAGATGAAAAGAAAAATAAGTAATTTGTTTTTAACTGATTATTATTTTTGTTTTTTTTTTAAATGGTACTTCGCTCAAAGTATGATAATTGTCCATTTGGCGAGTTTTTTGTCTTAGTTTTTTGTCGTTTTTGAATTACTTGATATTCAAAATGTTTTTCTGACTTAATTTAAGTGTAAATTGAACTTTTAAAATCAGCACAGGTCACTTTTTTTAAGCCCTATGATTTTCTGAGTATGATTTTTGAGCTCAATATTTAAACCAAGTCATTTTCATCAGCTCCTTTTTCCATTGAAGTCCATTTATGATGATGAAAGTCGTCGTATCGATGTAAATCGAAAAAGCTGTCCAGATAAATCGATTTTCTAGTGATTTCAATTATTTCGACAAAAAAATAGTGGAAACGAGGACTGTTTATGGATCTTAAAACCCCTATGAACGTTTTTTAGTCAATTTCGTAAGAAAAAATGCAGTATTACAAACGGTTTGTCCACCACGGCGCGCCGTAGGTCTGTAAGTCTGACACTGAAATACAATTATAACTCATTAGCTATGAGCTTTAAGATTGGACTCAGAAATTGCCAGAGACTTCAGGGCCTGAAAACAGTCATAAGCCGAAAATGTCCAATTTTTCAAAAATTTGCCATTTTTTTATTTAACCGAAATATAAAATGAAAATTTTCGACATTTTGAAATTTATTAAAAAAAAAGGCCACCATTTTAATTTTTTTGAAAAATTCCACCATTGTTGAAAACTTCAAGGTGATTCAAATAATCAATTTTCTTCAATTAAGAATTAAAATTATTCACTTTTTTCATCGTAATTTTTCTCATTAGCCATCGCTCACTGTTTAAGATCCAATGTAATGAAAAAAAAAATATTAATTAAAAAAAGATGTCAATTATTATTAAAAAAAAAAATTATGATTTCAATTAAAAACCGGATGAAAAAGTGCGATAGGATATAAAAATTGCAATTGCAAAGAAAATCTGTAAAGATGAAGGAAAAACGAAAGGATGACATAAAACGTCATTTAATGTAACATTAAAAAAAACATATTATTTAAACCATTAAAATCTTTGATGGCAAGAATGCAATTTATTGTATAAGTCCATGATGATCACCATCATCATCGTAATCATTACAAGAAAGGAACAGCAATTAAAATGTGAAATGGCAAAGAAAATTGATTTCTATTTTTAGAATCACATGGAATTTTATGATTTTAATACAAATAATTATGATGCTTCTCACTCACTCATAAAATTTTATGGAGTAAAGCAGCATAATAACTACCGAAGTGTGACACTTAAAATGAGAAAACGCTGCACCTTCACATAAAATCGATAAAAACTCAAGGGCGTACTGCATTTTGAATGTAAAATGAAATAAAAAATGAAAACTAAAGACAAGAAGTTATTTCATTTCATTTTTTTCCCATTTTAAATTGTTTCAAATGACATGATGACACAGACCGGAATATGTTAATGTTTATTTATGAGAAACGCCTATAAATGTCTTCTCTCTATGAAATGCAAGTATGACATAAAATGAACATAAACAAAGGAGACACACACAGTGAATTCAATGAAGCACGAAATGCAAGTTATGACCTTTTATGATAATTTTATGTCAATGCATGTTAAAAATTAAATTAAAAATAGTTCAAGTCGATAAAATTAAAAATATTTTTTTTTTAATTATAAAATCTGACAGAAAATGAATTGAAAAGCACTGAGGGAGTCTAAAAAGAATGCATATTAATGGGAATTTATGAGAGGAAAATTGCAACAATGTTGCAGTTTGATGTGAGTTTATTGAATTTTTGTTATTAATTAAAAACATTGATTGAATGAAAAGAATTTGTTGTTTGTTATTTTATATTGAAAATTTTAAATTGAAATAGGATGAACATTGATTTATTTTCACCAAGATAAAAATTGAGGGCTCTATCGAGTGGCGTATTGGCCATACGGGCAATCTGGCAAATGTAAGAAAGACCGCAGTCGATTGTCTTGTAAAAGTTAAGTTTAGTTTAAATTTTAAAGAAAATCATACAGAACGCTAGGGCCGCTTGTAATTTTCAATCCGCGCCTGGCACTATCAAGCAAAGAGACTGAAAATCGAATATTCTGAAAAAATTAATCAATAAAAGAGGAAAAACACAAGCCTTTAACAAATTTCTGAGTCCTGAGGCCTCAGATTTTTACCTGTTACCACAAATCTGTCGCTATTTTTATCTAGGCTTTAAGTCACAATGACGAGCTAAGAAAAAGCACATTGAAATTTCCATATCAAAAATTTTAGGTCACCACAATTTCATAATCATCATCATCATCTATCCGTATCCCATCGTCTGTATTTTGTGGTTCATTAATAATTTAATTTGTAATCGAATACTCTCTATTTGCTTTTTGCTCATTTTCCATACAACATAACAACTAGACATTTGCTCTCCAGTACAGGCAAACACAAAAAAAAATTAAATTACATTCTATACCAAATAATAATAATAATAATAATAATAATTTCCCGGCTACATAAATGAGCTGTGTGTGTGTGATATCAAATACAGAGCAAACATAGCAGCAACAAAATTAAATGTTAAATGAAATATGTTTTTGACAAATTTAATAAGCCGTGAAAACAAAGAGGCCATTGTTGTTGCTGTTATTTCAATTATAAATTGTATTATTGTTCGTTTGAGTGTTATGTGTGTGTGTGTGTGTGTGTATGTGTTTGTATGTACATTGGCTCAGTTGGCATTTTTGATTGTTAATCATTTATGCTTCTGTTAAATATTTATGTTCCCTGGATTGCTGTTTGATTAAATGTATTTATTTTTTATGATTTTCTAGTGTAATTGGATATTATATGCGAAAATTTTCGCCCACAGTGCCCTGTTAATTTGAAATAAGCCTACAAGGTGTTTCTTGGAAAAAAAGATCAAATGAGAACCGCTCACAGATTTTATTGATTTTGAATTGTAATTTCACAAAAATTGAATCGCCGGTCCTACCATAAACTCAATGTCAATCAAATAAAACAATCGATGGGACATCAAAACACATCTCGTTAAAATCTCATAAAGGAAAACCGATAAATTGAATTTAAAAATAAAAAAAGTAGTAGTGAATTTAAGTGGAATGTCTTTAAAAAATCATAAAAAAATAAATAAGATCTGATAAAAATCTCATTTTTGTATCTTTTTTTTCTTCTTCTGATTCTAGATATTTAATTTTACGATATAAAATCGATTTGTTCACAAAAAATAAAATGAAATCTGAAAAAATGACACGTACTTATAACGACTATTTTATGACTCTTAAAATTATATTACTTCTACTTCTTATATTTTATCCCACTTCATATTACATTTAAAGTAACTCTTAACTATTTATTTTGATCAGATAATAACTAAACTTTATTACTATTATTTTATAGGAAAACAGATAAACGACATAATACACGGCATTGCATTTTGCTATTTGAATATGATTCCAAAATTATCTCAACTTGAAATCTTTCATATTTATTTACTACTTTGATGCATTTTAAACACGTTTTTCTGTGTGTGTGAGTGTGTGTGTAAATTTTTTTTTATATTGAAATAAAAAATAGATAAAAAAAACGTTCGTTCATGAATAAACAGAAGTGAGAAGAATTGAAGAGGACACAGATGAAGATCATTAAAATATGATATTTTTAAAAGTCATGTCAGATCTTTGGCGTGTTTATATTTTTTTTTTTGTTACGGAATGAAATTGAATGTCGCCGCACATATTTTTATCGAAATAAATCATGCAGTTAATGAAGATGATGATACATTTTATTGTAAATACATGGCATGCCATGGCATGGGAGTGAAATTTTAATTTTTTTTTTGCAAAATATTGAAATGAAAAAGTAAGACGTGATCATGAACGAAATTGAACGAGCGCATTTTAATATTAAATATTTTGAAATTTTGAATAATTGAGTCATTATGAAAAATTTCTATCAATATTTTGCAATATGACAGACATATAAATGTTCCAAAAGCGCTTTTTATTACAATTTTAATTGAAAAAAGTGACATATGTGTATGATGCAAATAATTATTAATAATAATGAAAAGACTTATTCAAGATGATTTTGACTAAGATTGAAATGAACTCTTTAATCTTGATATGGAAAAAATCATCAAACTCTCACACAATTTTTAGTTGCCAGGCTTACTTTAACAAGTTTAAATACTTTGTATAGTGTGTGAGTTCAATTAATGGATTCCAAGCACGTATTTGAGTTTGAATTAAAAGTGTGGTGCATGTAAAATTATGAATGCTTTGTTTTTTTTTAATATTTTATTCACTTTAATTTTTGCATTTTATTATAAAATTTTCGTTTTACTTGATGAGACGTGCAAGATAAGAAACTTGATTATTGCCTTGGTTTTTCTCTGCTAAAAGGGTGTAATTAGTCATGTTAATTTTTTTTTGTTAATTTTCCTTCTTTTGAAAACGTGTGATCTTATTTTTTACTTTTTTTAAATGAGGACCAGACCTGATACTTTTTTCACTTCCAAATGAATGAGTTGCTTTGTGTATAAAAAAAAAATTTAACCAAAAATATTTCTCCTCAGATCGTATTCAAAAGACATTCGTGCATTGTCAGTTGTAAAGCCACTTGGCAATGGATATTTTGAATCAAATTCATGTGTAGTTGAACTGATGCTCAAGTATGGATTAAAGCGATATGAACACTTGGAGCCGCTTGAGGTGTCGTAGCTTTGATTAATCTGACGTGTAGCCTTTATTTGTCCACCAAACTCTTGATTAGTCTGTTTTCGCATCATTGAACAAAGTAAAATCTGCAGTTTTTCCTCGTTTGTTAATAAAACAGAATTTGCTAGGCATTGAGCAATCTCTTTGTTTGTCATTCTTAAAAATCTAATTTTTTTAACTGCAGTCTTTCTCAAAGCTTCAATGCAATTATTCTTTTTCGCATAAGTTTCTAACGCCTTAAATATTGTTCTTTCAGATATGTTACTTGAACATTCGTTGATTATCGTTTCAACTGTTGGTATTGTTGCTTGTAGGAAACTTAGAGAAGTAACAACATCGCCAGTTGACTCTTGAATCATTTTAACTGCAAATTCTTGCATTTTCTTATCATCAAACAATATTGCCAAGTCGTGCATCATAGCTGCTGCTGATGAATTTCCTATCTCAAAAATTTTAGTTTTTGACACTTTTTCTAATCCGACCACTTCGTATTTTCTTGAAATGTAATAAACTTGCACAGCCATTTCACAGGATTGTAATTCAATTTTTTTGGTATAAAAGTATCTTTAAAAAAAATTAAGATTAAAAATTAATAAAATAAAAAATGTTGTGCTTACCGTAATACCAAGTCAAAGGCATCTGCATTGCAATCGGGAATTTCGATGACTGGGTGTTCTGTTATAGATTCTGACAATCCTCCAAAAAACATTGAATAGAAAACAGGACTGTTTAATGCAAGCAAAGTTCGATTTGCCTGTAATTCTTTGCCTGATGAAAATTTAAATGTGCAATCAGCTAAAAGTTTTGTATTATAAGCTTTTTCGGCAAAACATTCATTTTCAATTGATGTATTTCTATCACTCATTTTGATGGTGTTTTACAGGATAAAAATAATGAATAGTATTTTTTTTTATTTAGTTGTAAACGCAATAAATTGTGAAATACTTTTAATGACTATTTAATTCTTAATAAGAACTGAAATTTTTTGATATTTACTCAATTTACGGTTGCCAATTCATTGACTGGTATAAAAATTTAATCATGAAAAATTAAAAATACTTACAATGCAAGTTTCAAGTCTGTCCATGTTTGTCGACGAGTCTGCAAGTCTGTAAGTAAGTGAAGAACTTAATACTTCTCATATATTTTTCTCATATTTAAACGCAGAAGCGTATTTACCTAGGGTAGCTCGCCTACCTCTGGGATTTGGTCAAAGTAAGAAAACTTTTATCACACTTTGACATTGGTTTTTTTTCAGCTTCTCATCCAATATTCGCTCCTGTTTTGACTTAAACATAGATTTTTTTTTCACACGAATTTACTCGAAGAAATTTGTCAAAGTGATTTTTCAATATTTTATTTACTAATTGGCAACCCTATTGTTTAAATAAATGATATCACATTTCATTATTATAAGTTTTTTTGTTGATTCAACAAGATTTATTTCTTTGGGTTTTTATATTACTGTTATTGTTAAATCAACAATCATACACTAAATTCCATGATAAACAATCGATTAAATTTGAAAATCGATGAATCAAGTTTGATTTTAAAAACAAAATGTAAAAAATTCATTTAAAGCGATGATTTCACTTAAGTAAAAGAAAAAAAATCAACTTAGGTGGTCTTTGCATCATCTATGAATGACAAAGTGACAAGTGAGATGCACTTTGTTGTTTAAAAGCAAAACAATTTCATCTTCTCACTTTGACAAAAAAAAAATTATAAAAAAAACGCACTCTAATAGACAAAAAAACACTCATATTTCATTTTAAACGAAACATTTATTTAAAATAATGTTGAATTTTTGTCATTTAATTAGAGGGAAAACTTGAAATAATGACATATAGAATGACATTCAGTGTCTATTAATTTGTTTGTTTATTCATTTATGTTAAGAGAAGGTAATTACACCGTTTGAACATTAAAATTATAAAAAAGTTGTATTTTTAAAATAATAATTTAAAAGCAAATGCAGTGGAAATTAAAAAAAATAAAATAAAATAACAGAAGTTAAAATAAAAAAAAAAAAAATATTTAATTACAAACATTAATTTAACATAAAATTTTTTTTTATCATTTTACTAAGTAAATCAAAATTTTATAATTCATCATGAATTTGAGCCTATTCTAAGCTCAATTCAATATTGTTTTGATCAAATTTGAATCAATAATCAAATCCATTAATTGAAATGTCAAGATTGAAAAGCAATTTTGTTTGGATACTTATCGCAAACTTCCTTTTTATATTATTTCAATTTTAATTATCATTTCATTCATCTCATTTTTTTCTTAATTTTTTATTGAATAACAGAGATAAAGCAAATTTAAATAAACAAATCGGATTAAAACACCTGAATATGACAAATACGACAAAATGAAGAAAACGATAATTGAACATGCAAAATGAAAATAAATCTGATATTTCTTCATTATCTTCTTCTGACATAACAACATAAACTTATAACGCCACTCTTATCTTTTATTCTTCTTTTTTCCATTCATTTACGTTTACTTTGAAGAAAAATGCGCTTTGAGGGACATTTTGCATTAATGTTGGTAGATAACATGACATGAGATAGTAAGTTTGGATTACATTTTTTGAATATTCAACGCGACGAGAAGGTCAGTGACCTTAAACAGAGCTTTAAAAAATAATTTCAGCTACAACTTTCCTGAAGTAACTTAGTCGATTTTGCAATTAATTATAGGCCAAAAAGTGCAATAACGCAATTCCGCGAGCATTTTCCTGTTGTTGAATAAAAAAAATATTTTTTTTTGTAACTTTTAGGTTAAAGTGACCTGAATCAAAGTTGATGAGAATTTTTCAAGCTACAACTTTCCTGAAGTGATCAAGTGTATATTGCATACATTGAGAGGCTAAAAAACCGAAAATACCAAAATATTGAACTATTTTTACAGAAAACGTATAATCGTTGTATAAAATACAACGTTGAGAGAAAAGTAAAGTGAGAAGTACTTTAGGAACAGGGAAAATGAAAATGCGCTTATTAATTTCATTCAATTTAATTTGTTTAAGACATGAAATTTATATCATTTTTTTTGCAATTTAATATAAATTTAATTTATCAGTGCTTTAAACTAAGCTAATGGCTTACAGATGCTGAGCTTTAAAATTGAATGGATTGAAATAAATCGAATCTTATAAAGTCTTAAGAAGACAGAAACAGAAAAAAAAATGACAAGAACGACACATGTTTTGTGTTGTTATTTTTTTGCACTTAATCGATTTACATGCAAATTTTATTTATTAGAATATTTTATTATGGCTTTCAAATGTGTTGCCTTTTCCTTTTGTTTATCTTATTGATTTTGCTACTGTTCATTTTAATTAAATTTACAACAACGTTGAGTCAATGTCATATCATGGCAGTATCTCGTGGTAAAATTAAAATGTAATCCTGACACTCATCAATATTCAAATCAAATTCACTTCGTTTTCAATCACGACAAAACTTTCTTCGTAACCTTTATGTGAAATGTCGAGCTAAAATCGATTTAAATTTTAAACTCACAGCACACACACACACACATCAATTAGTGTTTTGCATAATTTTTGCATTCACTTTACATGTGTTTACCCTTTTTCTTGCTTATTCCTCATATAATAAAATTAAAAAAAAATTACTCTGCTAGTATATAAAATCTATCTAAATTTATCGTATCACCACACAAAAAACAGCATCGTATCACATCTTCTGCTTCTGAAATACAAACAAAAAAATGCATAGAGTGAGTAAAGAAACAGTTGCTACAGATTGAAATTCAACTGATTTGCATAATAAAAATTCATGATCATGTTTCTCCTTTGTGTCATGGTCTTGCATCAGCATCATCATCTCAATGTATGTGTGTGTCTTGAGTTCAAATGGTATCGTCATGATTGTGTACACATGACATGACATTCAAAAGTGATTACATCTGTCTTATTTTTTTTATTATTTTTCATTTTAAAAGCTTTACTCCAATAATATTGAGAGAGTGTGTGAGTGTCAAGATAATAGGAAATAGAATATCCATTTAATTCGAATTTTATGACAAAATAATGATGATGGTGGTAAAATTTAATGTTTAATGGATTTGACATGTATTTAATTTTAAGGGAAAAATCACTTTTATACAAAAATTCATAAGAAGAAATCTGAATTTTGCTTTTCGTTTAATATAAGCGCAAAATTAGCCTTAAAATCATTTTTTTCATTGAAATATCACTGAAATACGTGAAAATTAAATGTAAAATTTCAATTCAAAGGAAAGTAAAAGTAAAACCCTGTAAAAATCATAATAATAAAATAATAATTTTCATGGAACATTAATTTCCCTTAATTAATTTTATTATAATATTTCATTAACTAATGTTTTTTTTTTCTTTCTTTTATATTTACAGGACGTTCTTTGACACAATTCAATTACAACGTTACGCAATTTAACACAAAAACGTCTTCAAAAAAATCATCAAAGTATACCGAAAATCAAGATTTCAAAAGACAGCGAACGACAATCATCATTATCCCATCAGTGCTTTAAATCACCAAAAAATAATTATTTAAAAGTGAATTTCTTTTTATAACTTCTAAAAATAAAAATTAATCATATTAAAAAATTACTTTGATTCTAACTGTACATAAATTAAAAAAAAAGAAAATTAGAAAAGTAAAACCCAAAAAATCTGGAAAAACCATTTAAAAGTGACACTAACACAAGAATATGATCTCAATGTTATTTGATGCCATTTGATGTCATTTTCCAAACCACGCGACAAGAGAAAAAATTTAAATTTATTTAAAAAAAACTTACATTTCATTGAAGTCAATTGAAAATATTTCACTGTACACTGAAAGGAAAAAAAATTATGATTAATCACTTTAATAACAGTAATTTATGAAACGAACAAAATCATTATCGGTTTTTAGTGAAATTTTTTAAATGATATCATTATTATTAATAGTGTTTAGTATTTATTGTAGAAATTGTTATTAGAAGGAATTTTTAAAAGTTAAATTAAAAAAAATAATTTAATTGCATACAAACATGAAAAAAAATAAACGAGATTTGATATTGTGGAGGATGAGGCTCGTTCTTGTAGCCG
Source organism: Culicoides sonorensis (assembly GCA_900002565.1). Classification (NCBI taxonomy): domain Eukaryota; kingdom Metazoa; phylum Arthropoda; class Insecta; order Diptera; family Ceratopogonidae; genus Culicoides; species Culicoides sonorensis. The sequence goes on along the minus strand of LN483445.1, from coordinate 344,170 downwards.
CTTTGTCATTGTTTGGCCAGGAATCGACAGCTTTGGATTTGGGTGAGTATTTTATTTAATTATTATGATTTTCAATCAAATTCAGGGCAAAAAATATGGCATTCAATTGAAATTCATACAAAAAAACCACGATAAAAAACACCACAACAAACGGCACTCATCAAATTGAAATATGATATGTCGTGATTTCCACAAATTCATTTTCAATCATTTTTTCTATTTTTTCTCTCTCTCTCTCTATCGCTACTGTTTCAGTAATGTGTTCAATAATCAGAACCACCAGCGGCGATGACGATGTTGAAAATATTCGTTTTTATGTTTTTCCCTGGTTGTTTTTATTTTTATTATTATTTTGCATTATATGTTTTATTATTGTTACAATTTTTACCTACGGAATACTTTCATTTGAAAAACACATAAACCTGAAACAAAATAAAATAATAATAAATATAATAAAACAAAACATAAAACATCGTAAATCAGAAAACCATAAATTTTCCTATTAGCATACGCTCAGGTAATTTTTCAATCAATATTTTTATTATTATTTTTGTTGTTCGATCCTGCTGTGTGTTTTTTTGTTATGATGGCTTTAGATGATATTTTTTTGTTAAATATTCGAAAAAAATATGCTTTAACTTCACTTAAACTTGACGGCTCATCGATCCATGAAATAGTCAGCAGTTAAGGGATCAGACACACTTTTTTGTCTTCAGCTGCTTCAATTTTTAAACGACACTTTTAAAAACCGTTAAAATTTAAAATCAAAAATTCTTTTTCGAAAATTTACCTTTTACAGACTTTAGACCGCGTTCTATCATCTGAGTAGTCTTTTTATCTATCACCGTCCATCAGTCAAGGGATCAGACTTAGCTTTTTGACTCCAGTTGGTACAATTTTTTCGAAAAACTCATTAAAAACCCGTTACAAACCATTTAAATTTCAAAATCAAAATTTTTTTTTTTTAAATTTATTATGTACAGGTCCATGCTCTTTTAATCTATTAGTTTTAAAGATGGGACTTTGGTTTTTGACCCCAATTAATTTAATTATTTAAAAAAAACCATTAAAAACCGCTTAAATTTTTCTTAATCAGATTTTTTTTCAAAAATCATTCGAAATTCAAATGAATTTTTACGGAGCCGGATTTCTCCTAGAAGTTCTCAAAATATTTTTTTCATATTTTCAATATAAATAGTTAGACATGTTTCAAAGATATCGGGCCAGTTATTTTGACTTTTCCGATTATTATAAGAAAATTATTAGCAGAAATAAGATTCAAAGTCATGTAATTTATTCCTCTTCGTAGAAGAATTCTGTACGTGTATCTGTGGTATTATACGAAACTTTCAAATGGCTCTCCTGTAAAATTTTTGTATGAAACTTAAAATTTTCATCGAAACGAAAAGTGATCACTGTTACGCAAGGAACAAATCCTAGAAGAAAGTTTTGCTCTAGACTCAATATTTCTAGGAGAGGCGGTTAATGGGTTAATCTGACCCTCACTCACAACAATGTAACAAAAAACTGTCATTTCTCTTCATAATTTCCTCATAAATCTTCACTTTATTAAATCACGTTTTGAATTAAAGTAAAAAAAAATACCGATGACATTTTTCATACAATTTTTCAATCTACTTCTTTTCTTTTGATCTTCACTTCATTTTAGTTTAAATATCATTCAATTTATCTGTCTTGTAAAATTCACTTGTAATAATTCATCAATTTTTATGTATTAAATAAAAATAATTTTCATACTGACTGAGTCAAAATTTATTCTTTCATTGAATGTCTAATCAATGTCATACATAAATTACTTTTACATTAATTTTAAGATATTCTTTTTTCATAAACAAAAAAAAACCATACACTTGACTTTTAACTTTGTCATGTCTCATGTAAAAGTCATTCATTGAATAGCAAGAAGAAGACACAACAAAGATAAAAAAAATTTAAATAGTGACTAATGTCTTTTAGTTTCTTGTATCACCTCTCTCTGTAACGGAATCATAAACTCAAAAAAAATGAATTAAAAGTAAATTTATATTTCATAAAAAAAATCACAGTCCAAAATCTAATGAGCTGAAGTAAGTGAAGTTTATCAACTTCAAAAACACAAGTTTTCAAAAAGTGAACTCAAAAACATAAAACAAGCGAAAAAATTAGAATCTGAAACTTGTACAATTTGTAATAATGAGTGTCTTGTTAAAAATTAAGGAAAATGTTGCTATTGACTAAAACAAAAATTGTACAAGTTTCAGATTCTAATTTTTTCGCTTGTTTTATGTTTTTGAGTTCACTTTTTGAAAACTTGTGTTTTTGAAGTTGATAAACTTCACTTACTTCAGCTCATTAGATTTTGGACTGTGATTTTTATTTATTGTTTTTGAGTTTTGATTTATTATTAACACTCAAAATCAAGCATTACATAAAGAACATTCCTTTAAGAGATGAATGTGATGTGAATGAAAATTTGTGTTGTATGAAAAAATATTTTCCTGTACGACTTAGATATAGGGTGTCTTAGGAAAAGTTGTTCAGAATTATGAGAAGAAAATTTTGGCATGAAAATTTTCCATTTTCTCGGAAAATTTCGGAATTTTCCACCTGGTCACCCTATTTTTTTGTATGGGCACCCTATATTTTTTTGATGCACAAACACTCCCACGGTGAATACGAATATAAGTCTAGAATATTATATGGGTCTCAGATGAACCGTTTGGGCGCTACGCGGTCTTCAAGAAAAAAAAGCGACTGCAATATAAAACTTGTAAAAAAATTGATAAACGTTAAAAAATGAAAAAGAGAAGAAAACGGGTCAGGTCATAAATTGATTGATGAATAAGCGAATGGATTTAAACAGATTGGAAAAATTTCACATGTTAAAGTTAAAATAAATTAATAAATAACAAGAAATCAATAAATTAAAGCTTTTTATATAAATTTATGATAAGACACGACCGCGATGTGGTGATGAGATAATTTATTTCATTTCTTTTTTCGTTGCATTTTTATCTGAGTGAAAAGAGCTTGAAATCCATTATAAAATTTAAATTTCAATGAAAATAATTTGAAATCCAAAATAAACAATAATTTAACTTAAAAAAGAAGATAAAATTATGATTTTGCTTTGAACGATGATGACTTTAATCATGGAATTTATGACCCTTATATGGAATTCTCTTATTATTGTTTTGATATTAACTTCCAAATTATACTTAATACGAAAATTCTCTTTTTTTGGTCAATCAATGTTAACTGAACCAAAAATAATACAAAAAACATAAAAAAATACGCACTAAACTACAGTATTAAGTCATTTATTTTTATTACTCTTCGAAATGTTATTATTTTTATATTTGTTTTGTTTTCATATTCAATCGCTGCTATTCAATAAGCAGTTCAATGATGTGTGTTTGTGTGCATTTCAATTCAATTCAAATCAAATTCCATTCCATTCGATTGATTTAATTTTAACATACAAAAATGTTGCGATAAATTTGTATGTGTGTGTTTTTGATGTAATATGGCGTTTTTTTCATCAGGATTTGTTATTAATGATTAATTTTCGGGAAATTACATATTTCGAATATTAAATCTTCAAAATTACTGGCCATCGAATCATCGATTTTCATTCAAGGTTTTCATTTTTGTTCTTCAGCTCTTAAATTTTAAGTTTCAAATCATCGAATTTCTATGCAGGTTTTCATTTTTATGTTCAGCTCTTAAATTTCAAGTTTCGAATCATCAAATTTCTATCCAAGTTTTCATTTTTGATCTTCAGCTCTTAAATTACAAGTTTCAAATCATCGAATTTCAATCCAGGTTATCATTTTTGATGTTCAGCTCTTGAATTTCACATTTCGAATCATCGAATTTCTATGCAGGTTTTCATTTTTATGTTCAGCTCTTGAATTTCAAGTTTCGAATCATCGAATTTCAATCCAGGTTTTCATTTTTGATGTTCAGCTCTTGAATTTCGAGTTGCAAATCATCAAACTTCCTTTCAGGTTTTTATTTTTGATTTTCAGCTCTTGGAATTCAAGTTTTTAATCATTGAACTTTTATCCAAGTTTTCATTTTTATGTTCAGCTCTTGAATTTCAAGTTTCGAATCATCGAATTTCAATCTAGGTTTTCATTTCTGATGTTCAGCTCTTGAATTTCAAGTTTCGAATCATCGAGCCTTTTGTCAAATTTAAATTTTTAAAATTTTAACAATCAAAATCAGGCCAAATCAAAGCATCGCTCATTGTAAAAGAGTTCTTTCATCATTTAAAATCCATTTATTTATTTATTTTCAATTCATCATTTAACTGTATTTTTTTGTTCTTTAACTTTTATCTGCTATTCATTATTAAATTTGATTTGAATTTTCCATTTATAGTAAAACATTTCTCGTTTTTTTTTGGGTACTTTGTTTATTTATTTATTTATTTTTCATTTTCAACGTTATCTATATTCTTTTGTTTCTTGTTTGTACAAATTTATTTTTGATTAAATTGAAAACACAGCAAAGCAAAAAAAAAACAAAATTTATTTGATTTTAACCATAAACTGAAAGATTTTATCAACATTTTGTGCTGTTTATTCGTTGTTATTGTAAAAAAGCAGAGCAAAAACAAAAAAAAACGTTAAACGATTTTTGATGAATATAATAAAGTAAATCTGATTTTATACTAAAATAATAACAAACTGTTGAGTAAATGAATGTTAAATTGCTTTGAACTTTTTTAAGTTGATACAAAAAAAAAATTAAAATTAAATTTTGGTTTTGGTGATCGGATATTTGGATAAAAAGTTCAAACGATGCTTAGAAATTAATTTTGTGCGATATCCGATGTTTTATTTATCATTTTAACGTGTGTGTGGTCCTTCACAAATTAATTTCTCATAAATTATCGACATTTAACGAGTATCCACTTAGAAATACTCACTTTCTTTATTATAACATTGATCTTTATCTTGATCTAAAGTAAACAAACTTTTCATCGTCAGATAACATGATTAACAGACATAAAATTAATTACCTCTAAAATATCAACAGGTGGTAGTCGCTTCTTTTTCACTAATGTAAATTAAAATGATTCTCACATTAAATGAAATGAATTGAAATCTAGTTTGAAACATGAAATGAGACTAGTCCAGTAATTCAGTTCAAATTAACCTGAGAAAACGGCAAAAAAAACATGAATTTTAAATTGAAATAAAAAAATAAATAAATGACTCACTGTCTCAAATTTAAATGCTTGAATGACATGTGGGTGACTCTTAAATGCCTTTCTATTATTTTGCTGTAAAATTATTGTGATTAGGGTTTTATTTTCAACTTAACATCAGGTGATCACTTAAAGCAGATTGAATGGAACAGTTAAAAGTAAATTGATTTGATTTAACGAAAACAATGGGAACTGTGTGGGATTTCAAATAATCAGATCACATTCCATTGATGTAATTTAACGTGAAATTGACATATTTTGTTACGTAAAACTGCAATTTAATATAAATTTTAAATTAAATAACATGAAATTATTTTCTTGATATTTTTACTTCAAAAAATGTTTTAAGTTTTGATTTCCTGTTAACATTTCACGTATAAAGATGAAATTTTCTATCGTTTATGATTCTAATTTCCTTTTCTAATATTAATTTACACTTAAATTCTATTAGGTAGTTTCTCTGGGTTTTTCTCTCATTTTCATATATAAAATAAAAGAAGACACACAAAAACAAACAAAACACACTCACACATATGAATGAAAGACTTTTTAATTAAAAACTAAACAAACATTTACATACACAACCATTTAATTAAATTCATATTCTTTCATATCATAACAACTTTTGTGCACAGAAACACACACATACACACATTTAGATGTTTTAAATTTTATGAAACGTTTATAAAATAGTTTTTTTTTTGCATTTATTATATGTGAGTTGTATTTTCAAAGAAGATTTTTAAATGTAATTTTAAAGGTGAGCTCCGTTGAACGTCTTCCTTTCATTATAATACGATGAAAATCTCTCAGTAAGTTTATTTTCTGACGTTGAAGTTTTATTGGATTCCATTTCAAGGAGTTTCAGAGCTACTCAAAAAAGTGAAATGAAAAGATTGTAAAAATTTAAAGGAGCAAATCTGAGGGCATTAATTGGACCCATTTCAGTACGTCTAGAATCTATCAGAAAAAGACGAAGCTGTGGAGTGCATATTATGTCAGTGTGAGGTTTTTGCTAGGCATCGTCAATTTGAAAAGGTTTGAAAAAACATACAACACAATGAACTCACAGTGCAATTTTTCAAGGAATGGGGCAAATTCAGAGAATAGAGCCTCAACTTTGTACAACTTTTAGGTCGAAGTGCTCGATAGAAAATACTTACAGACTACATTCTTAACCCAAAACCAGTGAAAAAGTCCAGTGGGACCAGTAGGACGAAAAAGCTATATTGGTAACGTCGGGGTCACCATAAAATTTAACATTGAGTTGAATAAAATTAAACAAAAAGCTACAATGGTGACCCCGATGAATTGTACGGTACAGCGGTTAGCGTGGTGGACAATAAATCTTAAGGTTGGCAGTTCGATTCTCACTCCGGCCATTAAACTTTACAATCTCAAATGTCTCTTATATGGCTACTCAATTTGAGTTAAAGGATAGATAAAGGTGTCGACTGCTTTTCATGACAAGAACTTAGTCCGTCGGATGATGATAACGGGTATGCACAATGGGCCCGACTTTTGGCCTGTGTGCAGATTTAATAGCCGCCCTACAAATCTGATCCGATCTGACCCCGTTAAAATATGAACACGTTTATCAACAAACTACATATTTTAACTAACAATTCCACAATTTTAAGCAACATCTACCTTCCATGAAATGTCATCCACTAGTCCACTCCTTTTCATCTCTCATTAAATGTAAAAATATTGATTTTCCTTCTTTTAAAGAAACTTTTTTTTTGTTCTTCTCATCATTTTATTTCATTTCATGCCATGCCATGCCAAACCTATTTAAATAATAGTTATGATTATAGCTAATGACATTACATCCTGTTTTGTTGCTCCACTTTTTCAGTTTTATGCTCCCATTCTATCTTTCTTCTATAACAAAATTACATGTGGCTTCTCTGTTTGTCTGTTACAGTGACTTGAAATGTGTGTGTTTACATTGATACAAAAAAAAAACACAACACATCACAAGTGAATAAACGTTTTTTTTTTCATATTCTATTTTAATATAATATTATTAAATAAATAGAGTTTATGAGAAAAGGGATGTAAATGAATATTTTTTTTTAAAGTGTACTTATTTTGTTTAGTTGGTCTACTTTTTTTCCTGAAAAGCTAAATAGCAGCGCGAGAAGATACATACATTGCATATTATTATTAAATATATGAAAAGCAATATGCAATTTTATAATGTTGAATATTTACATTATTTTGTAGATTATTTTAAATGTTATACATAGAGCAGAGTTTATTATTATTATTTTACGTTTAATACTCTGCTGAGTCAGTTTAAATAAACGTTTATACGGTGTAAAATGGGTTTGAAATTATATTGAGATAGGCGATGTAGGATTTTTAGTGTTTTAAGTGAAAATTTTATTAATTTAAAGAAATTTGATTTAATTTTATTTTAAATTTAAGTGAAAAAAATTTTAAATTACATTCAAATTTTTTTTTCATTCATTATATGACAGGAAAAGCCTTTGAAATGAGAATGAACTGAAAAAATTGCTATATCAGCATTTTTGTTATACACATATTTTATGCTGAGCTTTTAATGAATGTAAAACTGTGTTATTAAAACTGTGTGTGATTTTGAGATAAAATGATATGATAAGCTTTAATGGAAGCGCTCTTGACTTATATTTTGCTCTATTTCGGTTTTTTCTTGAAATTTCTGTTTTAAAATGGGAAATTAAATTGCCTTGGACTCATAAACGTGTCCCATATGCTTGAAAATTAGTCTCTAGTTCATTCATGGTCCATGTAAAAATAAAAATAGCACACCTGCTTCCATATCAAATAAAATATCATGATGTAAAATTTAATCAGAAAATTCGAATCAAATTCACTCCCCTCTAATTTTGTGCTGTTTGCTAAATTAGCTCTCTCATGCTTGAACTGTTGCTGTATTTTATGTTATTTCATTTCATTTTATTCCATTTTTTTCATGAACGTCCAACAACTGACATGTAAAATTAGGCTGAAATCGTCCATGGAAAAGTAAATTTTTATAAATTGTTTATTGATGAAAAATTTGGCAGGAAATTGAAAACAGATCCCCAATTTTTATTTATTCTTGTTTAAATTTAATCGTCTCCACATCGTTGATTCAATCAAAGAAAACTTGTTACAAAAATATTTATTCAATTATCTGAATTACTGGAGTTTGAACTTAAATTTGTGATTTCTGGTCATATGACATTGATTTGAACAACATGAATTTTATGCCAATTAATTTCCATGCAGTTTTACAAAATTTACTCATTTAAATCGATTTTTCAATTTTCTTGGTACAGTTGCATCGAAAATTGCTATAATTATGATTGAAATTGAAAATTCTTCATAACAACGTTGATCGTTGATGAAATGTCAATCATTTTTCAATTTTTCCCACTTCTAAATTCATTAACAGCACAAAATTTTTAGTTATAACTAGGTCAAGGTACCATAATAATTTCCGATTCTCATTTCATCCAAGTCTACCTGAATAAAGTATTGACACAACTCTGCTTGCATTTTAGTTTGCTAAAGTAAGTCAATCATAAATATTGATTGAGAATTAAAATTCAATCAAAAAGTAATTAAAATCTAAATTAATGGAATATGGTTCAAGTTCTATGAAATGCAAAAATTTTCTCGTATCTGAACGTTCATATCGTTCAAGCAATTTAAAGGGAATTTTCAACACAATTTTTACTGGAAATGTGGCCTTTGAACGAATTTAATGCAGTTCAACACATTTGAATTGTTTTCAATTTCACGGTGAACTATCATAAATTCTTTTTTGCTCATTTTTAAGTTATTTCCATGCAATCATGTAACTGATATGAACGATTTTCATAGTTTAATTAAAAATCAAGTACCAAAATCTGTTTTTTCCCTTTTCATCAAAGTCCTTCAACTATTACAAACTAGGATTATTTAAAAAAAACTCTTTTTCCAACAAAACAAAAAAAACTGCATGCATAAAAATTGTAAATTCAATATTCAATTTACATGTTTTATTTATGAACGAAACAACAGAAATTCAATACAAACATGATTGAAATTGGGTTAGTTTACAATCACTTGAGGCAAAAAGTGTGTTTGATTACAATTTGATATGTAAAACTAATTAATTGATGAAAGGCAGACGTTTTGCTTGATGTTATGATGAAGTCACTTGAATTGAGTATGGACAGGAAATTAAAATTTGTGTAATTTCATCGATATACCACTTGAAGCCTTACGCCATTGATTGGAGATTCCTGAGATGGGGTAAAAATTGATTCAAGATTAGCTGAAGTTTGCCAAATGTAATTCTGAAAACCCAACTGAGGTCCAAGAAATTGATTTTTGTTGAATTTTGACATCACTGATGAAAAAAATTGAATATTTTTCAATGAAACCACTTCCAAAGGAATTTCACATCGCTTGGACCAACTAAAAATCTAAAACAGATCAAGGAAAGAGAAGTAAAAAAGTGATGATAACAATCAATTTACCGATAATTGAACTAAAAACTTGAACAGATGATAAACGATTAGGAATTTAAATGTCATTCAATTTCATTACCTAGAACAATACAAGACGAGTTAATTGTTTCTGTCTCTTTATTTTTCAGTGTAATCAGTTTTTCCATTGTCTATCGTCCTAGAAAATTGTCAATTTTTCTCGTATAAATTTTTGAGCTAAATTTGTAAAGAAAAATTGAAAATGCAAGCAGATGCAATTGAGTTGCAGTCCTTGCAGTAATAAATTATTTTATTGATTTTCTTTTCATCCATTCCACTTATGTGTGTCTGGAATTGTTTTGCATTTACAATTCAATATGCTACTATTTACCTAGTTTCGTTAGGTTTGTGTCAATGTGTCTCCATGTCATGAAGAAATGCAATTTAAATGTATTGCTGTGACATGATATTAACCTTTAGTTTCGAGGTGGCATGCCATGGCAAGGATCAAAAAGTATAAGTCAAATTTTATCTACAGAAAAATACAATTTCTTGTTGAAACGTCTTATCCTTGACATACACCATTAAGTGGTTGGGTGTCTTTGCTATGGTGTGTAAAATTTATAGGTCCTAGATCCTCAGGTCCACGAGATCTTACAATTTTGTGGAATGATTTCATGCTGTACTTATCCAAACTGGAGAAAAATCACGATTTCAGCACAATTTGATTTTTTCTGTCTGCTCCGAGCATCGAGCCCGAGACATCTAGTATAGAAAGCTAATAGCTTAACTACTGGACTATAAAGGGGAAAATCTCCCCCTTTGATTTCTCTTAAATCAACACTGAGTTACCTTAAGTGAGCCATGAATGATGTTCTTAGACTAAAATCGACAGTTGAGCGCTCGTTATATGCAGAAGAAGGTTAATTCTGTAACGTTGTTGGTTTTTCACTAACAGCTTACTAGATAGACAGTAAAATACAATCATATTTTTGTTCGAATGATAAAAAATTCTAAAAGGGCACCACTGTGGTCTTCACGAGTCGTATTATGGTCCATTTATGGAGCATTCCAATCTAATATGCAATTTTTGAGTATTTCAAATCATTAATAGTTCCTTGAAAAACAAAATAAGTTAAATAATTACCTGTCAAAATCTCACTTAAACTACATTCCAACCACATTAGTATAGAACAATGTCATTCAAATGCACTTATTTTCATTTAAATATCAGTGAGTGCCAACCAAATTCAATATTGAAAAACCTATCACACACATACAGACACAATCACACATGTACTTTCTGTGGTTAAGTGTTGATTTTAAATTAATCTGAACCACAAAATTTTGTAATTTTATGCGCAACAATAAAATGACACTTCATATAAAACACACACACACACACACACAGCAAATTGAGCAATTATTGTTAGCATTAAAAAAAAATCTAAAATATTCTAAAAATTTTTGAAATAAATCCCGCAATTCCATACATATTACGTTTTTTAATACATAATATAATGGATTTTATATTATTATTATTTAGTTTTCCAGATAAATTTCAATGTGGTCCACTATTTTCATTAATTAAGTATTGAGAGTACGACAATCATCAAATAAACCATTTTTGTCTGTATAAAAGTGGTGATTGAACTGATTCTAATTAATTTGGATAATATCACAAAAAAATTAACAAAATTGGAATGAGTTGATTCAAATAAAATTTTAATTTATATTGATTTTAGTATTAAAATGCAAAAAAAAGGAAATTTCGATATCATGAGCCATGACATGAATAAAAAATGTGACATTTTATGCAATGTAATTCGTTTTCGATGTAATTAATTTATAATTATGATAATATTTGGTTTGTATCACGTGTTTTTTTTAGCAGAGTAAAACAAATTATTGATTAATATTCATATTAAAATAACGCAAATATTTAAATTTCATGGAAAATGTGTTTTTTTGTAATATCCTTTGAATTTCAATTAAATTGCAGCATAAAAAATGTCAGCGCTTTTAAGAATGAATGAAAATGTTTTTTCAAAGGTGAAAAATTCACACCCTTTACAGCTGAAATGATCGTAAGCTGAATGTGCACTTACAGCATTCACTTGAACTGTTTCAACGCTTAAATGCTGCACTTCACATTTTTTTGTAACATTTTTCATTAAAATGATGACACATTTGATGTTATTTTAATAATTTTGCATGCTTTGAAAATTAAATTCAGATGTTCTGTAACTATCACGAGGTTTTTAAGTGACGCAACATGTAAAAGTGAAACCTTTTCATTAACACACTACATTATTTTATATCTTTTTCTTTTAATAAGCATTTCATATTATATTTCAATACATAAAACATGTGTTTTCGCTCTTTTTATATTTTATTCCTGTTCATTCGTTTGTCAATTATTTTGAAACGAAATTGTAAAATGTTGCAATTTTATTACAAGCCTACATGAAATACGAATCTTTTAAAAAATATTTAAAATGAAAAGAAAATTGAAAAATATAATTTATGACACATTTTACATTTAAAAAAAAGGCAAAAGTATGCACTTCAGTTAAAATTGTATCTTTAACACGATACACTCGAAAGATGATTCAAACGAGAAGTGTCAGCTTCTTTGACAGCCGCTTATTAAATTAATAAATATAAAAAAATGAAATACTTGTTTTTTGAAATTGTTTTTTTTTTGAAGATCAGATTCAAAAGAAGTGAATAACCATAAGAAAAATATTCATAATAATAATAATTGCTCATAAAAGTTGATCATATCTCGGTTTATTTTAAATTTAAATTAAATTAAATTAAAACCAAATGGGTTTCTGTTATTTTTTTTTTGTTGTAATATTCGTGCAAAAAAAAACAAAATATCTCGTTAATTTAATTCATATCTGATGTTGATTTTTTCATGCTTATTCAATTACTATGTGAACTGTAATTGGTGTTATCAGAATTCAATTTATCATTATCTTAACTGGATTTAACTCGTACCGAACATTTCAAGTCAAAGTAAAATTCGAACGTTTTTTATTTTGCGATCTGAACTTCACTTCTCCGTAAACCGATTGTCAAAAAAATTGTCGATCCAGAAAATAATCTAAAACTCAATTCAATGAAGAGTGCTGTTTGAAATGTGGTTTTCAATGAGTTAATTTTTTAATTAAATCAAGTTTTTCATAAATTTTTGTTTTTTTATTGTATTATTAATATTAATATTAATTATTGTATTTTTCATTCTAGCTCGATGCAAAAGTCCATTAGGAATGGAATCTGGTGCCATATCAGATTCACAAATCACAGCCAGTTCAGCTCACGATATCGGAAATGTCGGACCACAACATGCCAGGCAAGTTAATTCTAAATTTATTTGTCTTAAAAGGGTTTGACAGTTAATTTGTATGATGACATTAACGAAAATTTCAAAAACTTTGTTTTAAGGGTGAAATTTGATATCCAAAAATTTTTATTATCCCTTCACTTCCAAAGAAATTGTTAAATTTTTAAGAAATTGTGAATTTTTTAAGAACTTGTGAAATTTTTAAGAAATTGTGAAATTTTTAGGAAATTGTGAAAATTTTAAGAAATTGTGAAGTTTTTAAGAAATTTCTACTTTTTCTTAGATATTTTTTTAAAAAATTACTCCAAAACTGTAATTTTAGCACATTTTTCGTCGATTTGAAAGGAATGCGAGCACTCTGGGTGCTCATGCGAATTTTCCAATATAGTTGAATTTTTAATAACCGCAGAATTTTCAAAAAAATCACTGAATTTCGTAAATTTTTCAAAAACACTGGATATGGTGAAAATTTTCTAAATAGCTTTAAATTGCTCGCCATTTTTAAAAAAATTGACGATTTTAGAAATTTTTACAGTTTTTTTCTAAATTTCTGAAATTCCATGGTTTTCAACGGTTTTTTGAAATTTGTGCAGTTTTTAAAAATTTCATTAAATTTCTGCGAGTTCTGAAAACTCCACAGTTTTTCAAACGCATCGAAAAGAGTGTTATAATCAAATTGATCAAATAGGAAATGAAACTACTTAAATCAAGTAAAATTCATATTTTATTCGCTTAGAAACGAAATTTGAAAAATATTTGACTAAAAAGCAATATTTTACAAAAAAAGAAATTAAACTCCAAATAAAATTCATGTTTTTTCATTTTTTAAAAAAAATCACAAATAAAATAACTCATTTCAAGTCAACTAAATATTAATCGACCTTATTACAATACAAGGAACAAGAAAACAAGGAAAAAAGAACTTTAAAATATTCAAATAAATAAATTATTAAAATAAAACAAAAAAACCATGTACATTTAAAAAAAAACAATCAACTTTTTTTTAATAAAACAACAATAAAGAAAAGCAAAAAAACGATACAAAACAAAGCAAATGTAAAGAAATTTGATTCAAAATATTGATAAAACAAAGTTATAACTTATATCAAAAGAAAAAAATAACATAAGTTACCTTAAGAATTTTCATGTTATTATTTTCAGTTTAATAAAAGCTATAAATTTTCTTTTAATTTTGTTAAACATTTTATTGTTGTACAATAAATATTCAAAACGAAAACATGGAAATATTGTTAAAAATTTATTAGTTTTGTATTTTATTTGTCATATTCAAAAATTATGTTCATCATATTCATAAAGAAAAACGAAAATAATATTGATCGATAAAATTAAAAATTGTGTTCAAGAACGAACTTTACGAAAATTTCATAAACAAATATTTTTGATTTAAATTTCTGCAAAAAAAAATTCTTTGCCTTCGAAAAAAAAATTCGAAAATTAAAAATTAAATTTTTATTATAAAATTTTACATTTGAAGTGATGTTGTCTTGAATTAACTTTGTAATTGTTTTTGGTGAAGTCACCTCTTAAGAATCCTGTTGAGCGTCGCAAAGCCTCAATTTCATAGAGAACACATTCAGATTTTATAAATTGATATTATGATGGTCATAAATTTATCAGAAAAATGTTTTTTTTTTCTATTTAAATTTTTATTATTATTATTATTAATAGTAAATGGAATAAAGACATTTGTCACGCGATTTCATTTAATTTTACATTTTATGACATTTTTTAGGCTGCATCACAAAATTTACTTGTATCTTCATCCTATGATATGAAAAAATTACGCGCCAGTCTAATTTCAAATTCTAATTTTAATTCTTATCAACATGCAATTCCCAAATCGATCATTTTACATTTAAACACAAATAATATGCATTTTAAAATTACAATGCAATGCAGTTCAAAGTAGTAGACAAACAATTTAATATTCAAATAATGAAAGAGTTGAAGCCCTGTTTTTTTTATTTGTCTGTGTGTTTGTATGCCCAAGACAGACATTTTAACGCACATATCATATTACATGTTAAATTTCACGTTTGTGTGTGTTCTCTGTCTGGCAAATTTAAATGAAAATGTACATTTAAAATGTTTGTTTGTCTATTTAATGACCTGTCGATGTACATTTTCTCCCTTTTGTCTGTCACGAAAAGTTAGCATACAGGTAGCGTGTGTGTGTGTGTCGACAAAAGTAACTATGGAGAAGGCAATAAAATAATAAATGATGGAATTGAATGAAATAATGATGCATTTAGCTAGGTATTGGCGTTATATTGAGGTGCAGGTGCAATAAAGTGAGGTGTAATAACAGAGAATTAATTTAAGTTTTATAGTGATTCTTTACATAAAATGTAATGTGAATGTTTGTTGCAATGCAATGTTTGCCTTAGTTCGGAATTTTACTTAAAAAAAAGTTTCTGCATGATTTTCGTCCTTGAAAATGGTCTCAAATTCAACTAGAAATCACTCAAATTCACATCTCAGACCCTTTAAAAGTCTTAACGAGGATTTTTAAGTCACCTTTAAATGAAAATGAAAATTTAATCACAAACAAAATGACTTTTAATTTCCAATTATAATACAAATTATACTGATCAATCACATGTATTGGCATTTCAATTTAAATATCACGCGATTCTAATTCAAAACATTTGCCGTGGTTTTATCGATAAGCGATTAAATTATTCTGTTATTTTATTTACTTTTATTTTTTATTGATCTTCATAAATTTTATGAATCAACTAATTTTTTTAAACATTTTAATTCAATTGTGGTTTATTTTGAGGTTTTGAGTGCATTAAGCTAATCACCGTTAAAAATGTTATGAATCAATTTGTTCAACCAGAAAAATTTCAAATTGATTCCTGGAATCTCAAACAAAAGAAGGATAAAAATAACGCTTCAGGGATTTTCATACATTTATGTTTCAATTGAAAATTAAATTTTTATCGAAAACAATTCACCTGTTAATGGAAAAAGTATTTTTGTATTGAAAAAGTGATTTTCGGAGAATCCATTAGTAAAAAAATAACAGATTTTGGATTATGTTACAATGTGATTTGAAAACTTCTACGAAACGTATTTGGTTTTTGGTTCGTTAATTTAATATGAAATTTTTCACTCACAAAATTCAATCATCAAGAATCAAAAATGTTTTCTTGTTCTTGTTTTTAGGAAATGAAAACAATTCAATGAAATAAAAAAAAAAGAAAAACAATTTTAATGGAAAACAATGTTCAAAAAAACATCGAAAATAAAAATATTTTTCCTGTAATCTGATTCAATGTATGACAAAAAAAAAAGTCATTTTTTTTTATTGTCATTTAAAAAATTTCATTGCATTGTCTTCTTCCATTAAAATGGAAGCTGTAACGAGAAAAAAAAACACGGTTTTCAAGTAAAATCTGATGTTGTCGTTTTTTTTTTGTTTGAAAAACAGAAAGCTAATATTTTTTAAAACATTGCGAAATTGTGTATCGCTCCAAGGTATTTTATCTTCAATTATTTCATGATTCAATTGAAAGGATCAACATTTTTTCAAAGAATTTTTTGCATGACCTGGAAATTTCATTAGCGATACCTTGAAATTTTTTTTCACATTTCTGGTCTTGATTAAAATTTACATTGCAAAGAATTTTTATGTCAAAAATGAATAAAAAATATGTTCGAAACACGTGACGTCAATCAATTTTTATGCTGTAATTTATTTAACGCCCAACAAGGACACAGTTTTTTGTTTGTTCCTTTTACTACTGTTCATCATTGTTATTATTATTATTTTTTTTTCTTTTTTTATACACTTTTTTAAAAGAAAACAATTTATGATTTTAATATTTATTAAGTTATGCAAGTTTGTTTTTTTTGTTGCCTTTTATGTTTCATTTTACATTGAAAGCATCATCTGTTCAAAGCTAATTTGTTGTTTAGGCGTGTCATTACCAAAAAATTTGTCATCTGGGCCACAATTACTAGTTGAATTTTATTATGATAATAAATTTAATAACGAAAATTATGCAATTTTTTTTGTTAAAGAAAATTTAATTTAATGACAAGTAAATAAAATTCGGAATTTTGGATATTTTTTCCAAACGAGCATTCAACGAAAGTCTACTCTAAATTTTTTTAAGTTATATCAGATTCGACAACGTTTTGTGAATTTTTTAAAGCGAATTAATTTCCCTTTGAACTTCCTTTTTATAGTTAAATTGAATTCTAGGTTCCCAATATGGAGGATATGTTTTTAAAAAAAATAAAATTACCCACTTTTTGCAAAAAAAAAATATTTTCTGTTATCTGTAAATTTTTACATTTTTATATCATGTACAATTATTTTTTATGTTTATATAAAATGTTGTTAATATGAAAATTTTTACTGATAAATTTGTTTAATAATAATAATTCATATATTTGAACAAGATTCCTTGAACGTAGGTGAGCAAAGGTACAGTTGCGTCCCCGTTAAGTGATTTATCAATTTTTTTTTAATTTTGAATGCAAAGTATGAGTTTATTTTACCTTTTTTTTGTTTTTCAAGCTTTTATGGCCTGAAAAACATCATTTCCAATTTCGCGAACTTTATATTTTAAATTTTTTTGGCATCTACGTTGAAGAAACGTCATCTCATCACTTATGCAACATTTTTATCGACGCGTGTCGATATTCGAGTATTTTACTTCAAATCTCCATCAAAATACTTTTCAATGTTTTTTTTTTCGAAAAAACGGACCCTTACCCTACACCCCTGGTCCCTTGAAAGGTAAATTGACAGTATATTAAAAAATATTATATCAAGAACCCCAATTCACATTTTTCATTCAATACAATATGTTGGTAAAATAAATAAATGAATGAATGTAAGTCCCATTTATTTGTATAAAAAAAATGTAAAAATATAGCAACATGGTAAAAAAACGAGAAAACACACACACACGATCACAAGATATAAAATATGGAAAATATCGGAAGAATATCCATAAAATGTTTATCATCCATTTACAAAAAAAAAATGTATTTCTCATTTTTGTGTGTGTGTGTGTGTTGCATGTAACCATCGCATATAACTCGTAAAAAATGGTTACACGAAAAAAAAATGTGTATTAAAATAAAAAAGGAAACGAGTTGAACGTGTTCATACCTTTATTTTCAATTTTTTGCAATTTTTTTTCATGAAATACATTTTTTTATTTATCTTTTCAAAGCATATTCATATATTTTGCGCTATATCTCTTAGGAGGATCAGTTAAATGTTAAAAAAAATGTTTTATATTTTTGCGTGAATTTTTGTACTTTTCCATAAAAGCCATAATTTCCTTTAAATTTTTGTGTTTGTTTGTTTGAAATATTTATTTAAAAGTTTTGTTTACGAAAAATTTTAAAAAAATTGTTGAAAATATGAAAAACTCATTGAAAATGTTCAAAAACTCATTGAAAATATTCAAAAACTCATTGAAAATTTTCAAAAACTCAGTTTGAAGCTCACGAACTGGTCCTAAATCCTTTAAAAGTTTGCAAACCTGGATTAAGGTTTTTGAAATAATGAAAAAAATAATAATAAAAAAATTCAATAAATAAAATACGATTAACATAATCATCATCAATGTCTTATTGTCTTTAGCATGCTCTTTTTTATTTTTATTTCTTGTCCGTCTTTCAATCCAGTTTAAATTGTTTTCATATTTTCTTAGCAGAGATAAGACAATGAAGAAGAAGACGATGATGATGATGAAAAGCAAAAACAATATTTAATAGCTACTTAAGTTGAACTTTTCGATATGAATGTCAATAATGTCTCTTAACAACTTCTCTTCAAAGAGCAATCGAATTCCATTCTCTGTCAATCAATAAATTATGTTTTTCAAAATATTTTGCCTCAATTTACTCAACTCAAAAGTCTTTCTTTTGTCTTTGTCATTTATGTTTTTCTTTAGTTTTTTTGTATTTTTACTCAATCAAATGAATGACAATAAGAGTCTCACAGAGATATTTTTAAATGATTTTAATGCGCATTAACATGATTATCAAATGAGGCATCAATTTGCTATTGTTTTCCATTAAAATTGTCTTGTTTGTGGTTTTTTTTTGAATTGTCTCGTTTTTGTGATTAGTTTATTCTTAAAAATTTGAGTTTTAATTCAAGTTTAGATGAAACCATTTTTGTATTCCGTCGAATACGAAAAAAAAGTTCAGAAATCAAAAAAAATGTTAAAAAATTCATTTTAAAAGTGCTATTTAACGGATTATTTTCTACTTATTAACATTTATTGCATATCACGAACCAGATTTTTTTGTACATTCATAATAATTTTGTTACTTTACTCAAATTTTTTTAATATTTTTCTTTTTTTTTGTTTTCATTTCATGAAATATGGAAGAAAAAAAATTACCATTAAAAAAGTTTCAATTGAACAAATATAATTCATACTTTTTTCATATTTATATAACATTCGTGGTTCAAAAAAAAAACAAGTTAAACACACACACAAACACACACGCGAATAAAAATTCTGAAATTCACAATTCAAGAATAGAAAATTGTGTGATCGCATTTTTTATTTAACACTGAACTTACCAAAATTTCAAAAATATTTAAAAAACAACATTTTTATATAATTTTTTTAAAATTTTTTGACTTTTAGGAGTGGAATTTCAAAAAAAAAATCCAACTTATTAAATTTTGTATTTAAAAATTAAATTAAGACAATTTTTACGTGAATTTTTAAGATTATTTTAACGAATTTCTACGTTTCATCATTGGTGAGACACAAACGACAATACACCAGTTGTGTGAAATGTGAACTAAAAAAATTCGGCATCCCGCCATTTACATTCGTATTTATTACTTCCACAATTGGCCGCAAAACGCCACTTCCGTGAAAGCGTCACACCAATGGTTTCATGATACGTCAAAGCGTTAAATAGCCAAAAGCGTATTTCCAATTTTTTTTTGAAATGATATCAAAAGAAAATGTAACAATTTTCTGTATGTCTGTTGAAATTGAAATGAAACGTGCAAACCCAAGAGACACAAAAAATAAAAATATGGAAAAAAAGTTACTTTTTATACAATTGAACGCTAAAATTGCTAGAAAAAAATATATATGAGTAAAAATTTCTATTCGTGGTTTTATTTGAAAAAATTTTTCTCTTTTTATTTATTTATAATAAGAGCCTTATAAAAATTTTCCATAATTTGAAAGTGAAAATCCATAAACTCTGTGCTTTTTTATTAAAATGCTTAAATTTAACTGAATGTGCGTGAAATATAAAAAAAAAAATCTTATTTTCTATTAAAAATATTTCATAAAAAATTAAACTCTGAACAGTTTAGAGTCGAGCAATTCTTCGATTGTCTCGATGCTTGTCATCTTTCATGTGTTTCATTGCCTCCAACACCTCATTCAATGTGTCTTGCATTGCCGAGATCTTGTATTCCAATTTTTGATTCAAATACTCCAATTTGACATTTTGTCTCTTCAATAAATTGTCAATTTTTTCCAAGAAAACATCATCCATTGAGTTACGTGGATCAAATGCATCATATTTGTTTGTTGTACTTGACGTATATGAATAAATCTCATCTGAAGTGTCATCATATTCAAAGGTCTTATACCGATTGGTTGTTGTTGGGTAGTATTTCCTATTAAATGAATCTCCATATGGGCTTCTAGTGGTTTCATATGAATTTCTAAACGGATTTCGGGTTGTTTCATATGAGTCTCCATATGAATTTCTCGTGCTATAATATGAATCCTCGTCAAATTGATGATTTCTGTTATTATTATGATTGTTATAATGGTGATAAGAGTCCTCACGTGAATTCGATGAATTTCTTCTCAATTCCGATTCCCATTGATAATCTCGCAAGCACTCAATGTCATCAATTTTTTCAGGAGTGTAATCACGTTGTCTCAAACTCGATAAACCTAATCCTGTGGTGACATTTCGTTTTTTCAAAAGCATCAGCATTTTTCTTAATTCACTGCACTTAAAATTATTGTCATTGAAATAAATTTCAGTTAACTTTGGTGCAAAATGTAGAATTGTTTCAATATCCAAGTCAAACAACTTATTTGAATGGATATCCAATTCCTCCAAATTTGTTAGTCCTCGCAAGGTCTCAGCCGGGAAAACCGTTATATTTAATGCACTTAAACCCAATTTCTTCAGTTGCTTCAATTCAGCCAAATCCAAGTCAATCAATGGCAAATATCCACCACTGATGCGAAGTGATTGCAATTTAGTTAAATTTTCAAATGTGTATTTTGGTATTTTTGTAATGTTATTTGCTTGTAAATTGATGAATGACAAATTGTGGCAATTTTCAAAGGCGTGCTCGTCTATTTCTTCATATGACTGTGAATATGCACTGAAAGTATCCAGATAAGGCTTCTTTTTGCACACATCGCGCACTTTTCTTGATTCAATTGAGAAAATGCACAAAAGAAATGTTACAAGGAGTAAACTTTTTTTCATGTTTACTTTTTAAAATATTTAGTGAGACGAAATAAAAATTTAAAAAAAACCGTCCGATTCAAATGAGAATTTGACCACAAATGATAACATTTTTTATGATTTCACTCATTAAGAAGACACACAAAATATTGCATGATTGATATATCAATGAATGGGGTCACTAAAATATTGCGGAAGTGTTCATAAAAAATTTTACTGGAAAAAAATATGTTAATACATAAAATTAATTTGATTAATCCAGATAAACAAAAAACTTTTTTGTGACCTAATTATATTCAATTAAAGATTAATTTTCTTAATTGACTGTCTGGCTTACAATGGTTTTTGTGTTTTGTTCTTTTTTGGCTGATTATAAGTGAATTTTGAATGAATAGTCATTAATCTTTTTTTTTCTCTTTAATTTTGTATCGTGCTTCGTTGAATTCAATTATCGTAAAGTGTGGGTTTTTCAATTTATGGGTCTAATCTTACTATTAAATGGTTTGGAACTCATTAAGGGCATAATCTGAGATCTCAAGCTGTTTTGCAACGATTTTATGAATTTGATTTAGTTAAAGCAAAACAGCTTTTTTTTTGTGCGAGTTGAAATTCAGTCGGAAATTTTTTGTGCGTCGAGAAATGCGATGGGAATTTTTAAAAGAAAAAATATGAATTTTAAACAAATTTTCACGTTTTTGAGTAAAAAATTCATGTTTTCGTAAGTTTTAGGTAAAAGTGACCTGAAACAAAGTTATAGAGAATATCTCAAGCTACAACTTTGCTGAACTGACCAAGTCGATATTTTGGATATTAAAAGGCTAAAAATGGCACAATACGTTATATTGAGCTAATTTTTTTTGATTTGGCAGCCCTATGAGAAATAAAAGCGTATTTTTGACGCTATAAAGCGTTATTTTTACGCTTTAAAGTATAAAAACTACGCTTCAGTGTAAAAATTACACGTAAAAGTTGCGCTTAATAACGCTCATTTCAAGCCCTGTAGAGACACTTCTATGGTTTTCAGACCCTCAAATTGAAAGTTACATGCAAAAAATAACAAAAAAAAGTATATTTAACCCCTCTCACTTGAAATACGGTATTGCGGCAATATTGTTTCAAAAAAACAAACATTTAACACGCACACGGAACAAATTTTAACTTAATTTCATGCTCATCATACAAAATTTATCTCCTTTTTTATTGTAATCATATCTACAAATTTTATTCAACCTCAGAACATTTTTTATCAATTTTTTCATGTTTTTATCTCATAAAAGTTGTAAATGTATAGAAAAAAAATTCAATTTCAATTATTTGCACCCCTAAAACAATTTACTTTCCTTGAATATTCCCTAAGTAGATTTTTTTACACTTTAATAAGATACAAGGTTATTACTGTTTATTATTTTTTTTTTGTATTTTATCTTGAACATGTGATGCTTTTGTATATGTATTTTTTCAAAGAAGCAGAAGAGTAATGATTTTTTATTAACGCTAGCAGTAAAGTAGAGTAGAGTAGATTTTTCTCATTTTTGGTATAGGGGAGGTGTTATTTAAGTATTATAAAAATGAATGTATGTGTGTTATAATGATAATAATAAAATTTAAAATAATGTCATAAAATGTTTTGCTTTTACATCATTATTATCTATTAAATTACAGCTGAATGTATCAAATATTAAAGTTAAATGTAATATCAAGCAACACGAGTCGAGTCGAGACATATATTAAAGAAAATAAACGATGTTATATAATAAATTTTTAAAGTAAAATTTATGGTTTTTGACATTAAATTTCATTTTTCCCATTTAATTTCAGACTCCGAATCGATAACAATGGAGGTGCATGGTGTCCAAAACACATGGTTTCACGTGGTTTAAAGGAATATTTACAAATCGATTTACTTTCAATGCATGTGATTACAGCGATTAAAACCCAAGGTCGTTTCGGTAAAGGACAAGGTCAGGAATATTCCGAAGCATATGTTGTGGAATATTGGCGTCCGGGTTTCAATAAATGGGAACGCTGGAAGAATATTCAAGGCAAAGAAATCCTCCAAGGCAATTTAAATACATACAGTGAAGTTGAAAATGATTTACAACCAATAATTTTCGCTACAAAAATAAGACTTTACCCTTATAGTCAATATGATCGAACTGTCTGCATGCGAACTGAAATTATCGGATGTCAATGGGAGGGTAAGTAAAATAACATATTTTTTTTTTGAATTTTTCATAAAAATAAAGTATGATATGAGTTGAGTCAAGACGAGAATTGAAAGGCAACAAAAAATGATATTACATTAAAACTATTGCCTTGTAGCAATAACTTTCATCTCAAAGGAATTGATACTCTTTGGCTTTTCAATATGATATCATTTGAAATGAAATTAAATACAATAAAATGTCTGAAGAAAATATTTTTATTATGATATTATTATGAAAGAAAGAGAAAGAAAAGCAGTGTCAAAGGGTGTTAAAAGTTATGAGAGATCCATTTTAAAATATTGATGATATTTGTTCATTGATCAAACTTTTTTTATCAACTTTTGACTTTTATTTTCCTTGCATTTTCTTTTAAGGTGATTTTGTAGCATTAAAGCTGACCCATCTTATCAGATTTAAATTTCATGTTATTTTTTTTGTACACGCGAATGATATTTGAAAGATAAACTTAAAATGAAATGTAAAATGAATGAAAAGTTATTGAAATTGCACACCCCATTAAATTTGGTGACAATTTCATTTACATTTGAAGCTCATCATCATTTTTTTTCTCTTCTTCGTTATTTTATTTGAATCTTGACACATAATAAAAATGAGAAAAAAAGACACTCATTCAATATGGTAGACAAGGCAACTAAAACATATTTCTTAGATAAAAGTGCTTCTTTTTCTCAACTCAACTTTAAAAATTTTTATAATTTTTTTTTTTTGCACAATTCAAAGTATAAATGATTTTATTTTTAAACCTGAACAAACAAAGAAATTGTCTCTACTTTTTTTCATATTTTTTTTAACTAAACTTCTGTAACTGCTATGATAGTTGTTTGATACATTCACAGACACATTTAAGTTAAAAGTTTTCTCTAAATACATTTTATTTTGTTCTGTTGTATGTAAAGAAATTTAAAAAAAAAGCAGAGAGAAAAGAAAAATATTACTTACATTTACTTTTTAAACTACATTTATCAAGCAAACTGAAAAGTTTTCATTTTTTTAATATTAATTCTTGAGTTTTTTTTTCAAATAGTTTTCATCGAATATAATCAAGTCAAGTTTCAAAGAAATGCATTGAAATAAAAATGATGATGAGTTTGAGTTGTGTCGAGACATAATAATTTTTTTTAATGATTGAAAATGAGTCGAAAATGTGAGAGGCATGATTTGATAGGATTATTAAAGTAAAATAAAAAAAATAGAAGTAAGAGGGCTTGATTTTGGTTGAAATTGCAAAATGTTACGGAAATGATGAAAATGCCCTGTTGCCGAAAAGTAAATAAAAAATAGACATAATGGACTTAAAAAAAGATCCGCATTTCTAAGTTTTTTCACATCATAACTTTTCATTGCCATTTATCTATGCATCTCACTACACATTAACACCATAGAATGAATAGAATCAGGTCAAATTTTGTAGAAAAGGATTGTATTTTTTAGGTGTCTAAGGCTTATTTTCTACATATTCGCGTACCACAGGGTAAAAAAGGTTTTTTAAGCTGGAAACTGGAATAAAACGAATCAAATTTTTTCTTCGAATTTGAGCTCTCAACAGTAATCCACTGGTTTTGGTTCACGAAAGTATGAGCTGTGTCTAAAATTGCTCGATAATCTTAAGCCAACCAAAGGACCTGGTTTGTGTTGTGAATCACCTAACCCAGTGGGCGCCTAAATTTTCATCAGTGTTTATTCGAAAATTTTTCACTTAAGACGTAAATTTAAGGCAATACGTTTTGGGTTTAAATTTTTCATGTATTTACAATTTTCAGCTTAATTTGAACAGTTTTTGGATGATTTCTCAATATTTTTGAATGAAAACCTTAAAAGTAGTATAAGAAAACTTTGTAGCTTGTAACACGAGCAACAACTTTGCCGAACAAAGTAAGTGGTTAATTTGAACCAGAATACCACAGAAATATTGATTTTTGAGACTAAATGTATTAAAACTTTAAAGTTCGCTATAAAACTTTCAAATTGACCGTTGAAATTTCAAAAAATTATTTTTCACGGAATCTAACTATTTTTAGTAGAAAAAAAAGTTCTTTCTAAACTATTTCTAGAAAAAAACCCATTAAAGCCATGTTTTACTTGAAAAACAAGAACATTTGTAAGATAACGTTGCAAACTTCACACTCATCAATATAACAAGGTGACAACAAACAGAGAAAAAAACTCAAAGAGAAAGAAAATAAATTAAATGTAAAAAATTGATAGAGATTTTTCTGTTTTAATTGAAAGCGATATAAAGTGTCTGTTACATTAAAATCATAAAAAAAGTGGCAAAAAAAAGAAATGTTTTTAATGAAGAAGGAAAGAACTCTAATAAAAAACTTTTTCCATTCCAATGAAAAAAATTTCATTTTGTATTTTCTTTTTTAACTGTTAACTCAAATAAAGTAAAGTAATCAAAAAGTTAAGAAACAAATATTAAAAAAAATCTAAAAGAAAAAAAAAAGATCAATGAACAAGAGTGATTGAATGCATTTTTTGGCATTCAACTGGAAATTTTCTTGTTTTTAATGAGCTTTACTTTTCAAAAGTGTTATCTTATTATTTTTTATTTTTTTTTTATTTGAATTGCAGTCTCACTTAAAGCGAAAGGATGAAAAAAATTAAAATTAAACATCTGAATTATTTCTCACACACATAAACTCACTTTAAAATCACTTTGTCTGAGTCTGGTAAATTAATTTAATGTATTTTATGCATAAAAATTTCTAATTTTGGCAAAGCAAAGACATTTTAACAAGATCTTAAATTTTTTAGGACAGATTGTGTGTGAAACGCTGAGCAAATGACAATGCGTGACAATGTTATTTATTATTTACATTGCAATTTTCATTTTAATATCAACAAAAAACGAGGTAAAAAAACATGAATAGAATTTAATTGTACTGAAAATGAAAAGTACCTCATTAAAATGAATATAAAAGAAAATGCAATGCACAAGTCTGATTCTTAACAAGCGTGACGATTTCATGATTCAAAAAAAAGAGTGAAGTGTAACGTTAATTTAAGGATCTGGACTCTTTTTCACGTATAATTTTTTAAATGAAAATATGTGCCAAGGTCTTAAAATTCAAATTTCAAGTAAAAGCATCATAATCTTAAATTTTTAATTAACTCTTACAAAGGACAAGTTCAAATTTCCTCAGAATAAAAGGAAAATTACATTTAAAATCAAGATAAAAATGGTCTCAAGTGTGCCATTAATTGTTAGTGGTGGAAATAAAGTAGTTAAAATTCAACCATCCGTTGAGTAATTATTATAACAAAAAAAAAAACACAAAACAAAAGAGGAGTAAAAAAAATAAGGTTAAGAACAAAAAATAACCGTTTATTTGTGTCTGATTCACATACACGCCACGTGCTAACAGTAAAATTGTACGAGTTATTACGATTGAAAGGATTTAAATTTAAATGGAAAATTATTGTGCTATATAAAAGTGTTAAAGAGGAAAACGGTAAAAAAAAATGGAAAAAGAAAAGAGAAAAAATAATTAGTTTCTATTTTTATTCATAAAAATAAAGAAAAAGCGAACTCGTTTAATTTCCATTTTTATTTAAAAGCATCCTCATGTAAGGGGTTTTAATTGTTAAGAATTTCTCATTTTTCATTATTTTTTACCTTTTATTTGTATTTTAATCATGGTAAAAGTATGCCATCGTCATTAGTATCTTGAATTTAAAACAGTGCAAAAATCTTTGAAAGTGAAAAAAAAAACTGCCATTTCTTCAGAAGAGTGAGAAATTTTCGGGTTGTTAAATAATTTAACATTCTGATAAAATTTTTGGCAATCATTTCAACCACAATGCTTTTAAATAGTAAATAATTCTATAAGACTGCAGTTATCAATGATATCTACCCTTTACGACCTTGGCGGCCTCGTAAAAGTGATTTCAAGGTTCTCCAAACCCAACCTCTCTCAACATGACCCCTAAGGCATCAATCACTTTAACCCTGATACATTTTTTAAGATCAAAGTATTTGAAAGGTTCACTAATCAGTGAAGAAAGTGAAAATACGAATACACCAGATGGCGCTGAGAGATTTTAATTGATTTTGACATTTAAACGGTCTTTTTACCATTTTGAGGCATTTTTTGAGTCATATCTCAATTTTAGTCAAGCGTCTTTCTTTCCAATGCAAGAAAGACACTATTTTTTTTTGATGGCGCATCCCAGAATTCAAGATGGCGCTCTCTATACCATAGCGAACGAATCATCTTCAATATCGCATTTTTTCATAAAATCTCCATTTATTCACTATAAAATTCAGTCAAGCCAATTCATCATCATCCCAAATGATTTTCTAGACAAGACACGATTCAATGAGAGCACTTTAAAGGGATTATCAAAGCACTCGACTTATTTACTTTGTTTGTTAATCAAACAATACAATTTTTTTTTTGCTTCAATCTTAACTGAGCCGTATTTTCATCTTCAGAAATTCTCTTAAATTGTATTTAAATGTTACAAGTCATTATTTAAACTTTTATATTCATTTTCTTGAATATTTATTTCAAAGTTAAAAGAAAAAAATATTAAAATAACATTAAATCGGAACATTTCTCAAAAATTTTAATAATAATGAGATTTAAATCACATCGTCGACATGCTAAATGAATGATTAATGATTTATTTATTGTTTATGAAACGTTTATGAAAGTAAATATTATTTTACACTCACAAGCACACAATTTTAAAAATAAAAATAAAATGACTTGGATGAAATTCTTGTGCTTAACCACAGCGCTGTGAAAAAAATAAAAAAAAAAAACAGAAGTCATCACAGCAGTATGTTTATTATGACGTTTGATTATGATAATAATAATAATAAATGATTAAAAACAACGAAAAGTGACAGATTTTGGTTATAAACAAAAAATATTAGAAAAAATAAGTTAATAAATTCTCATAGGTAAAAATTATTATGATAGAGAGAAATTCAGTGCATTTCCTTTAAAAAAATTTTAAAAATAATTTTTATGGAACATGAGAAATATTGAAAAAAGTCATAAATTAATATTAAAATTGGGTCAATTTAACATGAAATTTTTATTTAAATCAAATCCATTGGGATGTGAAATGAAATGAATAAATTTAAATGATCATCTAATTCTCAGAAATTATTCAAATTAAACATCTTCAACTCTTCCTCCAATGTTACGGTTATGTGCCGTCTCATAAATAAAGCAAAAACAAGTGTTTGCTGTCTTGATGTAGCATTTCTCGAGTATTTCCTTTACAACATCAACAAATAAATAACATAACCCATAACATTTTACATTTGAATACATGAGATTTGAATGGTTTTGCTCTTGTTGTGTCTTGTCTTGTTATTTAAAAGTTTGAAATGAAAAAAAAATACATCTCATGCTCTTCGTTTTTATTTTAAGTGTATTGATGATCATAATTCATGCATAAATAAGACAAGTGCTTACCAATAAATACACTTCTTCTTCTTCATCTTATTCACATTTAAAACTCATGTCTTTCCTCGCCGTTTACGTTACATGCATTCATTACATAAGTGAAAATACACAAATCATAGAATAAATACAAATAATAATAAGATATGTAAAAGTGAGTGAGTTTGTAAATTGTAAATAAATATTATTATTATTATTTTAAAATAAAATGCAAATAACTCAAGAAAAGTAATACTTTTAAAGATAAAGGCGTGTAATAGGCAAAAGTAAGAAATCATGAAATAAAAAGTTTTAAATGTTTCATATGAAGAGTGAGGAAAAAACTTCATGTTCACGAGTATGTTTTTTAAGTTGAACAAATTTACGTGGGTGGACAGAAAAGTATTTTAAAGTATTTCGTGAGAAATTATTTATGATTCTTTTTTTTTAATTTTCAATTCAAAGAAACATCAAACAGGTGAATATGCTACATGAATCCATAAATGGATCGGATTAAATGCTCTTGAAAGTTAATTCTGAGATTAAATTAGTTCGGTATTCAAAAATCTTCAATGTGTGGAAATTAGCCCCTGAATTTATGCAATCCATATGACATTTAATGTCGATTTCACGTAAAACCAAGGAAATTATCTTAAATTTTGTTCTAATTGTGTTATTTGAAGAATTTTCATCTAAAAATCTTTGAGACATAAACGATTTTCAAGATTTCACGGTTTGTGAAATGCTGATTGCATACTTTTCGGATCAAAATTTTTAAAAAATGCTGTAATTCATTTACAATCATTTCCACGTTGATATATGAGTCAAGCCCTTTCCTCGTAACTCAAACGCACATTTAAAACCATTTTATTGTCATTATAACGCGTCACACATCAAAGTCTCATTTCTCATTCCTTGTTCATTTATTTTTCATATCGTTCCGTATTCAAACAATGCTAAATTGTAAAAAAAATTGTTTAAAACACTATCAAACTCATGTTGTATCGCGTGTTGTGTGATGTTGATGATGATGAAAAGTTGATGACATTCACATACATAAATGAAATGAAATAAATTTAACGGAAAATTCTCGCACACATAACATAAATATACGTTCAGAGAAAAACCCCACTAAAATACAAACATACATATCCTGCAATGACAGTTTTTTTTGTTGTATTATGAAAAAAAAGGCGAACATTTAAATGTTTTAGTCGGTATTAGTGGTTGACACACTGACATCATTTTCATCTCATTTATTTTGAATATGATGATCTGTTGGTGGTGATTTTGTCATTTATTTAGAGATTTGGTTTAATTTCAAATATTACGACATTGAAAGCTTATGTTTCGAGCTTTTAAAGTCCAAAACCCATTTAAGCCTTTTCCTTTGACTTGCATCGTAAGGTGAATTTCAAAAATCTTATTCTCAAATTCAATGCTATAGAATATGGCAAACTCAAATGTCGTATTCGAATAAATAAGCAAAAAAATAAAACTTATCACATATTTATCCAATAATGTCTATCAAAATTAATCCTTTTCCATATTAACCTGTCTCTGTAATATGAACAGAAATATAAGAATTTTCCAGATATTTAAGTTCAAGAAAGACATTCTTTGTCTTATTTTCATTCCATCTCTTTTCTCCTCTCTCCATATCCTTGAATAAAAATGATAAATATGAAATTGAAAAATAAATAAATATAAAAAAAAAACATGAGACTTGAGAAGACATCTCTGTTTAGTTTTTTTTATTTGTCATATAATAGAAGGGAAAGATATAAATAAATAAATTGAATGTTATGTCATCTAATCCGTTATGTCACACATATGCCATTGAAGCACCCATTCAATTTATTTTGTGTTTCGTAATGATAATAAATATATAAAATAAAAGTGGGTTTTTTCCTTTTTGTTTTTCATTTATGGCTTATGTCTTGTCTTGTCACTTTACGACGAAGCATTCCTTAGAAAGAGGGACAAAAATGCATTTTTAAAATATGTTGCTAATATATTGTGTGTGTGTGTGTGTGTGTTTAAAGAAAATTGAAAATGATACTGTAAAGAGATAAATTATGTTGTTACACCACAAAGTTTGAACATTCATATGATGGCTCAGCTAAAATGTTGTCCGTTACACATTGAATGGAAAAATGTGAAATGTAAAGGATATTTAATGAACAAATAGGAAAAGCGATACTTTGCTCGTGTATGAAATGTTAGTATTGATATAATTTCGTTTGAATTTAGCTAAAAATTATGAGTCACCTTTAACGATGAATTGAAATTAATAAAAAACAAAAATTCCGGGATGTATGCAATCAATATCACAAATAAATTTAAAATAGCCGCCAAATGATAAATTTGGTCTAAAATCATTAAATTTGAATTGAAATGAGCTTTAAATGCCTTTTGAGCATTGAATCTCTCATTAAACTTCAAAAATCGCATTAAATCCACCTCGAATAATGTTGATTGCATAAATTTAGGAATTTTTCTTCTTAAATCTCAATGTAAAGACCCTCCAAAATATTCTTATTTCATATTCAGCAACAAAGTACACACAAAACAAACCATAATGATAACCAAAGCTGACGGCAGCAGAAAATTGACCACTATGTTGGTGCAACAATTATTATAATATTAAATTTAAAAAAAAAAAATAATTGAATTAAAATGAGCACAAATGAATGGAAATAAATGTATGACAAAAAAATTTCATGTGAATAAAAAAAATAATTTAATTAAATAAAATAAAATTGATATGGAGTCAAATAAATAAATTTAAATTGAAACCAATGATGAAAGAGAAATTGAATTAAAATAAAAGCTTATAAAATCTGTATGTGTGTGTGTGCTTTTAAGCTTATGAATATTGAAAATTACTATTCAAATATACAAAATAGAGTGGAATTAATTTGATTAAAATTAAAAAAAAAATTAAATTATTAAAATGTATTTTATTTTATTTTATGAAAGTATTTTAATGAAAAACTTCCTTTTTTCTCATATTTTCAGAAGGATTGATGTCCTACAGTATTCCAAAAGGAGTTCAGCGAGGAATTGAAGTCGATTTATCTGATAAAACGTATGATGGAGTTGAAGAAGCAGATCGACTCATTGGAGGACTTGGACAGCTAGTTGACGGTCAAAAGGGAACAGATAATTTTAGAAGTGACATTCATGGCTACGGAAAAGGTAAGAAAATTCATATTCGAGTGATTGAAAAGAAATATTTCAACAAAAAAAATAAGCAAACAAACTGAGACAACACACACTTTTAAAGATAAGAATATATGCGTCATAATAATAGTAATAAGACAAACAAATCGTTCCAGACTGATAAAAAAATTATTTATTTACATAAAATATTTTTTATTGTTTGTCTATAATATTCTACTCACTCACTCACTCAAGAACTTTTTTTCATCGTCTTAGTTGAATAGACTTAATATTTTTCATTGTATTCCGATAACATCGAAAATAAAATATTGACTGATGATTGTTCGACTGTGATATGATTAGAAATGTAAAGATTGAAAAATTTTCTTATTTTTTATTATCATTTTTAAGGGTAAATATTTGCCTTCCCATTTTTTTTTTATTTTTTATCATAAATTTTTGTTTATTCAATGAACGATGAGTAATTTTGATGTCTTTGGACGTGGTGTGTGGTCTCTTCAATGCAAAAACTTTTCTAACCTGTTGGACTCACAATATTTCATTGTCTCATATGTGAGATAACTTAATTAGTGTTATATTTTCTGAAATAATTCATTTATGTATTAAATTAATTTTGAATGAAACAACTTCTTTGATATAAAATACAAATATACAAACACATGGATTTAAACCAAGATCTTAACCAAAGAAAAACATGAATGGAAATTTATTTATTTATTACATTTTAAAATAAACACATTTGTTCTAATCACCCTTCATACGATGTTATAAGATAACGCTTATAATGCACTTTTGTAATAACATTTGTTGCTTGTCTTGTAATTGCACCCACATACACACACACACACTCATATATGAAATGAAAAAGTTATTAGCTTTGAAGTAACACAGAAGAATAAGATGAGAGAGACATCTAAAACAGACATTTATTTAATTTCAAAGTAATTTGAAACAAAAACATAAACCATTTGTGTGACTAGTTAAGACAAGAACATAATTAGTTTCATCTTTTCATTTTGTATTAAACTTTGAGATTCAGTTGCATTCCATAAAAGGATTTAAATTGTGTCATTTTCATTAAGAGTGTGTGTGTTTATAAGGAATTCAACTTTGAGGTTTATGAAAAATTGTGGATTTCTGTAAAATTTGGGCAAAATTTGAAATTTAGACACCTTAAGAAGCTACAGAGCTGTAAAAAACGAGTATCGAAGTATAAAAGCTGCTGAAAAGTAACTCAGAAGGGCAAGCACGAATTGACCAAACCCGTGCCTCAGTGACACTTTTCAGAATAATTAGGAAAGTTGTAGTGGTGTGGACCTAAACCGAGATGGATCGATGACATCAAAATAGATCGAAGGCAGCTTAGTGTACTAACTGGAAAGAAAGAGGGCCGCACAGGGAACACTGAAATTCGTTTCCTTCACCAGGCCAAGACAAGGAAATGGTTGTATACCCAGTTAAGTAAATAAGTACGATGGGCCCGACTTATTTCCTTCAATTTTGAATCCATCGAATGTCACATCTCTGACTTTTCTCAACTAATCCAGAACCATATTCGGATTAATAACTTCATTCATTTCATTTTATTGATATTGAACCACACACACATAAAATTACTTATTTTCACTTGAAATAACTCTATTAAAAGACCAAAGTAAGCATAATATACAACAAATAATACATGAAATGTAATTGTAACCACATTATTAAGGATAGACGTTTATGTGTGTATGTGTGTGTGTGTGTGTTTCTCTTAAATAAATTATTTAATCCGATTATAATAATTTGTACAGGCGTATGATTAACTTGCATTGCATTACACATTAAATTACATCTCACACATAACATACAAAGTGAGTCTTGTAATGTTGCATGTAACTAAGTGCTTATGTGATGAATGGCGACATTTAAGATAATTGTTCTAGATCGGGCTTAACTCTCACTTATAGTTTGTGGCATGACATTGCATGTAAAATTATTATTATTATTTTATTTTTAATTGTCTCTGACTTTAAAACTGTATTAAATGACAAATTTATCCACCTACTGAAGCATTTAAGAGTGGTAAGACTTTAATCCGCGTGTTATTTATCAATTAAATCAGCATTAAAATGAAATTCACTATGATTAACAACTTTTTTTACAATGAAATATTTTTTGAGATTAAATCTGAAATGAAACAAAAATAAATAATGAAAATTTTTCATTTCATTGTTTTGAAGTGTAACAAAAGTCTAATCCTTATTATTTTTATAAAAAGAACGAAAGAAGAGTGCTTTCAAAATACTTTTAAAATAAAAATAATAATAATAATAATCAAAAAAATCATGAAATCCTTTTTTTTCTTACATTTCACTTAAACATTCCTAGAAAAAAGCTTAAACTTTTTGTTTGTTTTTTCTCGTTCTTGTAACCTGGATTTCAAATCTTTTTTTTATTTTTTTTACGTTATACGACACACATCAAAATCAGATCAGGGCCTTGTTATTATTATTTTTTTTATTTTTACATGATGTTTTTACTATTTTACCAAAAGAAAACATACATGCATTAAATGAAAAGGAGAATAAAAAGAAAAAAAAACACATGAAAAATCAACAATAGCAAAACAGATAAACGAACAATCTAAGGCAAATGAGAAATAAAAATGTTATAAACAGCTCATGAAAATGCAGAGGTAATGATGCACCTTCAAGGCAAAAATAAGTACGTTCAGTATACTTTTTTGAGAAAATCTGCATTCAGTTTTATGTGTAGCTTCTTTTTCAAGGTATTTTGTGTGTGTTTTTATTATTATTATTCTTCAATTGTCTGTTATGGTGCATTGTAAGATGAAAATCTAATGAATGAGGATTTAAATGCACAAATTGACATGGTTTGGAGGTGATGTCATTCAATGGAAAACGGATGTCCTTTGGGGAAAAATGGATCTGATTTCTTGAAAATGAGAGGCATTGATGACACTGAAGTAAACTTGAAAGTGATTAAATCACAGAGCTCAATTGAGAAAGCTCAGAATACAAAATTCTTGAGCTCGATTCTGGAAAAATCCAAATACAAAGAATATTTTTGGAAAATATCAAGGAAGGAGATTGAGAGAGCTTTGGCTAATGATAAAGAGAAACACC
The DNA here is from genome assembly GCA_900002565.1 of Culicoides sonorensis. NCBI lineage: Eukaryota > Metazoa > Arthropoda > Insecta > Diptera > Ceratopogonidae > Culicoides > Culicoides sonorensis. Next base: position 308,739 of record LN483445.1, on the reverse strand, counting down.
TAAAAAAGGAGTCTAAGAGTCCAGAGAGCGAAAGTCGTCACCAAATTTTTGAAGAAATTCACTCTGATTTTTTTATTTTTGAGATTAAATTTTCCTTCCTTTTTCTCTTTTCATGTGCAAACGTCTCTCATTTTCATTTTCATGTTTATTTTAAGAAAAGAAACCATAAAACTATAAACAATCAAGATTTTTTCTATCTTCTTCTTATTTTAAAAATTTATGTCTTGATGTCTTATCCCTGGCACTGTAATTTTCTTGTCTTACATATTGTCTGTTGCCATTGCAACTTGGAAACTTGCTATAAAATCTTTACATAATGCCATTTATTCGTTGTTGTTCTCTATAAAATCTGTTTTTTTATCTTATTTTTACTTGATTACCATTGTTATTTCACCAAAAGCAAGACTTTTCTTTCTTTCCTTCATATAATTACACAGAATCACACACATAGTTGATCCTTTTACCTCTTATATATTTTTTTTTGTTATAAAATTTTACTAAAATAAAATAAATAGGCGAAATCTTATGAAAACAATGAGAAAAAAAATATATAAAGCTAAACAAATAAAGGAATGCACTTTAAAATTCTTTCATCGTAACATGTGTGTGTGTGTGTATTTGAATGGATTTGACCTCCTTTTTAAAAATTACAGTTTTTTTGTGCATTAATTTTAGTTTGTTTGTGTTTTGTTTTTTTTTTGTTGTGATCCAACATGAGACAAGCAACTTAAGGAAAATATTTTATTTATTTATGAATAGCACGAAATTTTATAAGATAATTTGTAGGTATACAAAAACGTTTTTTTTTTAAATAATAAATCAAAGTCTTGTATTTTACTCGTTAAACGATCAAATTCAATGTAATAAGAGAAAATAAGGAAAAATTACATTTAAAATTAAAGACAATCAAGTCCAGGACAAAAGTTCAAGGTCATAGATGGCGCCACTAGGCTTTGAATTTCATGAAACTTGTTGAATATCATAAAAAAATACACATTAAAGGTCTCCACCACAGGACACTTCACTTCATAATAATAAAATATGATAATAAAAAAGTCCCAAATATACCCAAAAAAACACATAAATTCAAACAAAAAAACCTCCTAATTATACAATTTCATATTAAAACTTTTTAATGTTGAAATGAATATTCATATCTCACATCACCTTAACAGTCCTCTCATAATGATTCTTATCATGGATCCCTTATTTTATGACCCTTTGAAAATTAAATCATGAATAAGTTACCTTTTTTTTATCATTAAAATTTTTATTGTAACAAAATATTAAATCCAAAATTAAATTAAAAAATCTTCCATTCATTTAAATATTTTGAAACATAATTTCCATTTAAAATTCGTTCAAGTTCAGTGAAATGATAAGAGAACTTTTTTGTGTTTCTAAAGGTAAATTGAAATTAAATGTTAAAAAAAAACCACTTTTTCACAAATAAATTTTCAAATGCACACACACATACACATGTGTGTGATGTACAGACAAAATGAGATGATAATAAAAAGTAAGAGATGTGACCCACATCATGTGGGCGACCTTTTCAATTATTACACTTTATATCTCTTTTTTTTTAATGTTTGTGTCCTGATATCATGATGAAACTTTTACATGATACTATTTTATAATTATAACATTTAATTTATTCATTGTACCATGAACTACAGTTGGGTTAGTTTTACTTATGTTTACTTTTTGTGAGTGTAATATTGGGATGGTCATTTATATCCTGGTAATTATGTGATTTTTTTGTGGTTTACAAGGAAAATTTAATCAATATGAGGGTTTTTAAACGAAATTTAGCTCTTTTAAGATTTTATTGTGATTTTTCTTTAATTTTAATCTTAATTTGATTGAAAAAGTTTCATATGAACCGTGTTAAAATATGCTATGAATCAAATAAAAGCTCTAACGAATTTTCAAAGCAACACTTTACACAAATTTCTTTTAAAATATCCCCTTTTCTTAGGTTTAGGTTTATCTAGTTCATTAATTTCCATCTTTTTTACGTACAAATCATTACAATCGCTAGAAAATCGTTTTATCTCGAGAGCTTTTTCTATTAACAACGATACGATGAATATTTCACCAGTTTCAATGGGTTAGATTTACCGAAATTTTCATGTAAAACTTAAAAAATATACATTTTTAATTTACACTCAATTTTTCCTTTAAAACTGACATTTAAATGTCCCACTTCACAAATGATTGCGTCTTATTTGCTTATAAAAATCAATAATCGACCTTAATTTAAATAAAAATACTGAAAGCAAACAATTTGATTGAAGTTTACTTTCGCCTAGACAAACACCAAAAATTTTGCTGAAACAAACTTTATTCTTTTCACCAAAAAACCTCACAAATTTATACATTCAATATTTAAAATAAGTAAATAAATCTACACAGAAATTAAATAAACAATAAAACACAAAACAGTCAAAAAACTTTTGATTTATAAAATGGAAAATTGAAGTTCAATTTTAAAATAATACAAAATTCAGATATTTCAAATCAATATCGGATCGGAAATAGGAGTGAATTTAAAAGGATAAAACACAAATAAACATTCAATCAACTTGAACGTGATTTTGAACGTGAAATTTGTTCATTTTATTTTGTCTGTCCTTTCAAAATATTTATTTTAAAATTTTCTTTTAATAAACTTTACACCCATTTTGCAACTAACTGACATTCAAATTATATAAGGACTCATTAATGTCTAGATACACAAAGTTTTTGAGTTTAAAAAGGAAATCTAAAGGAAGTATAACATTTTCGTGTAGTATGAAATTTATGCTGAAATATGAAATGTGTACTGTAAAAATAATATTTTTAAGGGAAATTAAACTTGGAAAAGTTTTTTTTTTTTGAATTTTATTTCGTATTTTATTTAAACTTTTTGTGATGTACGTGACATTGAATATTAATTTTATTTTAAAGCGCATAAGGGCATTGATGGGACTCACAAATTTTCATTTAACATAAATATTGAATTGATTTTTAGAATAAATTTAACTTTAAAAAATTTTATATTATTCGTTAAAATATTTTTTTAAAATTAATCGATTAATAGACCTTAATTTTTTCACAAAAAAATTGTGAATTTCATTCAAGACGATACAATGCTCATAAAATTACAAAAATAATGGCCTGGTTGTGCCCTTGCATTAAAATAAAAACGTGCATTTTGCCTAAATTTAATGTTTCAAATCTTGAATGAAAATCTCGGAAAAAGCACGAAATACCTATAATTAAATACTCATCTTTATTATTTCTTTTTATTATTTCTCACCAGTTTAGTAGATTTTGTGCAGTACATTGAAGTTAATTTTCTTCCATATTTAACAAAAAAAAAGAAAAAAAATTTAAGGAAAACATTGCCTTACTCAAGTTAAAAAAAAATAACATATTTGAATAAATTTTGTATGTTTATGCAGAATTTATGTTTAAGGACTAATCCAAACAAGGATAAGATATCGTCTCTACAACATAAAATTTTTCTTGTTGTTGTTGTAATACATTTAAATGTACATGTACTCAATGATGTTTTTTTTTGTGCTGTGTAAGATCAGTAATAAAGGAAGAGTATTTATTTGATGACAAACAAGGATGAAAATTTTAAGACTATTTTAAGGGAAGTAATGATAAGAAAGTGTTTAAATATGTGCTTGTAAGTGAAGTTGAAGAAGGGATGAGATGTGTTGAACGTGCTTTTTTACTTATTTTGAGACACATAATTTTTTGTCTTCTTAAAAATAATTTTGGGGAACAAATTACAGATTTTATTTTAGCATAATCCATTTTAATGAATTGTGAAAGGAGTCAGGTCATAAAAATTTCTTTTTCAAGTATGCAAGAAATTTTTGTTCATTTTTAAGTGACCTTAAACTATATTAAGGCAGGATTTTTCTGTTCAGTGTTGGCCTTAAAAGTATTTTGATTTGGTTTTAAAGTCAAAAAATGATCAGAAAACCTTAAAAAGCTGTCAAACTCATTAAAAACATTAAAAAACCGTTGAAAAATTTAAAAAAAATATCTAAAATCATTAAAACCCGTTAAAAACATTGAAAAACTTTTAAAAATTATTTTAAATTTGCTAAAACCGTTAATAACTTTTAAAAACTGCGTTAAAACCGTTAGAAATAGTAAAAGCCCGTTTAAAACTGTCTTAAAACACTTTAAAACTGCTACAAAAATTTTGAAAAATTATTTAAAATCATAAAAATTTTTAAAAACGATTGAAAAACTTTTAAAAAACGTTGAAAAACTTTTAAAAACTGCTTAAAACTTTTAAAAACCGTTTGAAATTGTCTTAAAATTGCAAAACCCGTAAGAAAAATTCTAAGACGGTTTAACATTTTTAAAGACTCTGAAAAACTTTAAAAACCTGTTTCAAACTCTCTGAAAACCATATTAATAAAACAGTTTAGAAACTTCAAAAACAATAAGAAATTGTTTTAAATTCATAGGTTTAAGCCTAAAACTTCCAAAAAAAAGAGGCTCTAAAATTTTATTCCCTTACAATAATTTTTTTTTATCAAGTTATGTTAGATTTATATTTCATTTTATTGATTTTAACTCCTCTCATTCAAAATACGATAAAAAAACATTCGATATTTTTTTCCTTTATTTATTTAAGTCACCCTTCATTGCCATTTATCTTAAAATTTTCGCAAAACCTACACGAAAAGGACAAATTCAAACCAATATTTTTGTGTTCAAATAAAATAAAAAAAAGTAAAGTAAAACAACAATATTTATAATCCCTTGTGACACTTTTAATGTGGTTTAATTTCATAATTCAAATAAATTTTACTTTGTCTGAAGGACCTTTAAAATTATGGCCTTTTGTGCCTTCATTGAAAACTTTTTTTGGCTTAAATTGAACTTGGTATCCATTATAAAAAATGTTAACATAAGAAATTGATATTAAACAAGAAATAACTTTTAAAAAAAGGATCTAATATAGATTTATTGGTCCTTTGGTTGATATTAAATTTCATTGTATAATGCATTGCTTATAAAAAGGATATTTAAATATTAATTTAAAACTATTTTTAGGCTTTGAATGGGTCGGATGGCGTAATGACACCCTTGGAATGGCCGGAAAACCTGTTGAAATGACATTCGAATTCGATCAAGTACGAAATTTCAGTGCGGTTTTACTTCACACCAATAACATGTTTAGCAAAGATGTTCAGGTATGTTACTTTGCCTCTCTGATTTATTTTCCATTTAATATTAAATTAAATTTTTTTTCAATTTCATTCAGGTTTTCATGCACGCCAAAGTATTTTTCAGCATTGGTGGACAACACTTTAACGGAGAGCCCGTACACTTTTCTTATATGCCAGATCAAATAATGGAACATGCACGTGATGTTACAATTAAATTACATCATCGAATTGGAAAATTTGTACAAATTCACTTGTATTTTGCTGCACGATGGATAATGCTAAGTGAAATTTCATTTATTTCAAGTAAGTACAATTTTTTTTATTGTTCAACTATACAAAAAAAATGTATATAAAAAAATTGAGGAAAAAAAAACCTTTTATTGTTATATGTGAAAAGAATTGCCTCTCACGTGTCTTTTATGAACGATATATTGCATTGTTTGTGTGTGTGTGAAGATGTTTCATGTCTGGCATCACAAGGGAAATTACAACAACAACAACAAAAAACGAAGGTAATCCAACAAATAATAATAAAATTTTGTAGAATGAAACGGAACAAAAGCGTATAAAAGTAATTTTCTTAATGGATTCAATGTTCACTTTTTTTTTCTTCCTCTTCGTTTTTATTGTTATTATTGCTTTATTTGTACGAAGAACGAATATAATTATAAGAAGAATTATATTTTTTGATGGTGGTTAATTTCTTAATCGAAGCCTTAAATAACAAATTACTTAAAAAAAGTATGGTAACGATAATTATAATTGAAGCACAAAAAAAAAGGAAAATTAAGAAGGAAGCCAGAGAAATATATCGTTTTTTTGTTGTTGTTGTAATTTAAACGTGACATGACAAAATTTGTGAAACAAATTTTCTTACTTGTTTTTCTAACTTTATTTTTAATTTAGCAGAATTTTCCTGGAATGTTAAATAATAAAAATGTTTTTGACACATTGTTTTATTTTTGCGCGTTTACCAAAAAAAAAATCAATTAGTTAAATTAATTGTAAATAATCTGATGGCATCATAAATCAAAATGAAAAATTTAAAAATATGAGAATATCTGTCCACTGGACGGTCAACAAAAGTGCATTTTAAAGCTTGACCCATGATCCATGACGAACCTTCGTCAGGACTATTTTGTAGCTATGGACAGCGATAATTGATCAGAAAAGGCAAAATATCTAATATTTTAATTCAAAAACGCATTTGATGACGAAAAAATGCCGATTCCTGATAATTTGACGTTTAAATGCATCTCAATGAAACAATCAAAGAGCAGAAATCTAAGGTCAAATGTTTGGCTTTATTTTTAAATTAAACGAGAGAAATAAAAAATCAAACACTCAATTTTGATATCACGACTCATTTGAATTTAAATTTTAATTTCAGTCTTGTTTACGTCTTTAACTTGAATTGACTTATTTCAATTAAATTTCATCCGTATCATGAATTTTTTCGTCATTTACACATTTCTTTCTGTAATTTTAATAAGTGTAGCATTTGCCGACTTCACTCCTTCTTGTGACCGTTACTTTAATTTAAAGTATGATGAGTCCAATGAAGTTAAATATGGAAAAATTCTTTTAAATGTCACATCTAAATTAACTAACCCAGGATTTACTTTGGAAGCCATTTTTGGAACTGATCGGCTCCCGATTCGTGTAAGTTTATTTGAAAATAAAATAAAATGGAAGAGTAAAAATATGTTATTAAATTAAATTACACAATTAATAGGAAGGTGACAGTCCTGTATTAGAACTTCAAGAAGAACCAGATAAGATAGAGCAAAATGACTTTTTGACCTACGTTATCAAATATAATTTACAATATCCAGTACCAAAACTCGAAAAAATCGTTATTCGTGAAATATTTAGGAATCAATTTCGAGTATGTGATGATTCAAGAAATTATACTCATAGAATTCATATGAGTGCGTTTCATCATATTGATTCAATTGGGAGACGAATGGGTTGGACAAAACCAGTGTACAAGTTAATTTCGAGAAATGACTGGGGAGCACAAAGCTTTACAAAAACACATGAACCTTTGGAAAAACCAGTCAAATTTATAAGTTTGATGTATACAAATACGGCGAATTGTACAACCGAAAATGAGTGTAAAGAAGCAATGAAATCAATTCAAAGTAATTCAAGGCGAAATGGATTTGATGATGTTCCTTATAATTATTTGATTGGAGATGATCTGAATATTTATGAAGGAATGGGCATTGAATGGCAAGGAAATCACACACAAGGAAGAAATCATGAAAGTTTGGGAGTGGCCTGGATTGGTGAAAGGGGAAATTCATCAAAACCGAATCGAATTTTAGTTCTTCAATCATTTTTAAGTGATATTATGGATCGAAATTGGCTTTCAATGGAATACAAATTGTATCCCAAAGAAGTTTTAGAGCAAACTATTTAATTTTTGTCTGAATAGAAACCCCGATTATCAAATTTATTTCAATTTAAATCCCGTCACATTAAATTTATGTTTGTAAAATCTCATATTTTACCCTCCCACACACACGCATACACTCAAAAGAAATAGTTGCAGTAGAGCATTAAATCTTCATAAACCACAACCGACAACACGAGACACCATTAAATATATACTTAAAAATTGCATAAAATACATAAATCGTTCGATAAAAACTGAACTTTAGTAGTACATTTTTATTGTTAAAATGCATCATAATTCTTATTATAATATAGAAATTCCTTCACACATTTCATCTTAAATGTACTTGGAATGCCATAAGAAAATTTGAATAATGCTTTAATTTCGCGCTAACTGACAACGACATCATTAAAATTAATAATATTAAATATTTGAGTAGATGTGCTTTGGTTAAGTTTGGCATTAAAATGAATTTTAAAAAACATTTTGATCACATTTATTTGTTTAATGTGAGACACGATCCTTTGGCTTCTTATGCTTTTGTCTATGAGAATTTTTTTTTTTGTTTATAAGTGAGTACATTTTTTGAAATTGTTGTGATGATTAATTTCATCACAATTATCATCATTATTATGGCGACGACATGTTCTGAGTTTATTTATTGTTGTGTTGAAAAATATTTGTAGAAAAAAGGACAGAAAAAACGAGGGTAATAATTTAACAAAGTGAATGTTTTCCAGATGACTGCAATTTTTTTTTGTGTGAAGAAATTTATTAATTTTTCTAATGTTAATGAGCGTGACTTTTTTCAACACAAGAATATGAAATCAATGAAGCGAAAAAACTCAAAGGCGGCATTTTAAACTTTTGCCGAGTAATTTCTGAAAATATTGGATTCGAAATCTTACCAAAGCTAAATTCGATTAATTAGAAATCTTACTAGAGCTAAATTCGATGGATTCGAAATCTTACCAGAGCTTAATTCAATGGAATCAAAACTTCACCAGAGCTAAATTCAATGGAATCAAAACTTCACCAGAGCTAAATTCGTTGGATTCGAAATCTTACTAGAGCTATGGATTCGAAACTCAACCAAAACTCATCATATCAAGTCAAAATAAAGCAAAATAAACTTGTCGACCTTGACCTGAACCGATTTTTACACCTACCCATCATCAATACATACCACCATCATACAAAAATTGTAATTATTCATTGTCATCTTCTTAATTGTAAATTTATTTCATTTTTTTGCTTATCATCTCGTATTCCGTTGCATGCAATGAACGTATTTTTTGTATTGGTGATATTTTTATACGGTGACCTCATTTAACATACATTTTCAGTATTGGTAAGGGATATGAATGTCATCCATTGTCACCCTACTCCATTGATTCTGTTTACAAAAAATCTGCACTCTTGTGAATGCATTTTACGTTTTAAAATAAAAAGAGATAAAAAGGAATATTATTACATCATCATGCAACAGCAGATGGAATTGCCTTGCAAAATTTATATAAAGCCTGTTCTTTTGCATAATATCGAGCCAGTTCATCATTTTACTTTCAATTGATCTTTTAAAGTCTAGTAAGATGCAGAAAATAATTTATTTTACTTTAATTCTCCTATTTAAATCGTCATTTCAACAGCGTAAGAATATTTTTTTATGAATTTTCTTTAATTTATTTTAAATTCAATAAAATTTCATATCAGTTCCAATCAACGAATGCAACACACGTCGCTCCAACACATTTTGTCAAATTATGCAATACAATGAGACTCATCCTCGTTTCATGCCTGTCTCAAATATCCCGAATAAGGAGGTGCAAAGTGTGAATTTGGTTGGATATTTGGGTGCCCGTATGCACACTATGACAAGTGATTTGTGTGACGCTTTCCCGAATATCGAGATTTTCAATGCAGATTTTCTGGGCTTAGAAAAAGTGGAAGAAAATGCCTTTGATAACTGCAAAAAACTTGAAAGACTTTACTTTAGTCGGAATAAGTTGCAAGATGACGATTTGAAACCTGGACTGTTTAAGAACAATTTGAAATTAAGAAGCCTGTTACTTGAAGGCAATCAATTCAAAAAATTGGATTTAACCGTCTTCAATAACCTTCAAAAATTGGAGGAACTTCGCCTGTATCGCAATGAATTGGAACAATTTGAATTGAAAGATTTGACACCATTGAAAAAACTTGATTCACTTTACTTGGAATACAATCAACTACCGGATGTGGATGAAAAGGAAATTCTTGTTAAATTTCCAAATTTAAAGGAAATTTCGCTGTGCAACAATGCAAAAATAAATTCGGCACGATTGAAGAACTTGAAAGACTTCTTTAAAGCTAAAAATGTTACAATGAAATGCTTGAATGATGATAAATTTAATGCAGAATACAACTAAAGTGGAATTCATTGAAAATTTATGTTACAATAAAAAATTGAAATGAAATGAAAATATTTCAAAAACACTCATTAAATTTGTCATAATAATAATAATTATTATTCATACAATGTCACTTTTATTCTATCTTTAACTCGTTTTTTTCTCTCATAAACGAATATGCAATGCATGCAACATAAACATCATAAATTAAATTTAATTTTAATACTTAAAATAAAAATGAATTTTACACATGAAAGTGACTTTTTTTTTGAAAATTAAAATTACTGGAGACGATCCAAACACAAATCTTATTTTACTTTTCTTTGTAAAGAAAAAAAAATTTTTTTTGTGGGTTGTGCGACATGAAAATACATGAAATAAATTATTCTTAAACGATTTTTAAAGACATTCTGAAGTACGCTCTAGATCACTTTAAGAGAAAATAAAATTATGTATAAAGAAAATACACTGACGACGATTTTGCATAAAATAATAATTTCTTGGATGATGAATGGGATGAACTGAACAGTGTGTGCCAATGCCATGCCATGCCGTGACTTCTATTGTAAGAGAATCTTCTTTTTTTTTTGTACTTTTATTTGAGGAAAGAGAAAAAAACGTGTAATGAGAATAATAATTGTTTGAAGAAACATAAGAAAGATGGTGAAATTTAATGTAAATTTAAAATGTTACATATTTTTCATCGCCGAGGTTTTTCTTTAACTTTCCAAAGAAAAGAGGAGAAAAAAAAAGTAAATCGTCTTGTAATTAAATTAAAATTTTACAATAATTTAATGAGCGAGAAATATGAGAAGCAGAAGAAAAAGAACCGTAACCGGATGTGATGAAAGGATTATTTTTTTTGTACTTTCATAGAAAAATTTTTATAAAGAGATTTATTTCATTCATAATTTTATTCAAATTTAATGTGGGTGCATGAAAATGCAACATTTTGATGAAAAAAGAAGAAAAAAAACATCAAAAGAAGGTTTTTTCTTTAAATTTAAATATAATTAAAATCTTGTAAATATTTTCGTGACTTGAGGCGTAACATGACCAAATTAAGAGAAAATATTTTCAGTGCATTGCATTGAAATTTTGATGAAAAATTATATTTTTGGTGGTTTTCATTGAAATGAACGTCAATTTTCATATTAGCACTTTTTGGAATCGTGTCTGAAAATGAAAGAAAATATCAAAATAATGTTAGACATGTTAAAATAAGTAAAAAGTACAAAAAAATAAGACGTAAAACGAAATTTCTGTTAATGTGTTTGGGTTATAACGAGTAAGCATGCAATTCCCTAATCTCGAAACAATTTTCATATTGCTCTGCTCATAAAACAAAGAAAGGCAAATAAAAATTTCTTTTGTTAAGTTCTACTTTCATTTCAAGCTTTAACTTTTTAAGGTATCCTTGACTTATTTTTTATAAGACTTGATCTCAGGGCTATGCCTCTCTTAATTTAGAGTGCAAAGCATCGTCTCCATGTCTGCCCCTCATTAGCGTTACGAGACCTGCTGATTCCAAAATGGAGCTCAAATTGCTATATTTTGAGCTTCACAGTCTCATTTCGGTGTTTCAATACAATTTCAATTAGTTCTATTCCAGTCTCAAATCCGTACAGAAAGACTTTGGTGTTGCAAGGCTCAATTTAATCAGATATGATGATGCCCAGCGACCTGTTTGAAGGTCTTACGAGAGACATTTAAACCGCTTAGAGGAATTTCAATTCATACAATGAAAAAAGTTGCATCAGACACGTTATTCATTACCTTTGTGATATGATGTTTCTAATTCTGAAATACAAAAATAAAAATAAAACTAGAAAAAAATTTAACTTAATCAAATAGAAAAAAAAAATGCATCAAATCCACATAAATATTGAAACAGAATGTCTATGGACTTATTTGTGAGGTAAATATTTTTGATCGCACACTTTTTTTATGTCTGTATATCGAATTAGGACCTTCACGTGTACGAAACGATAAAAAAATATCATTGTTCGTGTCTAGCTTTCATTTTATTTTACTTTTCTCATATCAATGTAGGTACTTTTTTTTCTACTTTTAACACGCCACTATCAAACATTTTTGGGCTATTATTAGACGGCTTATTTTTTTGGTGAATTTTCATGGGAATCAGACCAATTGATATTCGATGTCTTAATTAATGATTTGATAAAGGTAACTTCAAACATTAAGGTAAACGTTTGTTGAAGTGTATCAATTTTTTTTTGTTAATATATGGCCTGGAGATTTTTCATCAAATTTTGTGTTTTTGATACTGGTACTTGGAAAAAAAACCCTCATCATCAAAATTGATGTTTTCATTTTATTTTTTGTTGTTTCTTCTAATAATTTTAATAATGAGACACGTGGATTGTATCCATCAAATTACCTTGGTACAAATAAAAGTAGTGATATAACAAAGAAATGCAACGCGTAATGAGACAAACGCTACATTGAGACGTCACGTGTTGATGTTGGTTTACTATGATCAATTTAAAGAAAAATAATATAAAAAGTGAAATATTTTCCATGAAATTTCAAGTACATCAAAATTCCCAACACTCTTCAATCATTTTCACATCGATGATTTTAACCGTATTGTGCATCATCCTGCATCTATTTGGATTATAATAAAAAGTGTACTTAAAACGCACTTGAATTTACTTTAATTTAAAGCGAGATAAAAAAAAATTTAATACATACTTACATTTGACAATATTTTTATTCTAAATGCAATTTTTTTTAAATGCAACATTGTCCTCCTCCTTGTATTTTTTTTACCAGGTTGTTAATCAACCGCTACATAATTGACAACCAAAGGCATAGGCCCTTGAGAGATGAATTGAATTAACAACAATAATAATGAAAAAAAAGTACTTTTATCATTGTTTATTTAATCATTGTATTACATTGCCAAGTGTGTGCATTGGGCAAATGCAAGTACATTGATGATAAATGTTAATAATAAAAAAATAACAAAATAAAAAAAATATAAAGTAAAAATTTAATTAAATAAACAGGAAACTAAAGAGAATATAATTTTTTTTATCTCTTATTATATAGACAAAAAAATGAATGAAATTTAAGCGTTTTTTCATTTTATTGATGAAATTAAATTCAGATAGAAATTACTAAAGCGAGATTGGGGATTAAGTTTGATACTAATTTTTTTTATAGGGGCAAAGAAAAAGTGAAAAAAGAAATTTTGTAACGGATTTTTTTTTTGAATTGAAAAATTGTCAAAATAATATCAAAATTTGAGTGAGTGAATTTTAGCCAAAATCAGTAAAGTTACGTCATTTAATGTCATGATGGTTAAAATAAGTCACATCGGAAAAGGCAAAAGGCTGGAAATAGTCCTACAACTTTGCCATATGTCATTTTTGACCAAAATCGACCACCACATACTCGCCATGAACTACCCTGAGTCAAATTGCAGCCAGATTCAAGCAATGAAATATTTTTAACTTTCATAAGTCCTAGTTACAAAATCAGGGACTGAGTAACTGAGCCTTCGTGAAGACAAAAAAAAATAGTTTTGAATTTGATTTTAAATGGGAAAAATCTACAGAGAAAGTTCATAGCTAACCTTTATCTCATCATTAAAAAGTATAAATCATCTCAAATGGACTGAATCAGCAGTCAAAATTTAGTTGCCAATTTTTTTAATTAAATCATTTTAAAAAATTTTTTTAACAAGTATCTGCTTCCCCTAATATTTTACAGTAACTACGTTTAAAAAAAATAATAATAATAGATCTCATGCCAGTCTGAATACATATTCGGTTGGTAACATTTTAATCAATTATATTGGATTACATCATGTTCAATTACGGCAATGAACTGTGAGATGCACTTCTCTTCATCGTACAGCTGCGTATCCATCGTACAAAATGATAAAACGCATCAAATTCAATTCAATGGGATTACACAATTCACAACAAATAAATGTTTATTTAAGGCATATGTTGTTGTTTTTAATGTCAGTGTGGTGCTATACTGTCTTTTATTTATTGTTATATTATGGAGTGCGTTTATACAAGTACCATTGAAGTGCATTTTCAATCAATGTATGGTTAATTTTACATACAAAATTGTTATTATGATGATTCTTTTCACATATTACATTTAATTTTATTTTAAACAAAATATTAAATGATTTAATTTCATTTTTTTTTTGATTTTAGGTCCTGTTATCGGAAACTTCACGGAAGAAGATGTCAATGGAATTTCACCACAAGATTCAAATTCACTTGAATATCCGTTGCAGCGTGATGAAGTGCAGAGCACAAAAAATAACTTGGGTGACAAAAACTTTCCAAGTATGTCAGCCAAGCCAACAGATCCTGAATCAGAGAAAAGCGTTGTTGGACTTGTAATTGCTTGTCTTACAGCGATAATTCTTGTACTTGTCTTTGCCATAATGTTCATTGTGGCACGGCAAAGAAGGACACGCACTGCCGCTGTCTTAGACGCACTGCAACACAACTTGAATAGTGATGGCTTGAGCTTAGGTCTTGATAAGAGATTCAATAGTAATTATAAGGTAAATTTTTCTTCAATTTTTATTAAAACTCATCAATTTAATACAAAATATCTTCACAGAAACCATTTCAAGTGACAATGGACGATAATGAGTCAATTGACAAAAGTAGTCTTTATCATGAACCATTTAATGTAAATATGTATACAAGTGCAGCAAGTGGTTGTACGACGCTAAATGACTACAATCGACATCACATTACGCCCGATTACACAGGTGAGTGACAAATTTACATGAATATTCAATTAATTTTAACTGTAATTTCATTGAAAAAATACCAATAACTGAATTTGTTGTGTATTTAATTAATTATTACATCCAAAGAATAATTGAAATAATGATGATATACAATTTAAGTAAATAGATAGAATTGATTATTCCGTTTGTAAGTGTGTGTTTGTGTTTGTGTGTGTGTGTACACTGTACAGTTATGATAATAATTTGTGTTTGTTTATTTACTTTATGCCTTTATGTATTAAATGAAAGGTAAATTTGGAAGTGGAAGTTTAATTGATTTTTAATTGTAATTATATTGAGTTAAAATGCTTTTACAAATATTTGTTGAATTCCGTTTCAAGTGGTTTACATTCGTACTTGAAGGAATTCCATTACGTAATTTCAAGCAATTTCAATGAAAAAAAAAATTTCTGCATAGCCCTTTCTGTCCCACAAGCTTTTTGGTAGCTTACGACCGAATTCAGGGTCAGCCATATTGGAAAATTCAGCCATTTTAAATAATTGTGCCATTTTGAAAAATATATCATCAAGGAAATTCGATCATTGGTGTAAATTTGACCATTCGAGAAAATGTTCGCGATTTTACGCGGTTTTTGAAACCGTTGCGATTTTGAAAAAGTTGGTAATTCAAGCAATTTTGTAAAAGTCGGCTATTTTGTTGACACAGATTATTGATTAATTTTGTTGCTGTTGAGAATTTTGATGAAATGAAGAAATTGATTTTTAAAAAATCTAATTAAAATTTCTTCTCATAGGAAGGAAAAAGATAAATTCAGTTATTCTCATTATTTTTTCAATAAAATGTGATTGAATAAAAAAAATTTAAACTTATCATGCATCAATTTGACAATTTACGAACCGTAAGCAAATAAATTCAATTATAAATTAAAAGTTTTTATACAATGTCACAAAAAAGGATACAAATAAGAAAAAAAAAACATTAAAAATTTAAAGGAATGAAAAGTTTTCATTCAAAAAAATCAAAAATCGCAATATTTGGATAAAATTACATTCAACAGACAGTTAAATTACAAAAAAAAAATGAAAATATTTTTTGGATATGAATGCTAATTAAAAGTTTTTTTTCATTCATTTTTTTGCTAGAAATTATTTAACAAAAATATTTAAGAAACTTAATCATGAATTGCATCGTAAGTGCATTAAAATTTTCAGGTTCGAGTTTTTCTTGACTCTAAAAATGTATCGTTTGGCTTCATGAAAGAGAGCACTTTCTAAAGGAAATCGATATCAGTGCAATTTTCATGTCAGATATTTTATTTTATTTTTTTTGGATAATATTATTGCATTTTAATTGGCTCTTCTTAAAATTTCTCATATAACTTTCCTTAAATGTTATAATTGAGACAAAAGACAGAAACTTTTTCTATCTTTACTTTTGACTGTATATTAAAAGTTTCCTTTAAAAGAGAGTATCTTTTTCTCAGGCGAAAGTTTAAATAAATTTTTAATTGAAATATCAAAAAGGAGGATAAAAAAAATTGTCTTGTCTTGTCATAATTGTTGAAATTTTATCCAGAATTTTCTTTAATTTTAGTTTCAATAGTAAATTATTTTAATTAGAAGTTAAACAAAGTAAAAAAATAGTAAAACTTTTCTTATTCAAACAAAAGTAAAATGTACAAGAAAATTTTATTAAAATAAAATGGGAAATGAAGAAAATATTTTGAAGACTGGAGACAACTAGATAAGGAGTAAAGTGATTATTTTCTGCATGAAAACACTGATTTGAATTGTCTGTGGATTTGCAAATTGTGTGTTTAAATGAGTTTTTAATTCAATTATTTTCTCACTGTTATGCGTCTTTTTTTTCTCTCTGAACTGAAAATGAAAGAAATACATTGTTATTTTATTATTCTACAAATTTTTTTTTTGTTCAATTGAAACAAAAATTTAATTATTAGTCTTAACTTTGGTGTGGGTGCTTGTGATCTTCGAATTTACCTTGAAATGAAAAAAATTTGCGAAAAAAGCACTCAAGTGAACCTGTTTTTCATATTAATAATAAATTCATGCTTTCCTGTCATAGCTGTTTATATTTTAAAACCCAATTTAACGCGAATTTTGAATAAGTATCGTCATTTTGGTAAACATTGAATCTAATTTCATTCCAAAACACAGTACTGTGGCAATAAAATTTATTCACTGGAAATTATTTAAAAATAAAATGTAAATGTTTAATGCTTGATATTTTTTTTTTTTTATAAACAAGGAAGAAACAAAAGGAAAAGACACCTGTCGCTTCCATTCAACATAATCATTGAAGGTTCCTCATGAGATTTGTGTTCGACATAGATAAGAAAAAGTGAACAATTTTATTTTATTTTTTACTCTTTTTCTCCTCCTTGTTTATCGTTCAGGGAAATTTAAATTTTTTATCATCACGATGATGACTTTAAAACAAAGTTACAGTCATCCTATTTGATGCTATTCTAACAAGAGCTCATCCTGAAATGAACATGAAACGAAACCGGATAAATTTTTAATGAATTCATAAATAGAACTAATTTTTATGTTTATTTAATTTTTTTTTACTTCCTCTAAGAATTTTCTACCTTTTTTTTAATATGAAATTGAAGTTGCGAGAGAAACTCCAAACAAAATAAAAGGGAAAATTGAGTTAAATAATTAATTAGCTACTTATTAACACACCTTCAGTTTTTCCTTGATACTGAATTTATTTCAAACATAAAATGAGAGATGAAATTTTTAAAAAATATCTTATTTTGTGGAAAGAGTTTTCCCTGATGTGTGTCTTTTAATATTATAATTTTAATAACTTTTTAACAAATTTATATTTCAGATGTTCCTGATATTGTATGTCAAGAATATGCAGTACCACATATGCAGGATCTCTTGCCCAAAGGACCGGGTGGTGGTTATATGAGTGTTCGAAGCAATCCACCGACACTAAATAGCATTTTTCCAAAACCACCGCCAGTTCCGCCACCACCAGAAAAATATTATGCAGCTACACCGGTCCTCAAGACCAACACAAATCCATCAAGTAAAGCGACAACACCCTTGGATGCGTACAGTGATGTCGATTTTACTGCCAACACCTTACCCATATCATTGAATGGCTTAAGTGACACCGACAATTTACAGGATTTGCAAGTAGTTGAATTTCCCAGAGATAAATTAGTGATAATAGAAAAATTGGGAAGTGGTATGTTTGGGGAATTGCATCTGTGTGAAACTAAAGGATTAAGGTATGAAAATGTTATTCAAGACATGAGATTGTAATTTTCTTCATTTTAAAATTATTATTATTTTAACAGCATATTTTTCATTCCTTCTACAATTTACTTGCACATTGTATAAGAGACGGACAGTAACAAATATGCATGAAAATGCAAACAAAAGCAAACAATTTCAATAATTTAGTCTGGAAAATTTTTCCCTGTTTTAAAAAAATTATAATAATAAAATACACAAAATGTTCTGCATTGCCTTGAAGCAAGAAGTAATTTTTCGAAAAATTCCTTTTCAATCTTTTTTTCATTTTATTTGTATCTAAGAGAATACAAAACAAACATGCAAACAAGTCCTTTAGTGGCCAGTAAATCTCTTTTTGAAACTTTTATGTATGCGTTGCATCCACTTTTCATTTCAATTTTGCAAAGAAATTGTTAGAAAAATATTTGAGAGAAATGCCTCTGCTTTGTTTTCTCTTGTATAAAATTGTTTCTGTTGTATGAATAAATAATATAAAATAAGGAATGTTTCTCTTGTTTCAATGAAATTCAGAGATGTTCCACGAGTTAATTCAAATTACCCCTAAATTTAGGCAAATAATCATACATGCTTAAAATATTCATTTAACTTAAATGTAAATTTCCTTATAAAGTCACATCCCTGTCTCATTTTCTGCATTTGACAACTTAATATTTTAGCTCAATTGCTGCCTCACAACAACACAACACGTCTAGAACTAAATATAATATGTATTGCATACCTTCAGGAGAATAGAAAACATATTTTAATACGAGACTTTTTAAATTGTTTCGACCAAAAGCTTCTTTTTATATTAAGATATAAATGTTTTAAGTGAATTTTCATTGTGTTTAGAAAATAAGTGAAAAATAAAAGTTAAAATGAAATTTTTTTTGTTGTTGAAGGTATGCAATACACATTTCATGCGCCAAATACCATGAAAACTGTTTTTAAATTGTTTATTTTTCATTAACTGTTATTTTTTTATTTAACAAAATAAAAGGATCAATTTGAATTCAATAGAAGTCAGTCACTGTGAGACCACAATTTGACAAAAATAAAACATAAATTTTTTTTCTGAACTTTTTTTATTGTGAACATATTCAAGTAAAGCCACTCAAGTGCCACATTCAATGATAATCATTTGCATGTCAATTTTCCATCGAACTTTTTTTCTGTTACTTTTCTTTTTGACACTTAAATGACTCAGTTGAAACAGGAGACTGGGTTTTTACTCGATATAAAACAAAAATAAAATAAATAAATAAAATTCACTTGAATATTTGACACAACTTTATTTATATTTATAAAGTAAAATAATAAAAAAAAGTGACAAAACAACACTTTTGCATTAAATTTTTATTCAACACTCTTTTTTTTATTGCCTCGTGTCTCAAATGTAAAATGCTAGTCAATTTCGTCCCATATTAAGTATGTTTTCTAAACTTTTTTGTTTTTTTCTCTCATAAAACTTGTCTAATGTACTCCCTTGTGAGAGACTACTGAAGCCTCATATGTAAAAGAGAAAAAGTGTGTAAATGTTTTTACATTGTAATAAAAATTGAAATGTTGTAAAATGTGGTGCCAAATAAAAATAAAAAAAAGTAACAAGCATAGAAAATTGAGGCCCTGCAGCAACATTTTCACTGGAAATTTAACAAAAAAAAGTAATAGAAGCCATCAATAATTTCTTGTAATCCTCAGAAGCTGCTTTTCCAGTCCAACACTTTCAAAGAAAAAGCTCTTAGTTCAGTTTTACAGCCATCAAATAAATTTTGACAACTAAAAAGTTTTTTTCTTTGCATTGCAACTTATGTTAATGACAAAACAGTGTTAAAAACAAACAAACAAACACTCATTTCAAAACTTTTCTGCCATTCATTTCAAAATTCATTTAAATTATTACTTTGAACTCTTCTTTCACATTATAATTTTACAAAACAAGAGACTTTAATAGTTTCCTTAATAAATATATTACATTTAAACATTACACCAAGAAACAACAACAAACAACATTTAACACTCATTTTAACTTGCAGTCATTGCAAAAAAAAAAATTTAAAATAAAATTGAAAATATGACTCGAATCGACTTCTCCAGAACAAGAAAGTTTAAGACTAAGAACATACATGAAGCATTACGAGTAATACAAAAGAAAGGAGTCATGTAAAATAATTGCCAAAAGTCTTACGTTTTGTTAAAACTCACATATAAGACTTGAAATATAACTAGAATACTTGAAAATATGCACTCTTGCAAAAGTATTCAAATTAAAATTTATGATTTATAATGTTAAAATTATAAAATGTTTGTTCGTTCATTCCACTTGAAGTTTTACGAACACTTGTATGTGTGTGTGTGTATGTGTATGCGTTTGTGTGTAATAACCTAGAAATTATTAAAATTACTTTTTTAGAGGGTATTTCTGTTGCGCGCGAGAACAAGTTTCAGCAATAAAATGCATTTTAATGTTAAATTTCAAACGATAATGGGAATGAGATATGCTAAAATATGTTTTCAATTCAAAATTTTTATTAATAATTTTTCCCGTATTTGTTTTTTTTTTTATTTCAGTACTAGTTTAGTTGTTGTATCAACATTAAGACCTGGTGCCTCTGAGCACCTTAGAAAAGAATTTAGACTCAAAGCCAAGCAAATTAGTCGGCTAAATGATGTAAATGTGGTGAAATTGCTTGGTGCCTGTCTTAAAGACGAACCAATTTGTACAGTGCTCGATTACAAATACAACGGTGATCTAAATCAATTTTTGCAAGAACACATTTCAGAGACTGGGCCAATGGTGCAAAGTAATACATTAAGGTAAAAATGAAAATTCAAAATTAAATCACATGATTATTTGATAATGCAAATATTTTTGTTATAGTTATGGCTGTTTAGTTTACATTGCTACACAAATCGCCTCGGGAATGAAATACCTGGAACAAATGAACTTTGTCCATCGTGATTTGGCAGCAAGGTAAGTGCTGATTTGATTTCAATGTATTTCAATTTCAACAAATGAGACTCATTTCTGTTAAAAATGACCGTTATTTAACTGAAATTAAATTCAAATTTACATTCCAAAATAAGTTTAAGTGGATTATTATGCTCTAAATAACACCTACAAGTCCTTGCATCATAAAATCCCATTAATTCAATTACCTTTTTCACTCATAAAATTTCCATGATGTAGGTGATTATCCACCTACTTTGAAACATATGTGATAAAAGATATATAATGGTTAAATTGCGTCATAAAAATATTGGTAATCAATGTTCTCTTCAATTTTTATTCTAGCATCTAAACGGATTACGTTCCAATACCTTTTTTTGTATGAAAAAAAATACTTACTTATTTTTATTTTTTTTTCTTTGATAGAAAGGAAACACATTTTATTTTTATGACAATTACTCTGAATTTTTATCCTCTTTTTTTCGTATCTTGATGGACATGATACGTATACATAAAAGGGTTAACCTAATAATAATCCTTTTTAAATCCATTTTTAACGTGCTCAATGTTTTCGATCAACATTTTCACAATCATCCGGTGAATGTTAAGTGTAAATAATAAATGAGTGACTTTATGGAATGTTAAATGAATATGGACCTTTACTTTTAAAATATTTTTAAGTCTTTCATTTTATTATTATGAAATGATTTTATGTTTGGGTTTATCTTGGGTACAGAAAGAATTTGAATAAAATTATCTCTAAGTAATTAAGTTGACATTAATTTTAAATTGGGGTTTACATCAGATGTAAACCTTTCTCAAAATTTGAAACCTATAAGGGTTTATTTGATAGAACTGTTAACATCAAATGTAAAGCTTAATATTTTTACATGAAACCGTACAATCGATTGATTACAGCTTAATTTATTTTTTCAGCACATTTTTATCAGATGTAAACCTTCAGATCATCTAACTTGATCATCCTTTAAATTCAAGAATGATTTGAAACAGTTTACATTTAATGTAAACTTAAATTTTTATTTATTTGTTACTCAAAATTTAATCATTTAAGTTTCTCTGAGGATCGAATTTTAAGGATTGAAGGTTTACATCGGTTTACATTTCGGTTTACATTTCACTTTATATCGAGCGTTAACTTTTCTGAGTAACCTTGATCAGTTTTTTTTTATTTTTTTCGCCATTTAATTTAAATTTTATTGTTTTTTAAATGATTGAAATCAGTTTACATTAAAAAAATCAAATAGCCTTGGGACCGTAAAGGGATATTTAAAAAAAAATTGAATTGCTAATAAATTATGTTTTTTTTTATTCAAATAATGTAAATGAAAAAAAAATTATTCGAAATATTTAAACAAGGCTAAAATTAAAATAATATTAGTATTAACATTAATCCTCACTTTATTGTAACAAATAAATGGCACGAAAAAAATATTATGAAAATGAAAAAAAAGGAAAATCAAGCCGGAAATAATATAAAGCGAAAAACTTATACATGTATTGAAATTATGAAAAAGTAAATGCTTATGTCAGTGAAACAGAAGGTTTTAATTGTTAATTATTGTTGCATTGTTTCCTAGATTTATATTTTTTTTTGTGCTGGCATAAGCAGAAAGTTTCATTATTATTATTTCTATAAATGTTTCATTTGTATGCGTGTATTTGACTGAATGTTGTGAAGAATTGTGAAATTTAACAAAGTATGAAACTGAATTTTTGTTAAATTTATGATTACTTTTGGGGAGAAATATCATGATGATGTTATTGTTGTTGATGATGATGTAAAAATGAATTGTTGTGAGGAAATGAGTTTTTACACTCATTGTTATACGAAGTGAATTGGTAACAGGACGTGTGTTTGTTTGACCTCTGCTGTATTTTTAATGTATTTTTTTTTTAACCCTCTGAGTCTGAATTTGATTAAAGTAACAAGAAAATATTAATTTCAAGAAAAAAGGCCGTCTCAAAAAGGAATTTTTTCTTTTAATTTCCCAAGAACATTTATGAATATTACCAGAAAGATTCAGAATTGTCCATTAAAGGGTTAATTTTGATAAAATTAAAAATTTTCACCTTATCATTTTCATTGAAATGTAACAATTCACATATTTACATATAAATTGGAAATTAGGGTCCACATACGCTCAAATATTCAAATCTGACCTTTTAAATGAAAAACAAAAAAAAATGAATTAATCGCCTTTGCTATAAAATATGTTTACATTATTCATTCATTTCTCATTTTAAAACAATAAATTTACCACGACTAGGAAAATAAAAAATTCATCTAAAATAGAAAGAATAAAAAAAATATGCAAGTAATCCATAATGGTTCCACATTTTAATGTAATGTGTGTATGCTTTGCATTATTTGGTTTTTGGTTTTGTAAATGTAAAAGAGGAAAATCATTCCCCAACATCATGCATTCAAAAGGAAATGAAAGTTGGAGAAATGATCATTAATCATGCAGTGCCAAGACTCCCTCTCGTTATTTTTCAAGCAATATTTTTTTTTATCCAAGGTGCCATTTCACATATGTTATAAAAAAGGGGCTAAATGTTAGTCATGTCATTTATTTTATATTATTGGACTCTCATTTTTAATAGCATAAATAAAGTTACTGGTCATCTTCCTATTTAAATGCCAAAATTTTAATAAAATATTTCCTCAATGAATTTAACTCTTTAATTCAAATGAAATTCTTGAGTCTCATATGGTCTTACTTTCACTTTAAATTTACTTTTCAAAATCGTTTAATCCACTACAGTTTATTTTCTCTGTATCTTGTTTGTATAAAGTTTAACCGTAATTCAAAGTATTAAAATAACAAATAATAATAATAAAATTGCAATCTACCGCAACATTAATACAATTTTAAGCCTTTGAATGATTATTATTTTTTTTTACTTTGAATAAAGTACTTTGAAAGTAATCTGTAATTTATTATTAAAATTTAGAATTAGAAAAATGAATTGCATTGTGTTGGCTTGAACATTGTAAGTGCTTGTATTTAGAAGAAGTTTAATATGATATTGAAGTTTTTAGATTGTAATGAGAGCTTCAGAAGGGCCTTAGGTGAAATTTTCAAACGCATCCCATTTTAAAAATTTCTTAAGACCGAAATATTATAAAAAGTAAAAAAACAGCAGTTAAGTGGAAGTTTCTACTATGAGCTTCATATTCAGAGAAAAACAATATCCAATTTGCCTTTGATGATTTAATTCCACTAAACAATAAAATAAAATGAAATAAAAAATAGGAGGAAAATTTAATGTAATTTTAATCCTCTTCACAGATCCATAACATATGTGACATTCTTTCACATAACTGAATTATTTTTATCTATATAAAAAAACAACAACAACAACAAATAAAAAACTGCAATGCATAACAAAGATAGAATTCAATTCAAATACACTCTATGACAAAATACCATAATATGAAATAAAATAAAATAATAATAAAACACATTTTTTGAATACTTTCCAATTTAATAATCCTCTTCTTATAGTACTTTTCCGCTTAGTACTACAAATTTCACCTACACACGCTCCATGATACAGAATTTAATCCGTTTAGATAAATTGATATTACTTGTTATTTTATTTCACATTATTATTAGTCTCATACTCTGTGATGCATATTTTTCCATGTTTCATATGATATGTGTAAAAAACTGCATGCATATAAATTGAAATTTAAAAATGAACTTAAATTAAAAAAAAAAGTTTTTTTGCAACGATTTATTTATTACAAGTAATTTGTAATATTGGCTTAGAAATTATCTTTGTGTACTTTATTTAATTTTTTTGTATGAAATTATTTGGATTTTAATTTTAACTCCCTCAAAATTTTGAGTTTACCTTGATTTTACTCGAATTCTCACTGAATTCAGCTCAATTGTATTAAGTGTGATATGAATTCAAGAGAAATATAAAAATATTCACTTGAGCATAATTTGAAAGATATCCTTGACACATTTGAATAGAATCCTGATTTAATTTCCTTTATATTCCATATCATCCTTTCCATACAATTCATTTGCACATATTTCCATGTCTTAGGAAAATCAAAAGAAAGCAAAATTTTGCTTCTCGACAATATCATCTCAAAATATGAAATGAATGTACGAGAGAATGAGAAAATCTGACATATTTCATAAAGTAAATTCAAGCAAAAATTTTTTGATATGCATTTAAATTTTATACATCCTTTGAATTTAGGTGAGCACACACACACACACACACACACACATACACATACACATACACAGTAAATTCAAGTTTTTTATTCTTCAACTGAAGACAGACAAAAAGGAAAAGATATTTCCAATTTCCTTCTTCATGAACGCCCTTCAATTTTTTGTGTGTGTTAGATTTCATGGCTCACAAAAAATACAATGAAAAAATAATTTCCAGGTATTTGGGTTCGCATTTCATTTACACTGTATTTTATATTTTATTATCAAATACACGTCAATTCATCGTCTCATTCTCAAGTCATATTCAAAAAAATGAAAAAAAAATCATTTTCTGTTGAGACTGACTTGAGATTTGTATTTCGAAAGAAAGTCAAGAAAACACACACACACACACACTTACATAACTTTACATAACAAAAATTTGAATGTGAGATAAGCCATTTGTAATAATCAAATCATGTATGAATGATTGATGTAGATGACGAGCCATATATAGAATATTTTCATATTCCACGTGTATATGACTAGGAAAAAAAGGCATAAGAAAGTTTATCCAAAAAAAAATGGAAATCAAATTCCTTTACTTATTGTTTAATGTAGGGAATGGCGTGCATTGAGATGATACAAAATATTAAAAAGAGAAAAGGAAAGGAAAAAAACGAAATTAAATCAAGTAGAATCAATTCTACTTATAAAATATTTTAAAATATTAAATTTACATGACTTTTATTGATTTTTGATGAAGGTATGCGTATCATTTATAAATATTTGAAGATTTTGACATTTACTTCTTTGAAGTAGAAAAAGGTTTGATTTCATGTCAAACTAGTCGATTTTTTCAGATAATGGAGTTAAACGTATTTTTTTTTTGAGGTTTTCTCGAAGACTCGTGATTTTTCAGAGTTAAAAATCTACAGAATTTCCACTTTTTTCGATATCCATTAAAAGAACATCCTAAAAACAGCATTTCAAGGACTCAGAAAGCTCACAAGCATCGAATTTTGAAAATCAAAATTTAAAAATCAATTTGAAATGATTTTTTGATCGCTCTCATGATTTGAAATTTTTGAAAAATGTGAGATTTTTCGAAAACTCAACATTTTTCAAAAGTTTGAGGTTTTTCGAAAATTCGACATTTTTCAAAAAGTGTGACGTTTTTCAAGAACTCGACATTTTTTAATAAGTGCGAGGTTTTGAAAAACTCGACATTTTTAAAAAGTGTGAGGTTTTTCAAGAACTAAACATTTTTCAAAAAGTGCGAGGTTTTTCAAGAACTCGACATTTTTTAATAAGTGTGACGTCTTTCGAAAACTCTATGATTAAGGAAAATTTTATTTGTTTGTTATGCTGTGACACGAGTGCCCACATCCTCACATTTTAATTTTTCAAATCGTAATTTTCACTATTAACTAAAACTATTAGTACATTTTTTTTCATCATTATTACAACAATTATTGTTATAGCATTACAATATTTTCAATTGATCCTATTATTTGCTTAAATGTATTTTCACTTTATTAAAAACTTTATCATCTTACTTTTTTTTCATTCTCTCTATAAATTGAAGTCAAACGATGAAGTGAATTTCTCATTTTCCAACTAAACATTTTAAAAAAAAAAAATGCACAATAGTTTCATATCCTTACACTGATACGTAGTTAACAAAAAAAGAGAACAATACAGGAATTAAAAATAATAAAAAAACTTTTTAATACAATTTTTAATGAATAACTCTCACTAATTGGATCCTAATTGATGTGATCTTATAAGATTTTATTTGAAATTTGTTCGAAAATTGTAGAATGAAGAACCTTGAACCAGTAAAATTTATATGAAAAAATATTTCAATGAAAATTAATTTGATTTTATGAAACATGCATCTAAAGGCGGTCAGTATGGAGGTCAATGAGGGATTTTGACTTGAAGTTAAAATTAAAAAAAAGAAAAAAGATAAACAAGATAATGTTAAAATAAGTTTATTTTACATATCACTTATGTATGGGTGATATGCACGCATTACCTTTAAATGAAAAGTAAAATGAAAAGTAAAAATCTTCTCAAGCATATTCAAGATTCATAAAGAAAAGAAAACTTTGCTCATTATTATTTTTCTTTTGAGTCTTGTAATATCTTGTAAAACTTGTACAAAGCAAAAAAAAATAAAAAAAGAGAGGAAGAAAAAAGAAACTAATATTATTATGCAGAATTTTGCATAACATAGTTCAGGAAATATAAACTTTTCTTTCACTTTTTCTCCTTATACAATGTTAAGATTAAGGCATAGAAAAAAGGAAACTTTAAACATATGAGACTATTTTATGAATTCACAAGACTATTATTGTTATTAGTTGTAGTAAGAGCATAAAAGTAGGTACTAAGGTGGAAATTTTCAAGAAATATGAATATTTGGAGTCATTTTCATATCAAATAACGTTAAATTTCAATGCAATTGAAGCCAAATTGCAACCACCTTGAAGATGTAACTATTCTCCTTATCTAAAGACTCCTTTTAATATTATTTTATTATATTTCTCAGATCTGTACATAATTTTATCAGCATATTCCTTACATAATACACAATTTTTCTTTTCCTTGTATGCAGGAAATTGATACGATTGAGAAAATATCGAAGGTATAATTTTCTTGTGTCTGCCTCTTTATTACACAATTTTATTTTCTTCTTTTTACATTTCTATAAATGTGATAATAAAATACTGTTATATTGAATGTTCGTATAGGTCGTAATTGAAACGATAAACCATTGAAACGTGCATATTTGCATTATATTCACAAAATATGTATGTACACGGAATATGCAAACATGGAACATTATTATTATTATTTTCATTTTGTATGTAGCTACAAATTAAGGTTGATTCAAGGTATTTCTTGTTATAATTTTATATAAGAAAAAAAAAATGAAATGCCAAAAGAAAGGTCTAGAAAGTTGAATATAAGAGTAAAAAGAATGTTTTAAAGTTTATCTTTTGTGAATTTTTGTATAAAATTAATAAGAAAGAAAATGAATCAATACATTTTAATAGGAGCACAAAATTTCAATTCTGACTTGAAAAGTTTATGAGAAATAGGAATACAAAAAAAAAATTAATAGAAACAAATTCTTTAAAATAGTTACAATTGATACTAAATTAATACAAAACATTTGTTTTGAAAATGACCTCAGGGACCACACAAATTCAAAAGTGACCACGAAACTCTCAATTTTTTTTCAAAAGAACACGGTAAGTTCAAAATGTCCCGCAAACCACCCGCATTGTTAGAAATTTTTATCCACATGAACAGGAAATGCGTTTAAAATTGGATTCATCAAACAACCTGCAAGCGTCAATCAAAGATCTCCGTCTATGAACAAAATCAATTTCAATTGCGGGGCGTTTTTAATTTGAAGAATGAAGCGAGAAATGCGCTGAAGGGCAATGAAAACTTTGTCATTTTGAAAAATACAACTACAAAAGAAAACTACGCGATTTTGGAAATTATAGTGCTTTTTAAAATTCCTGGGTTTTTCAAAATTAAATGGCCAGCAGTTTTTGAAAATTCCATTTTAAAAAAATTTCGCGATTTTTAAATTTTTTTTAAAATAGACGTTTTTTTGAAATTTAACGGTTTTTGAAAATTCCGCGGTTTTTAAAAGATCTGCAGTTTTTATAAATTCGCTGTTTTACAAAAATTCCCGTGATTTTTAATTTTTTTTAAAATGGACGGTGTTTTTGAAAATCATACAGTTTTGGAAAATTTCTGCGATGTTTTTGAAAACTCTGCAATTTAAAAATTCCGTGTTTTTAGAAAAATTAGCGTTTTTGAAAATTCCGCAGTTTTGGAAAATTTCCACGAGTATTGAAAATAGTGCAATTTAAAAATTCCCTGTTTTTTGAAATTCAACGGTTTTTGATATTTTCATTTTTAAAAATTTCAGTCAGACTTAGATAAGTCCGCCATTGAGACAGACAGACAGACGACATAAGTGCCAACAATGGGCACAATTTTTTCCAAATTTAATTAAAACCGTCCTAAAAAATTTTGAAAATAGTCCATACCCTGTTGTCTATGTACGGTACAAATGACGTCACATATGCACTATTTCGTACCATGGGTGTACAATACGGTGTACCATACATTTAGTGTATATATGACGTGCTTTTGACTCCACATTCATGGGTTATGTACAGTACAAACAGTCCATGAGTGAATTGATTGGGCCTTATTCACCATGGTTTTGTACTGCTTTTGAATGGAATTCAATGATACAACTTTTAATTTTTTTTCATTTATTATTTTATTATTTTACATAAATCTTTTCTACAAAATTTAATTGATTACTTACATAAAACTTAATGACATATACATAAAAAAAAATCCTTTTCTGAAAACGTATCGTTAATTATTAACCCCATCACGTTAGCGTCTTCCTCATCAATAAAGTTCTTCATCGTGGTCTGTGGTTGTTGCATCAGTTACACTTTTGTCAGCATCTGTAATTTGAAATTATTACAACAGTTCAAAATATGTTAATGAAATTTGATTTTTTTTTACCTTAGATATAAGAGCCTTAACGTTTAAACTGGAGCAGGTGGTAGACTTACATAATGTAGTGGGCCATTTCTCTCCTTTGGCTGTGTCGTGATAACAGCTGGTGATGATCTCTGATGCCCATTTACTGATGGAAGACTTTGATTCCTCGGATCTTGGTCATTTGTTACTTATTCGGGCTTAATTAGACCGGTGTCTTGTTGAACTGTATCAATTGGAGTAGGGTTTGAGATAGCGGGAGCAACTCCATCTTTGTGATGTTTACCAATACGGATTATGTGACCAATTCCTTTGAATAACTCGGGTTTCTTTTTTTTGCTACATGTCTTTGGATCATTCAGCGATGATTGGAATGGTGAACTTCGATTTGGGAAACCTTCATCATGTTCATCAATGTTCTAATACTTAAAAAAAAATTAATCATGAAATTACAGTATATTTTTTTTACTACTCACTTGATTCTTGTGATGGTAATTCAAAAACTGCTCTCAATTGTTCTGCTCGTCCAGGACTTTGAGGAGTCTTCAACGAAACAGGCCCTCTCGGTTCATCAGACATCTGTGTTTCCTGAATCATGGTTTGAAATGATTCCAAACTTGATGATTTCTTCATTCCAAGTGATGAAAAACTTAAAATTTTATATTCTTACCGTTTTAAATTGTCGAACAAATATTTTTTTTATATTTATGTTGCATAAATATTTAATATTTTAAATAAAAAACCCGGAGCGTCATATGACGCGTCATTTCTTTTTTTCATAAACACTCCTAAAAATCAAATGTCATTTACGAAAATGACATATTTTTCCGTTAAAATTGCTGAACCGGTGAAATTCAATAAAAAAATAATGCCCAATGTACATTTTTTTATTTTCACGGGACGGGCGTTAAAACAGGGTAATTCAACACTATTTCCTTTCCTTATCAAGAGAAGCCATCGATAAAATTTTCCTTTTAACTGTCATACATTCACATTCACCATTTACATGTAAAACGAGGATACAAAAAAAAACCTTTTTCTGTGATAATTTTTCTCTTTTTACATGTAATGTGCTCAATGAAGCAAATATTTCTTACACATAGAGATATATTTACTTATAATATTAGAATATGAGTTTATATTTATCAGCACTCCAAATAAAGCATGTAAGAACATTTTTTTTTGTTAAACACTTTATGCTTGAATGAATTTCCCATATAAATTCATATGCGAATATTATCAATTTATTTGAGTTGAGTTGAAGTAAAGCTTGAATTCCAATCAAATGTAAAGGCAATAATTTACTTCTTCTCATCGTCTCAACAAAAGTGACTGTGAAGTGAGTGTAAATATGAAAAGTAGTGTCATCATAAGTCATGCATATATCGATGTTTATTATTATTAAAATATTATGTTGAAGAATCCATTTTACATGTAAATTGATGAAATTTCAATGAAAAATTTATTCAATGGAAATTAAATTTGAAATATGGTATGAAAATATATGAATTTTGATGAAATTGGTCCTGAATCAAGTAAGAAAATGTCAATTAACGTTATTTTTATATGATTAACCTTTGACCATATGAGTTAATGAGCAAATTTAATTTATTCATGTAAGCTAAATTTGGCATGTGATCTATCTCAAGTAAAAAATAATTGAATTTTGGTGGAAATTTAAACACACACTCATATGAGATTTGATAAAAAGCATAAAACAATGCAAAGTATGGTCATTTATCAAAAGTGAAATGGTTGGCTACATAAATTTCATTGTGATTTTTATCTCAGTGAGTTTAATTTATGGTAATTGATATTCTAATTATTGAAATTACCATAATTTTGAATTCCGTTTGACGTCAAATCATAATGAAATTTAAATTATTTTCCTTCGTAATTGATTGACAACCGCTTGAAGGGAAAATTTTGTTACCTTTTTATGAAAAAAATATCAATTTTGACTGTTTTTTCCCAATTAATGAAGTTCAAAGGATTGAATTCAGATTTTTCTATCCTTATTTTCAAGAATTTTCGTTTTTCAGGACGTTTTTCAAAGTTAACGGTCAAATATCGTCAATCAATCATGTTTCAAGTCATCTACGAGGAAAATTCTCGTTTTCTTACTCAGTTCTGTTAAATTTCATTCACTTTTCCATCATAATTTACCAAAAAAGTGGAATATTCCAGTCCATTCATTGTAATTTATTTCCAATTATGACGTCATCAATTAATTAAAGTCCACTTTACAGTTTTTTCCTATTCCATTCTTTCTTAATCATTGTGAAAAGTGACATGACAGGAGCCGAGTTATGAAGGATGACATATTTATCATAATTTTTTATCCATAAAACCACATTTTTTTTCCTCTTCATTATTCCATTTTATCCATTCAATGAAGCTCGTCATCAAGATACTGATCAATTTTAATTTTAATGACTTTATTTTTATATTTTATTACATTGCTTGCTGTTGTTGTTTTTTAACTACTTTTTTTTCTTCTTTTACAACACCTGACATTTTATTTTTATAGCTTTAGTGAACAAATAGCCTTAATCCATATACATATAACAAAATACCTCTTTTTACTTTTAATGACACAATTTTGTATTCACATTACTGTATTTTTTTATGTATCGCATTTGAGAGTATGGCAAGTCAGTTTAATGCCATATCAGGAGCTAATGATGATTGAAATTAATGTGTTAGTCATGTAAAATGAAACTTTCAATTGTTTTACCGGAGATTTTTTTTTTAAATTTTTTTTTACAATTTTAATGAAAATGAAAAAGTTGAGTAAAAAGTTTTAATTTATTTTACTTCAGGTATTGTTCTTGTTGTGTTACATAATGAGAAAGTGTCGAATGTTTGATATAATTGACAGTTTGACACATGCATTAAATTTTTTCAATGAATTGTATCAAACTCATTAAAACTTCTTAATTCTGGAAATTATGAACACTCTAAATTGAAAATGCCTCGCATAGCCGCGTTTTGAGAGATTTCGTGGTTACTGAAAATTTCTTGAGAGTGTGAAAAATTCAAAGACCTTGAAATAATAGACGTTGGTGAGAGAGTATGGGCAATTATCAGTAAGCAGGCAAAGAACAACTAAGTGTATGGCCATAAATTTTCCAAATGATCCAATTAAATGTAAATTATCATTAAAGCTAATCTATTAAATTTACATTAAAGTTACATTTAAATCCATTTAACAAGTAAATCAAGTAAATTTTTGTATAAAAGTCCAAATTCAAATCCAATTCTAATCATTTTTTCATCAACTTTCATTAAAATTTGAATAGAACGAATAGATCACACGAAAAAATGTTAAAAGAATTAAATTTCATCCTCATTTTCACTTGTCTTGCATTATCTAAAATGGGCTCTGGCGAACTGTCATCAGGAAAATGTCCGATCATACCAAAAACGAACACCCTTAAAATGGATTTCACTTGTCAAGAGCTCACCAAAAACCTCATCAAAGAAAATCACCCAAAAATTTTACATCCAATTGCATTTCTTTCATCATCAAAGGACTACAAACGCATCAACTTCTTTTCATACAACCTTCCACAATCACAAGATCATCAATGTCATCTCTACATGCATTGCAAAGCCAAACCAAGTCCATTTGAAGCACAACTTGGACTCGTTTGCAATGAAAAACAAATTGGTGTGGAATTTTACATGGAAAAGAAGATAAACGAAAATGAAGGTTTTACAATGACAAATCTCTTGTACTATTCACAGAATGAAAAAATCAAGGAATTACTCAAATTACCTGATTATGACTATCAAATACGATACAATCCTGGTAAATGGCTTCTAATTTATGGGTGTGTCCAAATCAATGCAACAACGTATGATCAAGCTTTTTGGCTTTTGAGTGGACATAAAATGGAGAAAACTTTAAATGAAAGACATACGTTGAAGGAAATGCTCATTGAAACGAAATTGAATACGAATTTAGCGAAAAATATCGATACAATGATAATGAATGATGGTAAAATGCATAAAAAGGATGTGATGAAAACAGAAAAAGCCATTTCATATTTTGCAAAGGAATTTGCACATGGATTTTACAAGAAAAGTGAAAATTAAGATGAATACACGTTAAATTGGGGTGAATTAAGTGTCTAATTTTGATAATCAATGTGTGAAATTTCTTAAATTACAATTTTAAAAAATAAAAAAGGAGAGTCTTTAAAATACTGCACTTGAATATGAATTGCATTAAAAAAATATTAATTTCTTGCTTGAATTTTCTTAGTTTTATTTTTTATTTCCACTTCCTTGGAGCAGAAATCCATTAAAATGTTATCAATTTATCATGAAATCATTAAAATAATAAGAAAATTTTCGTTACATGACAATAAGGGAAGTGAACAAAACGAAAGGGTTCTTAAATGATTAAATCATTAATATCAACGTGATTTCGATTATTTTTGGGGAGAAACACACAAAAAAATAAGTCCTTGATGATATTCATGCTCCATTCTCAACCATAAATATTATTTAAAAGCCATGGAAAAAGTACAATGAACTTAAACGTGATTCCCCAGAGTGATTTTCCAGGTCATTTACTTTCAGCGCTTCTTGTATTTTTAATCTTTACTCATTTGTTTCATGTTTCATTCTTTCTCTCTTGTGAACTAAGGTAAAATGTATTAAAAAACAAAAAGTATGAACTGAAATGAGAACAAAGACAAAAGCACTGTAACAGATTACAAACAATAATGATGATGAAAATGCGAGAATATCGTTTTTCATTTCAGTGAAAAGACTTTTAAATAATGAAAGAATAAAAATATTACAAGATCCAGGGAATTCATAATGCCATGTCAATATATATTGGTTTTTGCATTAAAGAACCCAATGAATTTTGATTGTTCTCAATCACACACACACAGAACAAAAAAACATTTGTCAGTCTGGAATTTCAAAAATTAAATAAATACAGTCAAAGAGTGAAAGCAACCTCTCGTTTAATCATCATTTTTCATTTCAATGCAATGCAATACAAATTCAATATGAGAATGTGCTTTTTTTCACCAACAAACAACAATCAAAAGTAGGAGCATTGAATTTTTTTTGCTGAACCAATTGTTTGAAGAAAAATAATTTATTTGATGTTATTGTGAGGAAAAAGTTTGAACTGAAAAAAAATTCAACAACCTGACAAGTGACAAGAATTAATTGGTCTGGAAGGAAACTCAATAATTTTTTTGAAAGAGAATGAAAAGATTAATATGGTTACAGTTTAAATGAAATAAAATTGGAAATGCGTATCATGGAATTGAAAAAAGTGCATTGACATTTTTTATAATTTTTTCATCTCTTTTAGCGAATTTGCTGAAATATTTATGATTTTAAAAAATTTAATAACTTTGAAAAATTTGATGATTGTGGTCCTTGATTTTACAAAATTCGATGATTTTGGACCTTTAATTTTTAAAAAATTCTTGATTTTTTAAAATTTGATGTTTTGATCTAGATTTTAGAAAATTCGATGATTTTGGACCTTTAATTTTTAAAAATTCATGAGTTTTTAAAATTAGATGATTTTTGATCTAGATTTTAAAAATTCAATGATTTCGGTCCTTTAATTTTTAAAAAATTCATGATTTTTTAAAATATGATGATTTTTGACCTAGATTTTAGAAAATTCGATGATTTTGGACCTTTATTTTTTGAAAAATTCTTGATTTTTTAAAATATGATGATTTTTGACCTAGATTTTAGAAAATTCGATGATTTTGGACCTTTAATTTTTAAAAAATTCATGATTTTTTAAAATTCGATGATTTTTGACCTGGATTTTAAAAAATTCAATGATTTCGGTCCTTTAATTTTTAACAAATTCTTGATTTTTTAATATTAGATGATTTTAAATTTCACAAATTCTCAAATCTCTTTCAATCTCTTGTAATCACGAGCCTGAACAAAATTAAAATTTATCATATTACAATTAATTTCCTACCATGCCCCACATTAACCTTTAAAAGTCATCATCATAATTGTTATTTTTGGATAATTTACAAAAATTATCTTAATTTTAAAAAGGATCGAGGGACTGTAAACTGACTCTATATTTTTAATCATCTACCTTTCCACTTACATTTTCAAAATTTCACATACATTTTTAACAAAAAAAGGGTCCATTTTCATCTTAGTCAAAGGGGTTAAATGGCAAACAATTCCTTTTTTAATATCAATGACAGAAGATTTGAAAAGTAAATGAAAAATAAAAAGAAAATTAATTGAATTACAAGAAAATATGAATTATGATCGTTATTTTTATTATTATTATGAAAGGACACAAATAATAATAAATATAATAACAAAAGGTTGTTAATGTCGTGACCAGTCAAAGATTTTAATTTAGATTTCCTTTTTGTTTTCATTTAAGTGAAATTTCATATTTTTGATGGATTTTTAAGGGAAAAATATCCCAAAAAAAATTATAATTGATATTTGTTTATCTTTAATTTATCTGTGATCATTTTTATTATTTTAATCCCTTGTTTTCCTCATTTCTTTTACTTAAAAGGTTCAAATTGAAAAATTTGTATTGGGAAATAAAAAGGGACTGGAATTCAATTCAAAATAACACAAATGTAATGAGAAAGGGTTAAAAGTCATCATTAAGGGTCGGTTGTCATCGATACACCTCTTAATAAGTTCTTGTGTTAAATGAACAAACGACTTAAGAGAACCCTTTCAAAAAAACATACACACAAAAAGTAATTTTTCTAATTAACTCAAGACATTTTGAACTCCATAAGTACCCGAATAACAAAAAATTGGAGAAAAACAAATTATTACTGTGCATTTTCAGTTATTTTCAATGAAATTCAAGTCCTATGAGACGTATTAGATAATAATAATATTAATGAAAAATAGAAAGAAAAGAAAATTTTATCCTTAAAAGGGGTTACATTGAAAAAAATAAAGGAAAAAGTAAACTGACATTAATTTATTTAACAATAGTCTCGTTTTTCCGTTCAATGTAAGTAAAGCAGTTCATAATAATAATTAAAAGTCTGTAAAAGAAAGTCCCTTGACAATTATATTTATTTCGTTTTTTTTCTTTGTAACACAATGAAAAATAAAAAAATTAAATCATATGAAATTTCAAGACAAAGAAAACAGTAATTTGTAATACACATAATTATTGAACGCACGAGATTTATAACGTAATTTCCGAGACAAAGAGAAAAAATTTCACCCCTTTTCATATATTTAGTATTGGAATAAGATTTAAATGAAAGCGTATCTAAATAAATAAATTTATGACTTTAAGTAATATAACAATGAAATGAGAGGTAAAAGTGTATTTTTTTTTCTCTTCTTATTTGTTTTATTTTTTTTTATTATCAATTTTATGATATAAGCACATATGCTTCTTATTCTCACCCCTTTAATTCATTTTTTGTTTTAACTTAATGGTTATCAATCGTGTGATAAATTACACTAAAATCGCGTTCAAAGTAAATAGAGATATGAATTTAAGTTCATGAAAATTAAACAGAAAGGCGAGAAAAAGTCTGTATCGAATTATAAATAATTGTATGAAATTTTTATATCGACTTGTAAAATTTATAACATATGTGCCAGGAATTAGTGATTTAGGAGATTTAATTTCATAATTTTATTTAATACGGGCTTGAAATTGTTTTTCATTGATACAATGATAAAATTCATAAAAAATATCAAGAAATTGAGTAATTTTTGCTTTGGTGTCATGAAAAATTTACCTTCTAAAAAGGTTTCGACGTCTGTCTTTGTTCATGGAACATGGTCATATGAGCAATCGAAAAACTGGATCATGAAATCACCCTGATGTAAGTCATAAGTCATGAATGACTTATCCGATGTGAAGCTGTACGTTAAATGAGTTGACCAGAGGCAAGGGCGGATTGAAAATATTAACGGCCCGGGCATTCTTTATGATTTTCTTTAAAATTGGCGCTAAACTTCACTTTTACAGGACGGCGGCCTTTCTTGCATTTACCAGTGTGCCCGTATGGCTAATCCGTCACTGGCCCAGAGAGAGACAAATCTCAGGAGGGCTCAAAAGACCTTTTCAAAGTCAAAGTGCTCAAAAAATTTTAACCTTCGTCAAATTCGAGATTTGGTCAAACACTCAGATTTCCATGAAACTACCAATATATTGGACATTTAAATTTAAAAAATCAAACAAATTCATGAAATTGGATTCATTTTCAAATAAATCTGAAAATATATACCACAAAAATAACAAAAAAAAATTGCATTCCTAAGCAGAACAAAAAAACTTTTCCTTCTAAACTCATAACAAAATTGTAAGGATGCCGAGACAGGAAACGACAAGACACAATACCCAATAACAATCATAAATATAAATACTTTTTGAATTTTAAACTAAAACTTAAGATGAATTTATGGTTTTTATTATCATATCCCTTTACCCAATATATTCATAGTACGTTTAACTGTATCTATGACCAAAAAATTTGCAAACAACAAAAATTATAGGCCTATTTTATTATAAAAATAAAAGTATAGTGATGTTTAAACATGGAAAAAACTTTATCGGTTGTCTTTCCTGAAATTTTTGCTCTTTTTTTTATCATAATGCAACATTTATCTGATAAAATTGAACAGATTTATGCAAGATAAGCACTTTTCCGACACAATACGAGAGACAAAATAATAATAATCAACATATTGTTGTTTGGTTTCTCTCCTTACTCTGATTTCGTTTCATTTCAATGTGAGGATTTTGAATGAAAATGAAAAAAAACTGCAATAGAAACTTTTCTAATGTTCTCATAAGCCATTCATAAGCTTATAAATGGCAACACATGTGTGTGATTTCCTCATACATTTGATTGTTTTATCATTTTTTTTCTTTTTTATCATCATCTCAATGTATGTGAAAATGAAAACTAAATTAATTCGTAAAAATAAAAATATTTGCTTAGCAAAGGTAAAATAACACATGAATTTAGATTTAGAGAGGAGAAGTTGATTCAATTAAAATTGTCTTGTCGTCTATATTTTGATTGAATTGTGTTTACTTCGATTTTTTTCCATGAAATCTGTAGATAAGAGGATTTGTTGAATGGAAAAAGAACACAAATCAAAGTGAATAAACAAAAAACTGAGTGATTTCTGATTTGTATCTTAAATAAGCAATAAAATTCTACTGCAGCACATACAAAAAAAATATCTTAATGGAAGTTGGAATGATGTCTGATGGTAATGAATACGCAATAAATGTGTCTAGAGTCGTTTTTATTTGACTTGAATCGAAATTTCTTTTTATTTTCATTTGCATTAATCACATTTGCCTTGCATTGCCTTAAATTTTTCATTTCATGCATTTTCTTGCTTGAAAAAGATTTGAAAAAAAAAATTAATTATTTCATTTCCACTTCGTACTTCCATACAAATAGTGATATGGACAGTTCAAAAAAAATATACCTAAGAGTAAACAAATCGAAATCGGATACAACTGAAAAATGTTCAAAAAAAAGTCAGCTCAATGAAAATTTCATTGCAAGACAAATGCAAAATGGAAATTGGTCATTTCAAGTAAAAATGTG
Source organism: Culicoides sonorensis (assembly GCA_900002565.1). Lineage (NCBI taxonomy): Eukaryota > Metazoa > Arthropoda > Insecta > Diptera > Ceratopogonidae > Culicoides > Culicoides sonorensis. Next base: position 269,440 of record LN483445.1, on the reverse strand, counting down.
AAAAAATTCACTTATAACGCATTGAAAGCGAAAAAATGGCAATATGAATATGATAAAAAAAAAAAATAATAAATGTCCTCAAAAAATCTCTCTCTCGATTAATGTACAAAGTAAATGAAATTCGTCTGTTGTCTGAATCAATTTTTGTCATTCAATTTTTTTTGTTTTGTTTGTATATCCTTGAAATTTTGAATTTAATATGAAATGTGAGCAAAACTAGAAGAAAAAAGTGCAGACAATCCTAAAACATTCATAGGAATGTTTTATTATTCACTTTCATTTCACATTAGCAGGTCCTGTCAAATTTATGTGTATTTTTATTATTAAAGTTTTTGAATCATTGCCAAAATTGAAATGAATTTGGATTAAGAAAAAATGAAAAAAAAAATTGAAAAAGTAATTTAATTTTTTTTTGTCATATGAAAAAGACTGAAATGAAAATTGAAGAAATTTTGATCCTGGTCATCGTCACTTTAAGGAAATTTCACTTTCAATGTCCTTTTTAACGGTCAATGGATTATTTCAGTGAAATTTCAAGTCAAAAATTGTATGATGAATTTTGTCTGCATTTTTAAGCGAATTATGAACCTTATAATTTTTTTGCTTGCATTGTAATGAAGAATTTATTTCAATGAAATAATTTTAAAAGGGTAACTGAACTCTTAAATAAAATAAAAATAAAATAAATACAAACAAAAATTACATTACGAGACATTTTCATGCACGAACGCTTAAAAACTGTATCTCTTATGGAATTTTGTTAATTAAATTTTTTCTTATTTTTATTTTTTTTTTACTGAATTTTTTTATGAATTCCAGTTATGATGAAAAAATGACATTGTTTGCATTTTATTCAATGAAAAAAAAAAACAAAATGGCGATACCTTGTATAAAATTCCATAAAATTTCATTGTACACTGATTTAATTTTATTTTTTCTACCATTTTACAATAAATTTTCAATGAAATGAAAAAAAAATTCCGTTTTCTTCTATTTTCATGGAATTATTAAATGATGTAAATTAAAATGAGCCAAAAATCTAGGGTGCTCCATGAAATTGAATAAAGTGAGTATTTGCAACACCTGGTGCCTGTTAAAAGAAAAATTTATAATTTTAATAAGTAAATTAATACACTTTTTGACTAATAAACAGAATCAATATTGAAATTTATGTGAGAAAATCATAAAATTAACGATTAAACTTACACTACAAAAGAAAATAATAAAGACAAATATCAAGAAAATGTGTTACAAGGCAAAAATTAATAATCAAAAAATTGCCTTGGAATTGTGGTTTCCATAATAATGGAATAATGCGTTGAATAATGAATTGCCTTGATTTTGATCATAATTTTGAGTTTGATTATCAATTTGAGTCCCGAAAGTTCATTTGCAGAGCCCGATTTCTGAAACTTGTATTTAACAGTTTTTTTGGAAAAAATTTGTAATTGACTATTTTTTTTGCATAATCATTTTTTTACGGTCAACGGACAGCCAACTGGGTGCTATTCAATCCTCGTATTTTTTTTAAGTCGTAAACGACAATGTGCCTTTAAAAAATGTGGCATCACAATTTCCTCAAAGCAATTTTTTTGATAACACAAATACCTAATTAAAAAAAAAAAGAGAAATTTAAGACACTGACAATTAAAAATGAAAAAGAAAATTATAGAGTAAAATAGAAAAATGTGACAAATTACTTATTATAAAGCCTTTGTAACGTATTTTGTCCTAGGCGCTTTTCTCCTTTAATGAATACATAATTTAGTTTTATTCCTGGAATTTAATTTCCATGCACACTGAATCTATTTTAACATATAAAAGCTGTTTAAAATGTAAAGAAAGACTGGTTTTATTAAAAAAATAATAATAATAATATTATTTTTCATTTCATGTCCCTTGCAGGCAAGCTTTTTCCTCTTTTTCCACTACAAAATAGTAAAAATTATAATTATTTGTTGTTTCTCTTCCGTCTCAAGTTAAAAAAAAATAACTTTAAACTATAAGCTCTTTTTCTGTGCTCTTAATAATAGAAAATATAATGAATTATAACACAAAAAAAAATGTGTTTTCCTGGAGGTGATATTTTGCTTCATAGTGTTTTAATTGTATTTTAATTTAACTTTGTTATTTTCCCTTAAATTTATTTTAATTTAAAAAAATCAAAAATTTCACGGAGTTTATTAAAAGTTTCCATGTAAATGGGACATTTTGATTTTCTAAAACACTTATAATGAGAGCTTCAGAGTCAAGTTTTACTTTCATCACATTGCTGAAGTCATCATTTTCTTCAAATCATGTAATTTACATTAAATGTTCATATTCCTCATGTAACCTGATTCAAAAATGCATATCATGCAAAATTCCAAGCGAGTACATTGAACGAGAAACTAAAATTAAAATGAAAATCCTAGAATTCGACATCATCGTGTCAGTTTTTGTTGTTAAATTATTAAAATGTGTTCTTTCTTCATTCTCTATGTATGTTCTCTGAATATGTATATTAAAATTCTATCCTTTACCTTGTTAGCAGAAAACTATACAAACAAAATTGCATTCTATCCAAGTTAAAACTAAATTATAGGGTGTTATATGTGTGTGTGTATGTTACTTCTGTACTTAAATGTAGTTGAATTTCAGTAAAAGTATAAGAGAGAAAAACATCTAATATTAATGATCCAAAACTGTTCCTTTTATTACTACTGGCATGGCATGCATACAATTTTTGTAGTTTTGTAATACAAAATTTACAATGAGATGTGACGTAGTAATGAAAAAGTATTGTATTTAATGATGTGAAACCTGATCCAAAATTTTGATGAGATGATACATAATGAATGAGGAGTGAAAAAGTGAAATAACAATACATTTATTATGAAAGGCGAATTTGTAACAAGTTTGACAGAATCAGTGAAATTTATGAGACAAGGCTTACATTGATGCAGTTTCGGTATTAAATGAGTGGGTTACATTGAATGTAAACTATGAAAATGAAATGATTAACATTCAACACCGACCACAACTCGAGTCCATACTTCTGATGTGATTTAAACCATGAAATTCATCAAATTTACATTCCATGTAAACCATGAAAATTTCAATGACTCGTATCCACAACACCTAGTTGATATGGTTAACATTGAATGTTAACCATGGGATGCGATTATCAACATTGAATATGATTCGTGACTTTTGTGTATGGTTTACACCCAAAAAATTTAGTTTACATTGAATTTACATTTAATGTAAACCATGATTATTAGGTATTTTAAGATTCTCAAAAAGACCCATGTAAAAATGCAGCTTCATGCTGACCAGTAAAAACATGTTCACATGACTTTTAAAAGCATTCAATACAAAAACGTTGACAATGTAAACTAATGTAAACCTACATTAAAGACATATTTGGGAAATGCATCAAATTTCATATCCTCATCATAAAATGTTACTTTTCAGCATCTTGTTTTATTCAATTCATTGAATTTTCTTTATAATGCACATTTTTATAATAAGTGTTACAAAATACCTGAAATAATAATTACGATATGCAATGAAAGTGCATCGAAATATGATATATAAAATGAAATGAGTTTCGAATTTTGATGTTATTGAATATTATTAAATGCCCTGAAGGTTTCATCGTTAAAACAAGGATAGCAACACTTATGTAAATTTTAATTAAGTTTGATTGTGTGTGTGTGTGGGTATATGTTTGCTTATCCCTGATGTTGATATTTAACTGACAGGTTTCAATTCATTCATTTTTGACAACATGTTCGTCATATAAAAGGGAACAAGATTTCATTTTAATACTAATTGTGAGTTAAATTTCAAATAAAATATGAATTTTCATCTTCATTTTACTGTAAATTAAGTTAATTTTGATACAGAGCAATATTTTGTTTTGAGTGAAACGTCAAAACAAAGGGTTTTACTTCGCATATTTTTAACATATTTTCGTATATTGCATAGAACATTGTGTCCCACCCGATTTATTTTTCTTATTAAAAACGGTTTTTGTGAAAACTAACTTACGAATTGTAGAACACCTTTAAATGTTTTTATTTTTAATTACATTTTTCAATTACATCAATTGAATTGTTTTAAAAATGTAATAATTTTAAATATTCTGTACAGGGTACGTGACACATTAATTTCATCACAATTCAGATTCCGATTTCAGATTCCGATTCAGATTATTCGAGCTGTCAAAATAAAAATTGATTTGAAATATTGAAAAAAACCGTTAAAAAGACATTTTCAATGAAAAATATGAAATATTTATTAAATAAAATAGATGAAAATATTATGAAATGAACACGCACTCAAAACTATGGATTTGCTGCGGCAGCTAATTCCTTACTTTTTTTTATTAATGGTAACTAAATTAGAAAGCAAGTCAACCAATAAATTCAACCAACATTCACACACACACATTTGAACAGTCAAACACAAGTAAAAACTCACGCAAAACCCGCTGAATCAGAACGTAATTAATTTATCCTGATGTTCACTAAACATATATACGAACAGACATATATGTGTGTGTCAGATACGGGTCAAAAACACACACACACGAAAAATCTCTTCTTTTGCTGTTAACACATTGAAATATTAAGTTAACATTTCGCATGTGAATGACAGAAATTCTAAGGTTTTTTTATGGTGTATTATTAAAACAGAGAATATCAAAAAACAGGCATCCAAAAACATAATCAAATACAAAAGTTTTGGTGCACAGGTAGAAAAAATTTATGCTTCTCTGAGTTTTGAAAGCCACATCAAAGGTAGCAAATAAATTTACTCAAATTCACATACAAACACGGGAAAAAAAAAGAAATTTTGAGTTAGTACCAGTATTTTGACCACTTTTAATTGTGTGCTCAAGCTTAAAACGGGAGCTAAAATCATAATTTATTATGATGATGAATTTTTTTCATTTGAATTTCCATGCTGGTAACCAAAAATCAACCGAACTCATACAAGAAATTCTTGTGAAGGAAATATGACATGAAATCACATTGTCAAATTAGTTAAAATTTAATCAAATTTCCTTATAAATTTCATGTTTCATTTCAAAATTAAAATGAAGATGACAATCCTTCAAGGCAAAAAGCAATTTTCTTTTGTTTCAAATGAATTCTCTTTGTATGATTATTATTATTATTGTTATTATTGTTGTTTTTCTTTGAATAACCTCAATGCAAAAGACAGACATTGAATCAAATGTGTATTAAATGTAAATAATTGGCCTAATATTACCTTGATATCAACATCATCAAAATCATATTAACAAGACATCAAAGAGAGAATGGCAGAATGAAACATGAATTTAATCGAATTTCTGTGGTTTTTGTGTGAACTAAATTGATTTAATTTCAAATTGAGATGTACCTTGAAGGACATTTAATGCAAATATGTGAAATATTTTTTGATATGATTTTGTGAAAAGGAAATCTTTTCTCATCTCATTGATAGAAGTTATCAGTCATTCTAAAAATGTTATAACCAGAAACTCTTTTTTTGCTCTCTTAATCAAATTTTGTCGAAACACGTCGATTTTCAATCATCTTATTTAAAAAATTAGCTTATTTCAACTTAAAAGCCATCGAAAAGACTTAACTCTAATTTTTTACTGGAATAAGCAAAGACACCAACCTAAATTCTCTCTTTTACTCTCACCGTGTAATTGATTCAGAAAAATCTTATAAATTCCAGTCAGCATTTTGACTGGAAAGTCTTTAGAAGGACATGCCTCTTTATTATGGTAATTAGCGAATACATGAACCAAAATTCTCTCTTTTCATCTTTCTGCTATAGAGCTTCGATTAAGATCAATTGTGGGATGGATTAAGATAATAGCTTAATTGATCTGAAAAAAAGTTAAAAAGAACCTGGCTCTATTTTTTTGTGAATTAAGGGAATACACGAACCTAAATATTCTCTTTTACTCTCAATGAGTACTCGATTCAAAAAAACTTCGTATAAATTCTTGTATTTAAATTTCATTCATTATATTTTAAGCACTCTTGAAAGACCCTTATCATGTCTGGATTTAAAGGAGTTAAAAAGTATCTGACTCTCATTTTTCTTGGCAGTTAGTGAATACATGAACCAAACTTCTCTCTTTTCCTCTAACTGTTATAAAGCGTCGATTAAATTCAATCATGGAACTTCCTGATTTCGATTTTGGCTTAATCGGTCTAAGTTAAGTAAAAAAGGTACCTGGCTCTAATTTTTTTTCTAAAATTAGCGAAGACACGAACACAAACTCTCTCTTTTGTTGAAATGTCTGTGAAATTTTATCTGACATTTCATTTATTTACTCACAAGTCATCTGATGGCCCTGTTAGCTTACTTTTAGCCCTGAAAACTCATTGAAAATTGTTTAAAAGAGAAAAAAGAACTGAATGAGAGAGAGAGAGAAAGAGAGTCAAAAAAAAATCTTCATAAAGAAATACTTCATCATTATCATCATCATGCACCATACAAATTAGAATATCATAACCAAGTTGCAAATTTACACATAAATTTATTAAAAACTTTTGAGTCTTGTTATTTGCTTTGAAATATACTGCATTTCACCTGATTTTATGTTCCCATTTCTATTTTTGATTCAAATGGAGGCACATAATTTTAAATGCACACTCATTGTATGTGTGTGTGTGTGTGTGTGTGTGTTATGTTTATTGTATGCACTTATAGCTATAAACACATATAAATTGCAGTTAAAATTACATTTTATGGTTTTTTAGTTTTGAAAGAGAAAAGTTTTGCATTCTAATTTGATGTGAAATGGAAAATGCAATGAAATATAAAATGAATGGAAATTAAAACCAGAAAAACCTCAATGTAGAATTTGTATTTAAATATAAGAGGAAGAAGAAAAAACATAGATAGACATTAACTCATCATCTAGTTACACAAACAAAGTAATTATTTTGATTATATTTGCCTCTCCCTCTCTCTCTCTCCTTTAAATTCTATTTTTGTTTGTGTTTCTTTTACTATTATTTAAAATTGGTTCTTCTTCTGTATTTTGAATTGCAAAATTATCTGGTCTTGCTTAATTTGTGCTCTTAAATGTGCTTGTTTGATGATATTTTGTTTGTCTTTCATGTTTAATTGTGCCTTAAATACATTTTAAAGTGCAATTGTATAAGGCTTTGTATAGAAAATTTGAATGTTTGTTGATATTTGCAAACGAATTTCGGTTTCTCAAATTGAAATGCAATTGTTTTAATGTCTATATTTGAACTTGGATTCAATTTAAGGTGTGAGATGAATGAGATTTCAATTTAATTGTGTTTCTACCTGTCATTTCAAGGAGTTCAAGGTCATTTAATGGCTCTCAAGCCACTTAAGACCTTTATAATTGAAATTTTCGGACTTAACATGTCACGTTCGTCCAATTTGAATGAAAATCAGTACTTTAAAGGAAAGGAGGTTACCTATCATCATGATATACTTTCTCAATTCAATTTAAATTTGTCAGTTTGTATAGATATTGATTGATCAAATAAAATAATCTCTTTTCACTTCATTCCTTTTAAATAATAATGAATGCATTGCATCAGTCACATACCAAACATAAAATTGCATTCATGTCTAAATTCAGAGAAAACACAACCAAAAATTTGTATTGTATGTAAATTTACAAAAGAAAACGGAAACAGACACACACATACACACACACACACACATACATACACAGATTTAGAGACATAAAAGCTATGGGGGGAAAAATTGGAGAGAGAAAATAAGATGCAATTTAAATTTGAATTATTGATTACCTAATCGTTTGGAATAAATTTAAACTTACAAATACTTACTTGAAAAGATATTTATGTAAATTTCATTGTACTTCCCTCATACACACACACACTCGTATGTCCATAGTAACTGTATTTAGTTAAAAGGAATCAATTGTATTCGATTGGCTTCATATGTGGTCCAATTTACATCAATTTAACACACATTGGGGATACTTTTTGCAAAGAACAATTTAATTGGATTTCTATTTTTGGTTTTCCTTGAATGTCCTCTGGTTATTTTGAAAGGAAGCAAATTTGGAAATTTGAATATGAAAATTTAAAAAAAAACCACAAAAATCTATCATTTTTATTCATCGAGGTTTGATGTAAAAGTTTTTCGGTTTTGACATAATTTTCATTGTCTTTTTTTTACTTTTAATATTGAAAGTCTGACACAGAGACATAATTTTGATATTTTTTATCAAATTTTAAAAATACTGATCAATATTAAAAAATTAACCCTTTGCTTACCATGAAATGCAATCAAGTGATTTTTGAATTGAAATTTCTCATCTTTGGCATTAAATGTCAAAAAAACATTTCATTAGAAAATTTTTGTATTAAAACAGTAAAAACAATGTTTAAGAATTTTTATGTACCTACAACTTTCTCATACAAACTTAACAGGCTTTTTCAAGGTTTGCTAGTGCAATTCATGATATCGACCACAAGGAAATTTGAAATTTCAGGTCCCAAAAGGATGTAAAATTGATCGTCCAAAGTCGTTTGAAAACTAAAAAAAGACGTAAAATTCGTTTTCAAGTCATTTCAGCGTTAAAGGGTTAAAAAAAAATTAAAAAACTTTAAAAAAAGTTTGTTAAATGATTTTCCGTAGTTCATTGTCTCTAACATAAATGTAAATGTGTGTGTGTGTGTGTGAAGTAATACAAAAATTCCATTTTACTTGCATATTACTTGTCAAGGAAACAACAAAATTCTCTGTGATCTGTTGATAAAATTGATAAAATACCAGATGGTGCACATTTTAAAAAACGTTTATTTGAATAGTTTTATGAGTAGTTTTTAACTTTGACATATATCATTGTTCCAACTCATCTTCTATGAATTTTCTATTATTATTATTATTATTTTTATTAAATAGTGTGCTCCAATTGAAAGTGTGCAATGAGGAAATATTCAAATGATAAAACTTTTCCAATGAATCTGTAAATAATCTCAACTCAACTCTGTGTATGAGTGCATATTATTTGCTTAATTTGAAAATTTATTCATACAAATAGAGCAATGATCTCACAAACATTTCATTTGTGTGTGTGTGCAAACAACAAATAAGTGGAACAGAAGCGAGAAGTAATAATAATCACAAAACTTTTTCCACAATTATTTTCATTTGAAATTATTTAATGGTTTGCATTGAGAAGAAAAAAAAATTAATATGAAAGGGCTTGAACTGGAATTATTTGAACAAGGTTTCATGTAGAAAAATCAAAAAAAAAATTCTTGGAACTTGAAGTCGATGATTTTAAATTCCCTCCATTACATGAAAAGGTGCCTTGTAAATAAAAATTTTTATTATTCATTTAAAAATTTACATGTCTTAAAAAATTTTTATTACAAAACAAGTCAAATATTTAACATTTTACGAGAGTACCTTAGACAACGTCAGACATTACAGGAAAAAACCAATAAAAAAACAACATTTGTAACAACCATCAATAAATGAATTTTAAATTTCAGTATTGCAAGTCAAATTATTTTATTTTTTTTTTTCATTTTATTTCGTAAAAAGAAATAAAAAGTAAAACATAAAAATTGAATCGATTTGTTTTTGACATTTATCGTCCATTTTAACTGTAATTTTGTACATTTAAGTTTGAGATGTAAAAATGTAAAATAAAATAAAATAAAAATTATTTACAAGACTTCCGATGCCAAATATTTATGATCCATCAATAAAAATTTGTTTGCATACAACAACGTCTTATGCGAAGTTTTATAAGGTAACGGAGAAAAAAGGAGACTGAACGAGGGGGATCTGAAATTGACAGGTAAAAAGATGTTAAATAAAAAATTAAAATTTCATTGAATGGTACTTAAATGAAATGCAACATTTAACGTTCACAGACATGAATTTTACTATTAAATTCAATGTATGAAGATAAAATTAACAGAAATTCATTTAAAAGAAAATTTCATAATGGAGACGACTAGTATTTAATGATTTTTTTTTTAAAATGCTTCATTTCCATGCATCAGATCAATTTCACACAGATTTAAATAAAATAAATTTTGAATGGTAACACTGTGTATGTAAATCAATTAAAAATGAGATCAGACGAGTATTGACAAAACAATTGAGATAATGATACTTTTTTTTGTAGTGCTGAATTTAATTTATTTATTCATGATTTTTTAATTCAAGGAAAGGTTATTTTGCACACACACATTCACATTGCATTCAATTCGATGACAATTTTGATAGGAAAAATGACTGAAAATAACCATCTGCTGACAATTGTCATGATGATGACGTACCACGACCAGTAATGTTGAATTGTAACGCATTTCAATTAAAAAAAAAAATTTTTTTTGTCTCATTTTCAATATTTTGCATTTTTTTATTTAAATCCAGTATTCAGTTATCAGATAGACAGATAATATCTGGGAAAATGAACAAACTGCAACAAATATGATGATAAATGTGATTCCCATATTGAAAAATATTCCTTTTTTTATACAAAGTACATTTAAGCGTGGGTTTAAACGAATCATTCGCGATAAAATGCATTTAAAATGATGCACAAAAAAAAGTGTCTGATTGCAGTGATTCAATTCTGTAATATAAATGATGAAAAATGAAATAATGAAAAAAAAATTGAAACAAGAGAAATTTTTTTTATTAAAAATTATTTTCAGTTTTTGATGCACAATGAACAAAATGTGATGAGTTGCAGCTTTTTTGTGTCAATTATTTGTTTTTAATTTTTTCTTCGTATTTTGTTACAATTTTTTTTTTTTTTTGGTTTTAAAAGTCATTGTAACTGTTGATCTCCGTCATTTTGACCATTTGACTCACATCAGAGTGAGGTTTAAAAGTCATCATAAAAAAAAATTATTTAAAAAAAAATCTTAAGTGACTTTTGTCCCTCCATTTGGACTTAATTAAGACTTAAGTCAGTTCAAAATGAAAGTCAAAATAAAAAAAATCAGAATTTTTCATTTAAAATTATTTTTATTAAAAATTTGAAAAATTCACTTTAACAATTTTGAGAATATTTTATGCTCACAATTCATATTAGTTAAATTGCATATTGAAATATTTCATGATCAAGCAACATAAAAAAACGAAAAATACAAGATCCATCACCAAAGTTGTAAAGTAAAGAATTTTATAGACTTGAATTTCCTCACGAAGGTCACTTAAATGGGTTGAGATTGAATTTGATAAATTTTTATGTTGAATTTCCATTTTTTGTAAATTGACTCGATTTTTTAATACTCCACTTATAATATTATTCTTGAATTTACCATTCACCAATTTAAGTTTCAATTCATCGGTTACATCATTTGAATAGTTGTAAAGAAGATTTAAATACTGCTCGTCAGTCATGCAATCCACACCTTGGATAATTGTTGTAGGAAAATTTCGTTTCGTCCAATTATTGTTCATATTATTGATTGTAACATTTTTGGATTTCAAAAAATTTAAAGTTTCATTTAATGAATTGCAGTCAAAGAAATTTTTATATAAGGAAATCTCTTTTAAATTAGGAAACTTTTCAAGTAAAACCGTTCCACTAATAAATGTCAGCTCATTTCCTCGGATAAAGACCTGATCACAATTCTGAAATGTTGGCAAATCTTGTCCAGGGAATTCAGTCAAGTAATTGAATGATAGATTTAATCTTGTCAAATTTTTCACAGGTTCAAACACATTTCCATTAATTTGCTTCAATTGATTCGAAGATAATATGATCGATTTTAGTTGAGAATTGAATTTGAACAATCCAGAACTTAACTCAGTAATGCTATTGTTGTAAAATTCAATTTGTTCTAATTGAGTACAACGATCCAAGGCATTTGAAGTAATTTTTTTCAATGAAACAGAGTTAACGAGAAGGGTCTTCAAATTTGGAAATGCCTCACAGACTTCATTCGTGAAAGTGTGAATTTTTGAACTGCTAAACCTTAATTCGATGATTGAAGTGTCATTTTTTATTGGTTCATCAAACAACTTCCCAGGCTCGACTTGTTCGATTCCAGAAACGACACATGCATTATTGCTTTCACAAAATAATTTCGATAATCCTTTTCCAAAGAGCAAAATTGTGGATATAATGCAATAAACACTGTATTGCATGATTTTTTTTAATAATTTTTTAGTTCACATAATGTGTATGTTCAATTTACTTTTAATGAGTGATGATTTTAATATGAAATGATGTGTTTTTATTCTGACCAAGGTTAATTAAGATAAAGCAAAAAAAAAAAATGGCTGATTACAGGAAATTCTTATCAAAACACCACGCTGAATCACAGTGCAAAATACTGACAATAAAAAATCAATGAATATTTTCAATGTACATTTTCAAAAACTCAGCTAAATAAACTACGTGACTTGACTTTTAAACTGGCCAAAAGAAAGGCCTCAAAAATTACAACTTTCAAATACCCTTTTAACGTCTAGCAGAGCCAACGGCTTGCAAAATGCGTCACATAGCACTATGAAAAATTTTCATCTTACAGTGTATTCTTTTCCTGTTTCACACAGTAGCGAATTGGGCAATCTGGCAAATGCCAGAAAGGCCACAGACGATCGTCTTGTAAAAGTTGAGTTTAGTGTAAATTTTAAAGAAAATCATACAGAATGCCAGGGCCGTTAATAATTTTCAATCCGCCCCGGTTTCAGTAGTGAATATGAGTCACCAAAACTACAGTTTGACTTGCCAATATCAGTCGGAGAGGAAGGAAGTCCAAGAATTAGAGATTAATGGAATTTTTTTATTGTGACTTAAAAATCAACATATGACAATTCAAGGGTTTTTAAGGTTGTACTCAAGCCCACGTCAAAGACATGACACCTCCAGTCACAGCAACGATCCACAATTAATTTTAATTTTTTTAAAGTTCACATCATTAAATTAAATTAAATGAACACATAATTACTTTACACATAAAAAAAAGTAAACAAAATCAGCATTTTTTAAGGATCCACACACATAAAATGAAAATTATGTCAACTTAACGAACTACTCTCTCAAAATAAAACACTCAAATCAAATATTTGAACACATAATTACGTTTATCATGTTTAACATTCAAGACACATATTTACATTTTCACTTTTAAATTACGAGTGTATGGACCTTTAAATTTACTGCTCATTTAATTTTACAACTAAAATGAAATATGTTACATTAAAAATTTCATCATTTAAGTACGAATAATAATTTTAAGTTAATAAGATTTTTCACCTTTTATGAAAATATTAATGTGAAATTCATCATAAAATTTTCTTCAAAAATCTGGTTACATTTCAATATTAACCGATTCAAAGCCATATGTCTCAAAATTCCCTTATTTACAATAAAATTCACTAATTATTTAATATAATAAGAAAATGCGAATTAAAATTTCCTCCCATCCACTTTTCTTTTAACTATCACAATTTAACTGATTTTCCATTTAATTTTAAATTTTTATATTCCAACTTTTATTACAATGCAAATAATGAGTTTAAGAAAATAAAATAAAATAAACAAAATTTTCAGTCATAATCAAAATAATTTTAATTATCTAAACATCAGTTGCCACCCTGTGTATGAAATTTCAAGTAAAAATGGGTTTGCTTTGAAATGAGAGAAATTAATAAGTTTGTCGCACAACAATTTAACAATTAATGTCAAATAATATCATTAGTCACGGTAAATAATTTGTCAACTAATTAAATAAATTTTTGAATTGAATGAAATGAAATGAAAGAAATGAGAGAAATGTCAGACATTTTAAGATTAGATACAAATAAGGGGCGGGGAAAGTTAAACATTGAGAGGAAAAATTCATTTTTGTGATAATTTGAACTGAAAATTTGAGATCTTTTTCAATTTAAATTGAAATTGAATCGATTTTTCGAATAGCTGTAATCCCTGGTTGCAGTGACAGTTAAACGTAAGCCAATTTTGATAGTCAAATTTCAAGACAATTATTGTTAAGGACGATCTTTGAGCTAAAAATTACTCTACAGGACGATTCTTGAACTAAAAGTTACTCTTAAGGACGATTCTTGAACTAAAAATTACTCTACAGGACGATTCTTGAACTAAAAGTTACTCTTAAGGACGATTCTTGAACTAAAAATTACTCTTTAGGACGATTCTTGAACTAAAAGTTACTCTTAAGGACGATTCTTGAACTAAAATTACTCTTAAGAACGATTCTTTAACTAAAAATTACTCTTTAGGACGGTTCTTGAACTAAAAGTTACTCTTAAGAACGATTCTTGAACTAAAATTACTCTTAAGGACGATTCTTGAACTAAAATTACTTTTAAGAACGATTCATGGACTAATTTCGGTGGAGTGGCCTTACGGACAATGTGGCCAGAAAGGCCGCAAACGATCGTCTTGTAAAAGTTAAATTAAACGTTAATTTTAAAGATAATCATACAGAATACCAGGACCGTTAAAATTTTCGATCGGTCCCTGCTTTTACAAAAGGCAAAGGTTTTGTGATGTGAAAATCCCTTAAATCTGAATGAAAATTTAATATTTTTTTCAATGGAGCCTTAATCTCAATTAAATATAAAATATAACAAAAATAAATGTATTCATACTCATACCGGAATTAGAAATCAAGCCTTTTGATGTCATACAAGCATAAACGACACACAAAATATGGTAAAAGTGTGATTATGTGTTAATCTCACTTTTGTCTCATTTTATTGTTCTTTTGTTCGAAGCTCTGTATTCAAATTCCATTCAAGCAGAATTTGTATCAATTAAGGACGGATTATTTCATTTACAAAAAGAAATGAAAAAAAAAACAAATTTCATTTTAATCTGGGTAATGTCAAAACTAATTACGAGTCTCATTTGTTATACTTTGAATATTTGTATTTGAATTGCAACCCTTTTTATCTTATCTTTGAAGATTTTCATTAATTTTCCTTTATTTTTTCATTTATTTCTAGAAATTGTGTCATTGGACCACAATTGGATGTAAAAATATTAGCACTTGGAACTGTGATAAATCGCATTGCATATCCTGCAGATTACTGTCATCTTGAAGGTGCCGGCAGACAATCACAACCAATGCCCATTCGATGGATGGCCTGGGAAAGTGTGCTCATGGTGAGTTTATTAACTTTTTGTAACATTTCATGGTAATAAATTAAATTATTTTTGTTTTAGGGTAAATTTACATCAAAATCCGATGTGTGGTCTTTTGCTTGTACTCTCTGGGAAATCCTCACATTTGCCCGGGAACAGCCCTATGAACATATGACTGATGAAAAGGTGATCGAAAATATACGGCACATGTATCAGGATGATAAAAAATATGTAAGTATTAAAAATTTTAACGAGAATCTGTTCCATTTAAATGTTAAATCTTAAAATTGGTAGTAAAAACAGCAGCAAAATCCCATAACTTTTAAGATCATTATTATTGTTATTAGGTCACGAACCACGTGCAATAAAAAATATAAGTAAAAATATATAAATAACATATAAAAGCATAAGAAAATAATAATATTAAAGGCAATTATTTTCTATTACACAACTTTTACTATGCAAGTTTTTTTCTTTTGCCTTTTATTTCATTTAAAATGCTCACATGTAAAACTAGTGAAATAAAAAGTGCATAAAACTCACACCATTATTCCCTGACACTTAATTGTGATGTACGACCTTTAAAAAGTTTAGCAACAGTAGCAGCAGCAGCATCTGAAATGTTACGTTAAAAAATAGTGTATAAGCAACAACTAAATCTAGTTTATTTATATTTTTTACTACCAAGCAACAGCAGCGCTTTATAATGCGATTCACTTAATGTTATTTTTTTTTATTATTACTTTTATATGGGAAAGTTCTAAGGCAATTTTCGTTTTTATTATAAATTTTGTTATTTTTTTACAATGAATGTTGTAATGAACTAATTTTAATCTAATTTAATCAAAAAGTGTTTATGTGAGTCATGATTAGCCATTAGACAGCCTCTTGTGCTAGAATAGCTATCATATTCGCTTTCATGACCTTAAAAATGAAAAAAAATTCTATATAAATGTAGTCCGATACATAAAAATAAGGTCTCAATTTCAAAGTTTTTTCCCCAAAAACAGT
Source organism: Culicoides sonorensis (assembly GCA_900002565.1). NCBI lineage: Eukaryota > Metazoa > Arthropoda > Insecta > Diptera > Ceratopogonidae > Culicoides > Culicoides sonorensis. The sequence goes on along the minus strand of LN483445.1, from coordinate 253,326 downwards.
TTTTAAGGACTTGAATGCTTAATCTGTAGGCATTATCTTGCAACAGGGCATATGAAGGGCGTTTATGAGAACTTTCAGTTAATTTTCATCCAGAGAAACGGATTTTGCGACAATTTTTCTTGGATTTGCACTCTCTTTAGACCATCGATTCTGCATCCTTCAAACACACTGTATGCGAGTTTTCAACCCGAATTGCGAGTACTCAAGATCTCGTTTTACTTGAAAATTTTGTACGAAACCGAGTATTACTTTGTATGATAAAGTTGTAGGTTTTTAAAAGGCCTTCAACTTTGCTGAACATCGATTTAAGTGTTTTCGTACAAAAAATACGAGTTTTTACAAAAAAACGCTTTAAACGTACAAAATTTATCAAAAATTCAAGAAATTTCCATTTTATTCTACTCTTCAAGCAAGATATAAATCTCCTCTCCTTTTATTTGTTTTACGTGTAACTCTTTTAATCCATTAAGCAAACGTCATTTTATATTTTTCACAATAAAAACAAAACACATCACACTTTAATTGACAATAAACCTGATTACTCTGAAAATAAATTTATGTCAGTCCAAAAATAACTTCGATTGAGAATTCGTCAATTAACATTAATTTGCAATAATTTTTTTTTCGATTTGTGCCACAAATTTTGTGGTCAAATTTCACTCAATTCAAGTAAATTCAAGTTCAATTCAGGTCCTAATTAAATATTTATTTAACAAGTCTTGTCGTTAATATTCATTTTAGACTGAGAAAATGGATGAAAAAAAAATTAATGATATTTTTTTTGTTTTAACTTTAACAAGGGAGTAATTGTAATTAATGAATGTAATTAAAAAGAGATAATTATTATTAAAGACGAAAAGATTCTATTTTGAGATTAAGATAATGGAATTGATAATGAGATGATTTTATTATTATAAGTATTATTTTCATTGCAAAAAATGAGACATAATTCGCAGAAATTTTTACTTTAAGGCTTCAAGTACATGGAGTTCATTCACCTTTTTTGTGGTGAATTTAAAGTGAAATAACGATTAATGTTTTTTTTTTAAATTACTTTAAAGCCGATATTTATTATGACGTTAAATGTTAAATTTCTTATCATAAATCGTCGTATTAAGGTGACACAAATATTTAAATTCAAGTTGTCGTATGAAATATTTTATGCAAATTTAACTAAAATTGAAAGCTAGCTTCATATTGAATGGAAAGACAGACACTTAAAATGTGTGTGTATGAAATTAAATTTAAATAAATGCAAACGTAATCAAAATATTTCATTTTCTGAAGAAAATTCATTCATATTACATGTGACTAGGAAAGGCGAGGCACGTGATTCAAAATTTGAGAGTTATGATTCCTACCAAAAAGGAGTCCACCTCACTTGACTAAAGTTAGCAACGACCTTGGCAGCTTCGGGGAGGAGCTCTTGAACCTCTAGGGCCTGAAACCTAATCAACGCGCTCCACGACTCGAACCAAAGTCCCATTATGTTTTAAAAAATTTATTTATAGAGCGATTTTTTTCAATTAACTTACTTCTAGCTCCTTTAGGACTTCTTCGATACCATGAAAACATTTCTCTGTAGAACAAAACATCAGAATTGGCTTGGCGTTCCTCCACTTTCTTGTAAAATCGAGTCTTATAGGCTTTCCCTTTCACTCTCAATTTTTTTCCTCGTAACTTGAGTTATAAATGTAAAACAAATCATAATTAATTCAAGACTTTATCATAAATAATTTGATTCATATAACGGAATTCATTCTCCTTCTCTTTCCAATTTCACTCTTGGTAGTAATGAAACAGAGGGGGGTTTCCAAAATTTATGACACAATGCATAAAATTACGTCACTTATAAAACATTTTCATATATGTCACCGTGTCACATTACACAAATGAAATTTTCTGAGGTGACATAAATGTATTTCATATGATCATCAAATGAAATGAATTTTAACCCCTTTTTTCATATTATTCATATTATTTTGATTGTTTTTCATCTTATTAAATATGCTGCTTATTAAGGAAAATTTTAAGAAATTATAAGACATTTTAAATGTATGAGCACATTCAAATGTCATCATTTTGTAGAAGTATGTCAAGAAATTCACATTAAATTTTAATGAATTTTAAAAAGAAACTTAAAAGTTTTTTTTCTTTTCATTGAAAAGTTAAATAAGAAAATTTTAATTGATTCATGCAAATTTAATATGATTGAAATTTAAAGTTTAAAATGAAATATAACTTGAAAATGTTCTTATTCAGGTTAATTTGATGCAAAATGGAATGAAATTAAAATTTTATTTAAATTTTATTTTTCAGAAACTCCTGCCGATGCCTCTGAATTGTCCAAGAGAAATTTATGACCTAATGTGTGAATGTTGGCAACGAAATGAAGGAAATCGACCAAACTTTAGAGAAATTCATCTATTTTTACAACGAAAAAATTTGGGATACAAACCATATTAGAATAAGATAAAAGGAAGACGAAGAATTTTTCTTTTAAATGTAAATATCGAGAACTTTAGGAAGTATTTTATCATCGCACACAAACGACCACCACCCTCCTTATAAGTTTAATAAGAAAAAAATTGTATAAAACATTAAAATATAAAAAATAGTGTTAATTTTAATCGTTAAGACAAATAAATACACGTTTCAGGTCCTTACTTACAACAAAAAAATCCCCTTTCAATTCTAGCTTTAACTCAATTCAATAATTATTATAAAAATAATGTTACTTGATTAAATTTTAAGTAATTTAACGTAGATTCATAGAAATTAGATAATAACAATAATAATAAAATATTAACACAATTCAAAATATTAAGGAATTATTTGCCCTGCTGAAACGAAATTCTTAAAATTTGTGAAATGTAACACCTTAAATTTATTTTTAGGATTTCAATTAATAAAAAGCCATCAATTAATTTTTTTTTATTAGAATTTTGTAAATTATTATTAAATTTGTAATTTAATTTAATTTAAATTCATGTAGATGCTTATTAAGGTAGAATTACATTTAAAAAAAAATATACATTATAAAATGTGAATAAAGTGAATGCAATCATATTAAAATAAAATAAAAAAAACTGCTATTGAATTATTATCATTATTGTATGAAATTTAATTAAATTAAAAAATATTTAAAAATGAAAAGAAAAAATGTAATTGAATATATTTGAAACATGGACCGAAATACTGGTAATTATCTATTAACTAAGTATCTGAAGCTATTTTCAGTGATAAATCAATTGAAATTGATTGGAAGCTCAATTAATTTCATAATTAAACGAATAAATTTATTTTTTTCCTTAAAAGGACGTTTTCATTGTAAACCTGTCAATGTAAAAAAAGAATTTTGAAACAATTTGGTCATTTTGTATTTTTTCTTAATTTTTTTTAAATTTCATCGATTTAATTTATTATTATTGATTTTTCTTTCTCGGCCCTGTATGCCCTGTAAGTGATAAATTAAGAAAAAAATATTGCATAACATCACGTTTTATTTAAGAAAAAAAAAACAACCCTCTGTCACTTTATTACCTATTATTACGATGGAAATTGAAATTGAAAGACAACTTTCAATTGCCTGTTTTTCTTGAAATATATTTTTTTTTGCTTTATTTCTACTCAATAAGGACGTTTTTCAATGAAAAAAAATGTTTAAAGAAGAAAAAAAAAGTTGAAATGACGATGAATGAATAAATTCAAATTTTAATGAAAAAAAAACTGAAGTAAAAATACAAAAAAAAGGTAATAAAGTAAAATCAACAAAAATGAAGAAAAATAAAAAAAACTGGCAAAATAAAAACCATGTTTAGATGTTCAAAAACCTGGAAAATTGATTGAAATTCTTTTTCGCGCTTTCTTTCAGTAATAAAAAAGTATTTATTTTGTTTTTGTCACTTCTCTTTATTTAAAGTATTTTTTTTTTGTTCCTTAACTGTTATTTTTTTTAATATTAAAATATTGATTTCGTCATTTTATAAGATGATCTGATACGTGAAGAAAAAAATTAATTTAACACGTCTGGACAATTTAAAGCCACTCAGTCATGCGATTATTTTGAGTTTGTTGTTTATTTTAACGATGATTTGAAAAAGTTTGTTTTCAAGATTTTTTTACCACTTAAATTTCCATTTTCTTTTTTTAAATTTCATTGATTCATTTTATTTCATTTCAAAGGATTGACAGATTTAAGAGTTTCCGGATTTTTTCAAGCCCAAAGTATTTTTTCTGAAGTTATGCAATATTTTTCTGTAAGCTCAATTCATTTTGCTTTATTTTTTTTAAATTCATATAAATCAAATCATAGAACTTTCATCTTTACGCCAGATGGCGTATTTTGACACTAAATTCAAATATGATCAAAATTAAGGTTCACACATGAAAAAAATTACTTGATATAACCATAAAAGGACTCTTTGAGACCGTGCCTTTGGTGGTGTCCTTGTAAAGCCTAAATTATTTGATATAAAAAATTTAGTTAAAAAACCAATTTTAACGGTTTTTTTTGACAGTAAAGTGTCAAGTTTACCCGTTGGACAGTTTTTGTGTAATTTTAATGGTCTCTTGTGTAATCTTGAATGTGTTTACTTAATTTTACTCTAAATTCAAATGAAAATCCGAATTGCATTCAAATTTTCTTAGCACACAATTAAAGGTAAAACAAGAAAATATCAGAATAAATACAATGATGACGAAACACAAAACAAAAATGTATAAGAAATGCTCACATAGATGGTTGAATATGAATATTGAATACTTAAAATAAAAAAAAAGTAAATCAATTTTTTCAAAATCATTTTAAAAAATTTTTCATATTTCACTGATAAACAACCAATGAAAATATTAAAGAAAAATGAAATCGTGTGGCCCTGATTGTAAATATCAATTATTACTGTAAAAGAAAAAAAAAATTCAACTGATTTTTATTTTAAATTTGAATTTTTATTTATCGTTTATAAAATAAATAAATGAATAAAGATATAATAAAAATAATTAATATAGTTGAAAAATAAAAAAAAAAACCACGAAAAATTTTGTACTTTCATTGATTACATTGAAAAAAATTAAATCACAAGAATTACTTTTAAAAAAAAATTAAAATAAAAAAAGGAATGTAAATAATAATAAAAATAAAAAAAAAGTGTAATTTGTATAAGAAAAAAAGTTAGAAAAGTGTATTAGAAGCCAATAAACGCCTGTAAAAATTGAATAATGAATAAAAAACCTAAGAATTAAGAATTTACATGAATTGAATGAATAAATTATTACTAAAGTAAATTTAAATTAGGAATTGGATAATTAAAAAAATTAAAGAAAAAAATTGTACAGAAAATAAAACATGCTCTAAAAATTGATTGATAATCCTAATAAATAATAAAAAAAATATCAGAAAATTGAATATGTAAATAAAATAATATTATAAAATTTAAAAAAAAAAAAAACACCTAAAACTGAACTAAAACTACTTTGAAACTACTAAAATTAAGAAAGAGTTAAGTGAATTTGAAAAAAAATACATACAAGTAAAAAAAACCAGTACCTTATTCATGACATGAAACTATAAAAAAAACACTGCAGCACCACTTTCCCAAACGCTTTTTCCTAAAATTTTCATTAAATTGAAAAAATTTATCACAAAAAATTCCAATTTTAACACCATCCTCACTTTAAAATTCTTAAAAAAAATTTGGTTTGATATTAAAAGAATATAAATTAGTTAATCAAATAAAATATACACTGAAAATATTATAAAATTTATTGTAGAATCGTGTCTTGAATTAAAAACTATTAAAAAATTATTATTCACAAATGAGACATAAAAAAAATTACATTATTACAGTTAAAAGTAAAAAAAGAAAAAGTTACAGTTACACAAAAATCACTAAAAAAATATTTAATTACTAGGAAATATTTTAAGGAAGCGTAGTGGCTGCATTATAAGAATTTAATTGTAGAATTATTAATAAGCATATAAATAAATATTATGTAGCAAATAATGATTATAATTATTGAATGATACTGAATTGATATAAAAAACTATTAATATAAAAATACAGAGAAAAATAAACAAAAAAAAATTATTAAATTAAAAAAAGAATTTGAAAAATGTTTTTTTTTTAATCTCAGCAAACTCAATTCGAATTTTATTCCTGAGGCTCGAACGTTGCTTCGATTGACCTGGTCAGCTTTGAGAGGTGCAATGGGAAGGGGGTTCAACGAATATTAAATTTTTTTTTTACTTATTCTTTAGATATCAGCACCCGTCCAAGCAGTCCGAGGCCTCGAAAAGTTTTAATAGACTTAAAAGAACTAATGCTTTGAGTTCAAGGCTGGCTCCGGAAGGACACTCGAACATCCTTAATCTGATGATTAGAGATTTGCCTATTTTGGAAGCTGGATGTGATCAAATGGTCGCAACTTTGAGCATTTCACAAGCATTCAGTGCTCTACTTCTGAGCCGTAGTGATTGGTCTGAAGTTCCTGGTCCCTTACCACCAGCCTTAGCTGGAGACTGGAAGGTCTGCTGAAGGATCTCTCATGGTTCTCTTCTGAGTCCGCCCTAGAAATCTGATCTGCTCTGATAGATATCAGCACATATGATTTTTAAATGAAGGTTGTACTCAAATTCTGTAACTTCATTATTGTCAATTTTTCAATCATCAAATTAAAGTGAAATTAAACAAAATTTGATATATGTGTAAGTAATCCAAGAGATAATAAGAGAAGGGTCAAAATATTTTGTTCAAACAATGTCTAGACAAATTTTTAAAATGACATAAATGTTAAATGTTGATGTTAAAAAAATGAAAAAAATTGAAAAATATATCATTGAACCACACATTTTAAATCGGATGACTTTACTGAAAGGACCTACAAAGAAAATTTTCTAGTATCAGAGAATGAATTGCCTTGCAACCATATTTATCTTATCTCTCATAACAACACAAGCCATAGTTGCAGAATTTGCACTAGGAAAATGCCCTCAATTAAATGTGAATGGTTTTAAACTTATCAAAACATCTAAGGATTGCGTTTGGCTGACAACTAATATGCTGAGCTTAATCACATATGCCTTTTTACCGGCATCTCGTGAATATAAGCAAATGTCCCTTTTATCATTCGATTTAGAAGAGCTAAATAATAAAATTGCACATTTGTCTCCCAGATTTGGTTGTGATAGTACAACAATCAATAAGGATTTTTACATTGAATTGGAGTATGGTCATTTTAAGCTAGATCATTATTTTATTTTCAAAGGTGGTCGTGCAATGCCATCCGATTTCCTGAAAAGAGCTCAAGAAAATTGCCCCGATTTGTTAAAGCAGCCTGAATACGAATATCAGTTTCTATACAATAATAAAAAAAAATATTTATTGATATGGGGATGTGCTCAAGTCAATGAATCGACATATGATAGAATTTTAATGTTGGCCGGCCCAGAACTTGTAAAAAGAGTCAAAGCATTTTTCAATCAAATGCTGATTAAAACAGGTCTTAAAAGAAAAGATCGCACGATTCAAGATAAAATTTTATGGAGTAATGTTGAAGATGGCAATGAATTTTTTAACTGTACAATTGATCCGTATTTTTTCAATCATTGTTACGAGAATATTGACGCAGACGCGCTTTATAGGGACCAAATGGAAGCTGCACACAATTTAAAAAAATTGAAGGCTACACAAAAATTTAATGAACTGAAAAATGTTGCATTCATATTCTTTACAATAATCGGTATTTCAATAGGAATCTTTCTAATTTTGTATAAATTTATTTAATATTTCCAATTTCAATTTCAATTTTCCTTCTCATACTTTAGATATTAGCACATGTAAGTTTTTGATGAAGCTCTCATTATTATCAATTTTTTCAATCATGAAATTAAAGTCAAATTAAATTAAATTTAATATTTGTGTAAGTGATTTAAGATACAATTAGAGAGGTCAAAATATTTTGTTCAAACAATGTCTAGACAAATCTTTTAATTGACATCAATAAACAATTTTCATGCCATATTTTAAAATCAGTGATAACCTGTTGATGTGAAAAATTGAAAAATATTACAATGAATCTCGCATTTGAAATCGAATAACATTACTGAAAGGACCTAATCAAGAAGAACATCAAGAAAATGAATTACCTTGCAGCCATTTTTTTCTTAACTCTCACCACAAAACAAGTCATAGTTGCAGAATTTGCATCAGGGAAATGCCCCCAATTAAATGTCAATGGTTTCAAAACAATAAAAACATCTGAGGATTGTGCTTCGATGACTGAAGAAATGTATATTTTAATGACATATGCCATGTTACCGGCATCTCGTGACTATAAGCAAATATCCTTATTATCCTTCAATTTAGATCAACAAAATAATAGTATTGGTCATTTAGCTCCCAGATTCAGTTGTGATGGTACAAAACTCAAAATGGCCTTTCACATAACATTGCAACACGGTCAATTTCTTTTAGATCACTTTTTTCGTTTCAAGGATGGCGGTGCAATGCCAAACGATTTCCTGAAAAGCGTTCAAGAAAATTGTCCAGATTGGATGGGAAAACCAGAATATAAATATGAGGTTCTTTACAATAGGGAAAAATATGTATTGGTATGGGGTTGTGCTCAAGTCAATGAATCAACACATGATAGAATATTGATAATGGCCGGTCCAGAACCTGTGAAAAGAGTTAAAGCATTTTTCAATCAAATGCTGATTCAAACGGGTCTTAAAAACAAAGATCCCACGATTCAAGATAAAATTTTATGGAGTAATGTTGCTGATGGCAGTGAATTTTTTAACTGTACTATTGATCCGTATTTTTTCAGTCATTGTTATGAGAATATTGACGCAGAGACACTTCTTAGGGACCAAATGGAAGCGACAGTGAATTTAAAAAATTTAAAAGACATGAACAAATTTAATGAACTGAAAAAAGTTGCATTTATATTTTTTACCATAATCGGCATTTTAATAGGAATCATTTTAGTACTGTTCAACTTTTTTTAATCTTTTTTTTCAATGGAAAAACTTAGGATAGATCAAAATAACTGTGTTTTTGCTTCAATAATATAAGTTTCATGATCCAAGTGTGAGAATTAGTGCACAAGTACTGCGACAAACCCTAAATTCACTGTAAAAAAATTAACAGGCAAAGGTCATGTCGATAAATAAACAAATTATTTTCATATCATCACCCAAAATTTAATTCAATTATACTTCAAATCAATTTTAATAACCCAATTATAGCAACCAATTATTTGTAGTTAAGCTCGAGCGATTGAAAAAATCCCTTTTCATAAATGTATCGCAAATGAACATGGTTAAATGTATTTTATCAACAATTTTTTTAATTTTTTTCATAAAACAAAAAATTCTCACAGAATTTGCTTCAGGAAAATGCCCTCAATTAAATGTAAATGGTCTGAAAATCATAAAAACCTCAGAGGACTGCGATTTAATGGAGAGCCAATTTATGACTTCAATAACATACGCCTTGTTGCCCGCATCTCATGAATTTAAACAAACATCACTATTATCATTCAATTTAAATCATACAAAAAACAATGAAATTGGATATTTTTCACCTCAAATCAGTTGTTATAGTAAAATAACTAACGTTGATTTTCACATTACATTTGATTACAGAGAATTTCAACTCGAACATTATTTTCATTTCAAGGGAGATCGAGCAAGGCCACATGATTTCCTTAAAACCGCACAAGAAAATTGCCCAGATTGGGTGGGACAACCGGAATTTAAATATGAGCTTCTTTACAATGAGCATAAATACTTTTTGTTATGGGGCTGTGCTCAAGTCAATGAATCGACGTATGATAGAATTCTGATAATGACCGGCTCAAAGCCTGTCAAAAGAGTTAAAGCGTTTTTCAATCGGATGCTCGTTAAAACTGGACTGAATGATAAAGATCCAACAATTAGAGATAAAATTTTATGGAGTAACGTTGAAGCTCCACCTCAAGGTCCTTCCAATTCTTTGGATCCGTATTTTTTCAGTCATTGTTATAAAAATGTTGACGAAGAAACAATCGTTAGTGATAATGAAGAAGCTGCAAAAAATTTAAAAAATTTGAAGGCAACCCAAAAATTTAATGAAACAAAAAATATTGCATTCATATTTTTTACAATAATTGGCTGTGTAATTGGAATTATTCTAATTTTGTATAAATTTATTCAAGCTTAAAATGGGATTCGCTGATTTGAGCGGAATATCCCTGTCCAGGCCTTATACGCCTTTAATTGTCTGATTTGATAAAATAATGATTTTAAATTAAATGCCCACAATTTAGTATGATTACACTCGACTTTCACAATAATGTCATTTTAATGTGACAAGTAAATAAATAAATTATATGCACAATTTGCTGTTATAATCACCCCTCAATCATAATCTAATCAAATTTAATCACTTGATTTAAAAAGCAACTGATTTCTGGTTTGCTGGTCAAGTCATAGAAAGGGATCGTTGCAAAAGTTATCACAAGTCAACATGATCAAATTGACGTTAATTTTGATTTTTATTCAGCAACAAGTAATTTTGGCAGAATTTGCACCGGGAAAATGTCCACAGCTGAATTTAAATGGATTTAAATTAATAAAAACATCAAAAGATTGTAACTTAATGGAAAACGAATTTTCAATTGAATTAACTTACGCTCTGTTAACAGCATCTCCTTTGTATAAACAATTATCTTTACTGTCATTTAATTTGAATGAAACAAACGATAAATTGGGATTCTTAAAACCAGGAATTAGTTGTAATAGCGTTCAACCTAACGTTGATTTTGATATCACGTTTGAATACAAACAAACTCAACTCACACCGTATTTCCTTTTTTATAATGGTCGTGCAAGGCCACATGATTTCCTGAAAACCGTTAAAGAAAATTGCCCAGATTGGGTGGGGCAGCCAGAATTTGAATATCAGCTACTTTACAATAAGAAAAAATATTTATTAATATGGGGATGTGCTCAAGTCAACGAATCGATACATGATAGAATTTTAATTATGGGCGGCTCAGAACCTGTCAAAAGAGTTAAAGTATTTTTCAATAAAATGCTCATTGAAACTGGACTCAAAGAAAAAGATCCGAAAATTAAAGATAAAATTTTATGGAGTAATGTTGCATATGACGGAAAAGATGCGATTAATTCAACCAATCCGTTCTTTTTCAAGCATTGTTATGAAAATATTGATGAAGAGACATTCGATAGAGATTTTAAGGAAGCTGAAGAGAATTTAAAAAATTTAAAGGTTAAAGAAAAATATTTTGAAGTGACAAAAATGGCCTTCATATTATTTGCAATTATTGGCTGTATAATTGGTATCACTTTAGTTTTGTACATATGTATCTAAATGTCAAGGTCTGATTTTCTTGGTTTGATAGACACTGAGCGCACGCTGGTTTAAGATTGACATTGAAATTGAGTTTCAACGGTTTTTACGGTTACAATATGTTTGAATAATTGAAGAGACATTGAAGTTTCTTGAGGAGCACAGCTGAGTGATGTTTGAATAAATGTTGTTGACAAGTTATTTTTTGTTTTTTTATTTATTGAAAAGATCAAATTTTCTATGAATTTAAGTCAGGTTCAGCTAGTAGGAAGACCCATGAATGCTGAATTCAGCACATAAGTTGAGCCGATTTTTTAAACCCTGAATGGATATTGACTTTAATTCCGTTATTCAAGGAGGCGCCATCTTTATTTAACCTTTAACTTGAATTGAGTTACCGGATAAGTGAGATATTTTAGTTGGTTTAGTAGTATGGCCCTAGCAAGAATTTAACTGCCAAATCTATGTTTGAAAATCCTTCTTTAACCCTTGGTTCAGTGACGAGGTCTAGCCAGGATCAAGTCGATATTACAGATATAAAGAAGCCAAAAATGGTAAAATCGCAATCTGTGTTTTTCACTCAAAAACCGTTAAATAACATCAAAATTGTTAATTTAGCCATTTTTGGCCTCTCAATATTTACAATATCGACTTGGTCATTTTAGCAAAGTTGAAGCTCGGAATATTTACTACAACTTTGTTTCAGGTAAAACGTTAAAATTTAAATTTAATTTTTAAAGCAGTTTTCAAAAGTTATTTTTCTTAGAAAATACATAGGACATGGCCAGAAAATAAGGGTAATCAAAGGTTATCGCTTAATGATTAATTTTGATTTGAATTTAAATGCTCCAATTCTATTCGACTTGTATCAAAACGTAATCTAGTGTAACAAAGAAAAATAATGTTAATTTAATTTGACAAGCAAATAATAAATTTTCTTATATAAATATGTAATCAGACTAAATTATTCCATCGAATCTTAAAATACCTCATTCATAGTTCTGAAATCAGGATGATTAAAAGCATTTTATTAGTAATATTTTCAATTTTTCTTCTCAATAAAGAAATTTGTGCAGAATTTGCACCAGGAAAATGTCCTCAACTGAAAGTGAATGATTTTAAAATAATTAAAACATCTGAGGATTGCAGCATGATGACAAGCAAACTAATGAACTTAATGACATATGCAGTCTTGCTAGCAGCTCCTGAATATAAACAATTGTCATTATTATCGTTGAAATTAAATCAAACGAATAATGCAATAGACTGTTTATCTCCCCAAATAAGTTGTAATAGTATAACACCGAATGTCAATTTTGAAATATCTTTTCAATACAAACAATCTATATTCAAACATTTTTTTAACTTTATGGATGGTCGAGCAATGCCATATGATTTCTTGAAAACAGCTCGAGAAAATTGTCCAGATTGGGTGGATCAACCAGAATACAAATATGAGCTACTTTTACACAATGATCATAAATATTTATTGTTATGGGGATGTGCTCAAGTCAACAATTCAATCCATGATAGAATTCTGATGATGTCAGGTACAAAGCCCGTAAAAAATGTCAAAAAATTTTTCGATGAAATGTTGATTGAAACAGGACTTAAAGACAAAGATGCAACAATTAAAGATAAGATTTTATGGAGTAATGTTGAAAAAGACGGGAAAGATCCAGTTGATCAAATTGATCCGTATTTTTTTGATTATTGTTACGAAAACATCGATTTCGACACAGAAATAGAAGAGGTCAAAGAAGCTGCAAAGGATTTGAAGATGATGCAAACTTATAATGAATGGAAGATTGTTGCTCTAATAGTTTGTGCAATAATCGGAACAATCGCAGGATTAATTTTCTTATTATTAAAACTAATTTAATTAATCCAAAAAAAGGGCCGTGAAGCGAAAAAATTCAAATCTGCACCGTTTTATTGATTGACCGAATTGGCATGAAATGAATTTGCAAAGGAATAGTTTTTGAGATTTAAAATATCACCAACACGCACTGGTTCATTCACAGAATTTGAAATTAAATATATTTTTCCCACAACTTGATTGCATTGTGTTTTAATTCTCTTTATCACTCTCTCTCTCTCTCTCTTTCTCTCAAAAAACAGTTTCAAACAATAATGATGCTCCGGAATTTTGACGAATGATAAGGCGATGAAAGGTGAGAAAAAAAACTCATAAAGCTAAACACAAAAAACATTTATTTTAAAATCCAAACAAAACATTATCAAGTTTCTTTATACCCAGCTGGCTATAAATTTGATTTTTTATGATGATTATTATGAGGTGCCATCTAATGTTAAGCAGACAAACTGTGATTAAATATTCTTTATTTCTTGATAAATCCTGTGTAGGGTCAAATTTAAAGCAGCCATACACTGTAAGTTGAAAAATTTCCGTAGTACCAAGTGATTTGATCCGCAAACGGAGATCTTTGATTAACGCTCACACGGCGTTTGATGAAAGAAATTTTTAATTGCATTTCCTGTTCATTTGTTAAAAAATTGACCATTATGGACGCTCTTGTAGTTCATGTGGGGTAGTTTGCGGAGCGTTTTCAACTTACAGTGTATATAAAATCCATGTTTGGTGTTGGATTTTAAGTTTGATAACGCTCACCAAATTCTTTCCTCGTTATTTCGTCGTCAATATTCTCGTAACAATGTTTAAAATAATACGGATCAATTGAACGAGTCGGATCTTTTCCGTCAAAATCGACATTACTCCATAAAATCATATCTTTAATTGTTGGATCTTTTTCTTTCAGCTCAGTTTCAATTAACATTTCATCAAAAAATTTAGTAACATTTTCCACGGACTTTGCACCGGACATCATTAGAATTCTATCATGGATTGAATCGTTGACTTGAGCACATCCCCACAACAATAAATATTTTTTCTCCTTGTAAAGCAAATCATATTTATACATTGGCTGCTCAAACCAATCCGGGCAATTTCTTTGAGCTGATTTCAGGAAATCATGTGGCACTGCAATATCATCCATAAAAATAAAATAATGTTCTAATAAAGATTGGTTGTACTCAATGGTTATGTCAAAATCAGCGTTAGGTATAATGATATTACAAGCAATTCGGGGAGCAAAGTGGCCAATCTTATTATTTTCTTGATTTAAGTTGAATGAAAACACTGATAATTGTTTATACAAAGGAGATGCTGGCAACAGTGCATACGTCATTTGAATGAGAATGTCTTCAGTCATTAAGTTACAATCTTTTGATGTTTTTATGGTTTTGAATCCACTTAAATTGAGTTGTGGGCATTTTCCTGATGCAAGTTCTGCTGAAATTTCTTGTTGTTCAAGGAAAATTAAGCAAAAAAGGCAAATAAGGCGTTTAATCATTTGAATGCTGGGTATTTTATTATTCATAAGATCCTTGAATGAACCTTTAGGTAATTCTGACATCATGTTTTTGGATTCGTTCCTTTTTATACTAACAAATTTTAATAAGATTTTAATAGATTTGAGTGACAACAAATCAACACATAATTGGGTCAATTTAAATTAGATTATGACATTTTAATTTTATTTCGATATGTTTCAGAAATAAATTATACTAATTATGCCTTAACCTGACTCTTTAGAGAGAAACTAGGAACATACTAATCCATAAACCGAAATTTCGGTCAAAAAATCGGGGCTTGGTGCCAACTTGTGCGTGTGTATGTCTGGTCTGCAGAGCTATACGCTGACAGTTTCTCGTTTCTGCATCAGATAGAAATTTCCTTTTATAATTTGAAGTACTTTGCTTTTTAACGTAAGCCAAATGTCTGTACATTTAGTTCCATATCAATTTCTTAAGAGTTTGGTATTACAGTAAACTTATGATTCACTTAAAAAAATTCTAATAGCAACAATTACAAAAATAACGTTAATATTCTTTTGTTCAAATTTAATTGATTCAGAAATCGAGATTTGACTTCAAAAAACCGGTATGCCGCTAAAAATTTTGATATTGAATTAATCAGCATAGTTGTTCATGGAAAATTATTTAACTTTTATTAGATGAGTATCTTTTTATTTCCGGTACAATACTCATACAATTAACATGATAAAAATTTATTTTGTTACAATTTTTTTGATTATTTTCCTGATAAAGCAAGAAATTCTGGCGGAGTTTGCATCAGGAAAATGTCCTCAACTTAAAGTGAATGGTTTCAAAATAATTAGAACACCAAAAGACTGCATTTCAATGACAAGCCAATTGAGGACCTCGGTCACATACGCAATGCTGCTAGCAGCTCCTGAATATAAACAATTATCCTTACTATCGTTTAAATTAAATCAGAAAAATAATAATATTGGATACTTTTCTGCCGAAATAAGTTGTCATAGCATAACGCCAAATATCGATCTCGACATTTCTTTACAATCAAAAGAATCTATAATACAACATTACTTTTATTTTATGGATGGCCGCGCAATGCCACATGATTTCCTGAAATCAGCTCGAGAAAATTGTCCTGATTGGATGAAGCAACCGGAATATAAATATGAACTACTATACAATCAGCATAAATATTTATTGATATGGGGATGTGCTCAAGTCAACGAATCAACGTATGATAGAATTCTGATGATGTCTGGTACAAAGCCCGTAAAAAATGTCAAAAAAATGTTCGATGAAATGTTGAATGAAACAGGACTTAAGGAAAAAGATCCAACAATTAAAGATAACATTTTATGGAGTAATGTTGGCAATGATGGCAATGAATTGTTTAACCGTAATATAGACCCATATTTTTTTAGTCACTGTTACGATAATATTGATGATGAAACACGCAGGAAAGAATTTAAAGAGTCACAGAAATTTGGCTTGGATTATTTTAAGAGTAATGGAAATACATTTTACGTATTGATTGGAATTTGGATAGCAGTAATTTTGTGTATTTCATACTTTTGTTTTAAATCATTTAAAACCCATGAGTGAAAATCAAAAAGATATTTTTAAGGATGTTTTATTTAGTGTGTTTTATGTAATTAAATTAAACATCGAGGTGCTACAAAAAAAATCATTAGTATATTGGAGTTATTTTATTTGTTTTTAAATTATTGGAAATAAATAAAAGAGTTAAACATATGAACAAAATAATTGCAATACTCGTAATCATAATAAATAAAGCCAGTTTGATATCATTACGAGGCTCACGGTTTAACTTTTTCCTCTTATTTTTCGCTTTCTCTGCTTCTTTGACGTATGTTTCTTTTCTAATTCCTTCATAGCAATCACTGAAATAATACGGATCAATTTTGCCATTGACATTTGTGACAAATTCATTTACATTCCAAAACACTTCATGAACGATCATCGCCTCCTCGTCTTTCAAACCTGTTTCACCTAACATTTGATCGAATAATTTCATGACAGTTCGTTCATCTTCAATTTCTGATCCCATAAATAGCAAAACGCGGTCATATGTTGTCTCATTGAGTTGAACACACCCCCACAAAAGGAAATATTCGTTTGGTTTAAAGACAAAATCATATGTAAAACGAGGTGATTGCAGCCATTCGGGACAAAGCAATTTTACCGAGTCAAAAAAATCTTCTGGTTCTCCAGAACCATCTTTAAAATAGAAACTGTGATCAAGATCATGATGTTTTAAGAATATCTTTAAAAGAAAATCAATTTCAACATAATCACTGTAACATGAAATATAAGCACTCATTGGCTGAACAATCCCATTTGTGGCGTTCATGTCAAAAGAGAGCACAGACATTTTTTTATGTGTTTTTGATGCTGGCATGATGGCATATGCTACTCTCATCACTTTATTCAATGTATGCGATAAAGAGAAACAGTTGTCGGTAAAATTTTTTGTTATTACAGTATTTGAATTTAAATGTGGACATTCTCCATCTTTAAGTTCAGCACGAGTTTCATGAAGGCTTATAAAAAAAAAACTGAAAACGTTTATGAGAATAAAAATTGGTAGAAATAATTTCATTTTAATCTTGAGTTCAATTGAAGGCGATTTATTTTGAACCTTCATAAAGCACCAAGAAATCACGAATAAAAATTTAATTTTACCTTATAACAATTCTTGCCTCGATTTCAATGCAACATCTTGAAAGTTTCCCACAATGGCCAATTCGAGGCAGTCATGACGCATTAATTTAAGTGTTTTTACTTCTCTCCATCGACCTTGAAATTCATCAGTTATGAAACGTGTGAAAGTATCACATGCTGTCATCCAATCAAGAATTTTACTTTAAAATAATTCAAAAATAGTTGGTTCAAAATCATGATGTTTGGTGGTGAGCTCGAGATTACTTTGAAAGGCCTTTTTAATCACAAATCTCAAAACGTGTTGCCTGGTGGTCAGCTCGTCATTACTTTGAAAGGCCTTTAAATCACAAATCTCAAAACGTGTTGCCTGGTGGTCAGCTCGTCATTACTTTGAAAGGCCTTTTAATCACAAATCTCAAAACATGGTGTCTGGTGGTCAGCTCGTCATTACTTTGAAAGGCCTTTTAATCACAAATCTCAAAACGTGATGTCTGATAGTCAGCTCGTCATTACTTTGAAAGGCCTTTTAATCACAAATCTCAAAACGTGTTGCCTGGTGGTCAGCTCGTCATTACTTTGAAAGGCCTTTTAATCACAAATCTCAAAACGTGATGTCTGGTGGTCAGCTCGTCATTACTTTGAAAGGCCTTTAAAACACAAATCTCAAAACGTGTTGCCTGGTGGTCAGCTCGTCATTACTTTGAAAGGCCTTTTAATCACAAATATCAAAACGTGATGTCTGATAGTCAGCTCGTCATTACTTTGAAAGGCCTTTTAATCACAAATCTCAAAAATGATGTCTGATAGTCAGATCGTCATTACTTTGAGCGATGCCTCACACATCAAATTTTCGTATGAGGCATCGCTCAATTTAAAAATTATATCAATTTTCCAATGATAACATACAGTAATTTATTCGAATTGTCCCATAATTTTTCCCACGTTTTATTGATTGATTGATCTAATTTTACCATTACTTTTCTTGATGTATCTAATTTTAACCCACCTTGACTTTTTTTGCACTTTTACAAAAATGTCTAATATCTGACCTTGAGAATGGAGACAACTTTAATTTAATACCATTAAATTTCCATTAAAATTATATCAATTTACATTACATCAATTGAAATTCAAATCAATTTTATCAGTATCATGATGAATTTCTTTCAAATTATATCAATTTTGGTCCTTACAACTCATGCAACTGGATTAATTCATAATGGAACTTGTCCAAAACTGCCTGAAAATCTAAAGGAAACTGCAATTTACTGCAAAACTTATTTCTGGTTTGATAATATAACGGAAATGTATCCAATTGCTTTCGTTAAATCATCAAAAGAGTATGAAAGACTCTCATTTTTCAGTTATGACCTTGAAAACCTTCATCCATATCAGCTGTTTGCTGGTTGTAATAATGCAGGTGATTCATATGTACTATCATTTGAAATTCACACTGAAAATCGAACGGAAATAGGACCCGAATTGATCGCTAATGGTCAAAGTATCGACATCCAAATTCCATTTAAAGCAAAAGAAAGTTGCAAATATTATTTGTCTAATCCTAATTATGAATATGCATTTAAATACAAAGAAGGCAAATATTTCATGATTTATGGATGTGCTCAAATTAATTCAACTCACAATGATCAAGGTTTTTGGATTTTCAGCACAAATGAAATAAGAAAATCAAAAGTAGCTGATATTTTGAAAGAGGTTTTAGATGAAATGAAAAATTACGGAATACGATTTTTGAATATGACCGTTGTAAAGTTTTTGAATGAGGAACCTTTGAATGACGATTATAAGAAGGATGATTTATATTTTTACTCTGATTGTTATACTGCAGTAAATGAGACATCTGACCTGGAAACAGTGAAAAAGAAGAAAAATCAAAAAAAATTGACGGATAAAGTCCTTTTTCGCATGACATTGTTTGTGATGATGGTCATTATGATATTTTGCACCATTTTAAAGGTGCTCACTTAAAAAACTGTATTATTTTGATTAAAAAAATGACGTGTGTGTTTAACATATTTTGCAAAGTGTGTCAATAAAATTATTTTATCTGTATTGTAACATGAATTTTTTTGTACTAATTTCTTTTAAAATTGACTCATTGAGATGATTATTGTAATTTAGGCTAAAACCTTTCCTTTATATTTCAGTCAATCAATAATCTGCTCTGTCCATTTAAATTTTTATCAAAATTTGATTGCCAGGTACATGTTTTTCTATTTAATTTTTGTATTAAAATCAAATTGTAAGGAAAAAAATTTCACCTGTCTCGTCTTTTCTAATAAATTAATAGTTTCATTATTCCCCTGACTCCTCATCTTATCAAAACTGAATAAATGAAATGTAACTCAATTCATTGTTCACATTGATTTAATAGAAATTAGATCATGTTTTTTATTACACGTGCATTAATTTCACTTATTTTACTTAGAAACTCACACGCCATTAGCGTTTTAGGAAAATGTCCCCCCATAACATCAGAGCCCCAATTCAACTGTAATTCAATGACATTCCAAAACATGTATCCAGTTCCAATTGCATTTTTACCTGCTTCAATTAAATACAATCGAATGTCATTATTTGCATTTAACTTTACAAACATTGACGATCTCATATTTGCAATTGACTGCAATCACTTTGAGTTTAATAAAATTGATGCATTTATCAGGATAGTAAGAGATTCAAACATTTATGGACCAAGATTCATTTTCAAAAATAGTAAACTCAATTTCCGTTATGATGCAATGCAAAAATTTGACGATTGTCATAAATTTGATGAATATTCACGTTATCGTCCGTACGAGTATTCGTTCAAGTACAAAACTGGAAAGTATTTGATGATTTTTGGGTGTGTTCAAATCAATAAACATGTTTATGAGATGGCGTTTTGGATAATTTGTCCTAAAAGGCATATAAGCAACAGTAAATTTTCAAATGTACTTTTAAATGAAGTTTTACAAGAAAATGGATTGGAACATATTCAAGCAATCATGGAAGGTGTTGAAATAAGAAATGGAATAAATTCCACTGGAAATTCAATGAATGATACATTTTTTTTCACTAAATGTTACAATCCTACTGGAAATATTAGCAATAATGGTGTTTATACAGAAAAATTGAATCACCCTAAGAGAGCAGAAATATTTACTTCGATTAAAATGCAATACCAATTGAATGTGGTCGGTTTAGCTTTTCTTGCATTAATACCAATTGGAGGTTTTTTAATAATAATTTTTATTAAATTTATCATGTACTAGTGAAAAAAATATCAAAGCAAAAAATAAAACATAATTTTGTGAAAAATGTCTACTTATAAGTGAATTATGGATTTTTAAAATAAAAATTGTACTGGAAAAGAGTGTTTTATTCAAAACATGTCAATGTTAAATCATCATACTTGGAACATCAAAAACTGCGCACTTTTTGTATATGAAATTCAAAAACTGCGCACTTTTCGCACATTGAAAGTTTTTAAAAATCAACCTCCTCATGTTTATGTTTTCCTGGTACTTTTGAGTTAAAAATGCAATAAATTTTGATCAAAAATCTGAAGCTCAGGAACAGGAAAACATAATCATGAGGAGGTTGAT
Organism: Culicoides sonorensis; assembly: GCA_900002565.1. Lineage (NCBI taxonomy): Eukaryota > Metazoa > Arthropoda > Insecta > Diptera > Ceratopogonidae > Culicoides > Culicoides sonorensis. Next base: position 232,322 of record LN483445.1, on the reverse strand, counting down.
GTTTGCATTGAAATTTTTTGAAAATTAACCTCTTCATGTTTATGTTTTCCTGTTCCTTAGCTTCAGATTTTTGACCAAAATTTATTACTTTTTTAATTCAAAAGTACCAGGGAAACATAAACATGAGGAGATTGATTTTTAAAAATTTTCAATGTTCGAAAAGTGCGCAGTTTTCGAACGTAACTGTTATACAAACTGTTATGCAAAACTGTTATACAAAACTGTTATACAAACTGTTTTACAAAACTGTTATACAAAACTGTTATACAAACTGTTATACAAAACTGCACGCTTTTCGAATATTGTAAGTTTTTAAAAATCAACCTCCTCATGTTTATGTTTTCCTGGTACTTTTGAGTTAAAAATGCAATAAATTTTGATCAAAAATCTGAAGCTCAGGAACAGGAAAACATAAACATGAGGAGGTTGATGTTTGCATTGAAAATTTTTGAAAATTAACCTCTTCATGTTTATGTTTTCCTGTTCCTGAGCTTCAGATTTTTGACCAAAATTTATTAATTTTTTAATACAAAAGTACCAGGAGAACATAAACATGAGGAGGTTGACATTTAAAAATTTTCTATGTTCGAAAAGTGCGCAGTTTTTGAATTTCATATACAAAAAGTGCGCAGTTTTCAAAGTTCATATACAAAAAGTGCGCAGTTTTCGAATTTCATATACAAAAAGTGCGCAGTTTTTGAATTTCTTATACAAAAAGTGCGCAGTTTTCGAATTTCATATACAAAAAGTGCGCAGTTTTCGAATTTCATATACAAAAAGTGCGCAGTTTTCAAAGATCTTATACAAAAAGTGCGCAGTTTTCAAAGTTCATATACAAAAAGTGCGCAGTTTTCGAATTTCATATACAAAAAGTGCGCAGTTTTTGAATTTCTTATACAAAAAGTGCGCAGTTTTCAAAGTTCATATACAAAAAGTGCGCAGTTTTCAAAGTTCATATAAAAAAGTGCGCAGTTTTCGAATTTCATATACAAAAAGTGCGCAGTTTTTGAATTTCTTATACAAAAAGTGCGCAGTTTTCGAATTTCATATACAAAAAGTGCAGTTTTTGATTTTATGTCCGAAAAGTGCGCAGTTTCCGATGTTTATGTTTGATGATTTAAAATTTACATGTTTTGAATGAAACACTCTTTTCTAGTACAATTTTTATTTATTAATCGATAATTCACTTATAAGTAGACATTACAATTTCATTAAATAATATGACTGCGCAAGCAGTTTTTTAATGAATTATATGAAATTTTTTAGAAAAACAGAAATTTTAAATCGTTTTTATTGTTTGGTTAATTGTGAAACGGTGGTCTGCTTATCGACGATCTTTTGAATTTAGAATACAATAGTTTGAAAGCTGATGAAGCGAAGACATGCAGTTTACTTTGAAAATTTACTTTGAAAAAGCCTTAAAATGCTCTTAAATTTAAGATTAAGATTAAAAATTTAAATTATTCCGCACTAGTGGACTGTGACGTAAAAATTACAGTTGTGTACGAAAATTTCCCCACTAAATTAGAGGTAAAATGGACATAACTGAACTTTTTTTTAATTTTTTGAATATTAAAGTACTGAAGAGTGACATCTACTGGAACACTTAATAAATTATAAAAAAAAATTACGTTAAAATTTTTTACAGTTTACTTGACAAAAAATTCCATCTCTTTACTAAATAAATCTGAACATTCACCTCGCTACAGGGCAACACCCACAAATAACACCCTCCGCCATCGATTAAAAATCAGTTTTAAGGTCTTTGATAATTTCAGGAAAGTAAATTCTCAAAGTAAATTTCAAATATTTTCCAAAACTCTTAAATCCAAATCTTTTTCCATTAATTAGCAAAAATTCACCACACATTTAACACAAAAATAATAAAATAATCGCAGAATAAAACCAAACAATATGCGATAACCAAACAAAAAACTTCTACACTGATAAAAAAAAAACTAAATAAAATAAAATAAACAACAAAAGATCTCCAGTTTCTGTTCTTACATTGTACCGTTTTTATATTCTCCTATCTGTATGATAAAATAAATTCAATTGAATTGAATTGAATTGAAATTCAAATTATATTTTATAGTTTCAGTATGAATTTTGTGTAAAGTCAGGCCCCTCTTTGTTCAAATTGATTAGAAAAAAAATATATTCAAATACGAGATGATCCAGTTGTTTACTTTAATTCGTTCTGAAAAGATGACAAATTGAATGTGGTTTGATCGTGAATTTTAAAAAAAAAAAATGTGTGTTTTTTTTCTTCAATATCAGCAAAATTTACATTTTTATTAAATACAAACTGATATGAATTGTCTTAAAATGAAATGTGATACATGGATTTAAATTAATTCTTGTAAATTCTAAAATTTTGGATTTCTTTTACATGTGATGGGTTTTTTCCTAAAAATATCATAAAAATTGTAAAAAATAAAACAAAACAAAAACTTTGTTAAAACAAAAACTATTGAAACAAGTGGTGGCTGAAAAGTAAATAAAATTTCATTTAAAGTGGAGTTTTTTTGGTGATTAAATATTCAAGACAACATAAAATAAGAAATTATTTTAACCCATTAATGGATTGAAGACTTAATCGCTGATAAGCGTGACTTTCATCGAAAAATGTGGTTATTTGTGGTTTTTTACAATCATATAAGTAGTTCTTTGTATATCTCATTTTTTAACCCATTAAGTGCACGTGATTGGATTTTATGAATTTTTGGCTACATTTTATTGATCTATTGATCGAAAATTAGGAATTTTTTTATTAAAAAGTTTTGGCATCGAAACCAAAAACAGTCAAATTAGTATTAAACGCTCTATTACTTTTTTTTGAAGACTTAGCGCAAAAATTGAAAATTGCTCTTAAATTATGCATTTTCTCAACTTCATACCTTAATTTATTCAATATTTTTTCGATTGACACGTTCGTTTAAAATTGGTTAAGTGCATTCAAATCCCCTATTTGAGTGTTTTTACTCTCATTTAAATTTAAAATTTATATGAAAACTTATTTCACTAATAAAAAAAATTCAACACATGTGCTTAATGGGTTAAAATTCATTAAAAACAAACTTTTTATGTCTAGCACGTCTGACATACATTTCAGTTGCAGATCATTTATTGCCAAGTTAAGTTAACTCGGCATATCATGTAAACAAATTGTGGAACCGGTCATTAAATTTGGACATTAAAATTTAAATTAAATTTAAAAAAAAGTGAAATAAAATACCAAAAAATTATCAACAAATTAATGAAATGTAACGAGATATTCAATTAAGAGGAGTCAAAATTGATACAAAAAAAGTCATGTTTTTGATATGAAAATCAGTGAATAAATTCATTCAGAGATAATTCTGCTGTTTATTAAATATAAAAATAAAGATTAATCAAATTATTTGAATTAATGTTATGTTTTTTGTGAAATTGTGAATTGAAATCGATTAAGCAAAAAAAATTCTGGGAATTAAAATACCTGTTTGAGTGTGAGACTTGTTGATTAAGTCGCAAAAAAAAAATTCTTCAGGGAATGTAAACAAGAATATTAATTTAAATAAAATAAAATAAATTTAAATTGAAAAAAAAATAATATAAAAACAACATTAAAATGGGATCGACAGTGGATCCACAGCTCTCCATCATCATGCAACCAGTAACGACACATCCTTTGAGCAATCCATCAAGGTAAGTGATAAATGTTTGATTTTTTTTTAAATAAAATTTTACCTGGAAGTCTAATTTTAAATGAAAAATGAAGTCCGTTCCTATTCTGATTCTGTTTTCAAAGACACTCATGAATCGGATTCACTTAGAAGCGATAAAAAATCGTCTCTTGATCACAATAAAAAGTCATGTCTTGGTTTAAGTCACGATCTAATCTTATAAGAATGAGAATATTTTAATTGATTATTGAGTTTTAGTTGCAAATGAAAACAAATGGAATTGAATTTTATATTTCACATCCTGTTATTACTTTGAATTAAAATTTATTGCCGTTGATTTTCAAGATTAAATGATCTCAACTCATTAAAGTCAAATAATGGTCTTACTTGACCGGTTGAATGACATGGAAAAGAGGTCTTTTAAAACTTTGGATTTTAATTTTGAAATTTTTTGAAGCAATTTCGCCTGATTGGAGTCCAAATTCAAATTTAAAGGCTAGCTATTGGGATTTTATTAGGACATCAGTGATTTAGGCATCACTTAGGAGGGTTTTTGAAGAATAACCAGATTCAACCGGTTTAAATACCTATGCATCATATATTTCTAAGGTCTTCTAAAGCCTAAAAATTTTGGACCATCATGTATAACCGTTGTCATTATCAAATGGTCTAAGCTTTTATCTTGTCATCCAAAACAGTCACCACATCTATCAAGCCTTGACCTCAAATTGAGTAGGAAAAAAAATGGAGCATTGAAAAGCACAAGGATAAGACAACACTAGTACATACAGAATGATTTATGTGGATTACAAAAAGCCCAGAAAATTTAAAGTGGCTGAGGTGACCTTGGGAATCTGCGTTCGATTCTTGGCTGGTCCGCTATCATCGCATATCATAACATGCAAACCACTGAAAATATCCAGTTTAGTGTCAAAATAAAAATGGTCTATTCAAATGATTTCATATTGAATTCAATTTAAAAGAAGTATTAACTCACCTCTTTGAACTTCCAGTCGACACTCGAACCAGATCCGTGATTTTCAAGGCAACATTCAACAACTTTATTCTAGACATCAAAATCATAACGGTTTTTAAATTCAAATAACAATACAAATTTGTTCACAAACTTCATTTATGTTTACATCCCGACTTCAACTAGACATTGTCTACCGAACACAACGAATATCAATATTTACAAGTGTGACGTCATATTCGTATTCACCTAGTTCTTTCGACTTTTGATACATTTCTGTAATGTACTGCTCCGTTCATGGCCATCAACTTTTTGTTCCTATACGTAACGAGTTTATACATGATTCCAATATAAATGTACATTGTACAAAATAGTTGTGTAGAACTCTAGTGATGAGTCTTTGAACTAAATATGAATGTACTTTTTTCCTGTACTGGATTTCGATCAGATTTCTGTATATGGATATATGTTGCATTTATATGGGTGTGAATTTTATAGGATGACCCACAATTGTCATATTTTAACGGCAACAGAGAATGATGCAAAATGTGAGGGTCAATGACCTTTATCAATACACGATGTTTCAGTGTATATTAAAATAAATTATTTTACGAAGAGTATTCAGTTTTTGCAATTAATTGATTAAAAATTGCTCACCCTAGTCACCATATAACAATACAAGAACATCTGTTCCCGGTACAGTATTTCATGAATGTACACGAGAAATACACTCAAAAATTTCATATTAAAATATTATTTCTACTACGCATTGAGCTGCTACACAACAAAAAAATAAAAGAAAGAAAATTGACTTGACACAATAAAGTTTTTCCCTATTTCGTTCAGTTTAGAAACGTCAGTCGTCGAGGTTGTTAAAATTAAAAGTAAAAAAATATACACATTTAATAGTACGGTCATACATGAACACGGTAAACCTACAGAGAAAATCATTGTAGGTTAATTTTTACACTTTTTAAAGGAGGAAATAAGAAAAATTTGTCTGTAATTTTAATTTTTTTTGCATACAATTGGAATCAGTGAAATTGAGCTAATATCACGATATTTTGAGAATATTCAAGATAATAAAAAACGAGCTCTCATTATCTTATTGTTATACACACATCTATAAATCTAGTATTTCTATCAAAAATTCCACACATGAGTGTATTTTACTACAAAATTAAGAAAAAAAATAATAATTTAAAGTAATTGTATCAAAGAAAATCGATTTAACATAAAATATTGTAACTTAAGAGTGTGAAATTTCAGTGAAAATCATAATATTTTGGAATTTCAAAGTGATTACATAAATTTTTTTACACAAATTTTGTGAAAATTAACTTTAATCTAATATTTGGATTAATTTACGAATTTTGAGTAGTAAATTCCTACTTTAAACGTCTTTAATCACAAAATCAGGTAAGAATTTGTCGATTTCATTTCAGACTAACACTAATTTTAGGGAGAAAAAACATTTTTTTTATATAAGTTTAGAGGTTAGGAATTTTCCCATTAGTGTCTAATGTCCGGAAAATGTGTGTCAAGGAAATTCCCTTTTACAATACAAAAAAAGGGAATTTGTATGAAAAATTATGTTTAAATTTTAATTTTAACAATAAATTTGAATTAATTTTAATTGTAAACACACTTTTTTTAACAAATAAATCGAAATTTTAAATGAAAATTTGTAATTTTGCATTAAAAAAATGTTTACATAACTCCCCGCTCCTATCTGTGTCACATATATATAGCTAGTGAGACTATCAAATTGCCTCTATAAGGCATTCGTATCATATGTTACCATAGTTTCGTACTTACATCAAAACACATTCTCTGTAGTAGTATCCTTGCACACACAAATTTATAGACACAAACACACAGTTTGTACTTCAAATAAAAGGAAATTTGTATGGCACATTATTATAGAGACCATATTTTCATATTTTGCACATAACATAGCTACATATCCATTGATTATTGATTTTTCCATACAATGTTGAACAATTTTTTACATACATACACACACATACACACATAAACATATGTAAGCATAGACACAGTCAATAAAAAAAAAGTTTGGTGTATGTGAAAGAAAATCGAGTTCATGTACGTTTAATAAAAAAAAGTACAAGAATTTTCATATGCTTTACGTGAAAAAATAACAAGTAATTTGCGAAGCAATATGTGTGTGTGTGTCTATGTGTATGTATGTTATGAATAGATTTATACATGCTTTGAAGCAAAAGAAAAACACATGTCATGTAACTATTTTTTTTTTTTCTTTTTTTTGAATTTTATATTAAACGTATAATTTTACTCGAGCACAATTTTGCTAGAATAACTTATAATAACTGTTACTAGTTATTATTATGTTTTATAAAGGTAAATTTTTATTGATGTTCTTTGGAGGATAGGACGTAAAATGGTGCAAAGTTTTTATTGAATTTAAAGTTTGCTCACATAAATTAGCTAAAAAGGTATCCAAAAATGTTGTTTGAATGTTAAATTGAAATGTTAAGGAAAAAATTTATTCTCTTGTAATTTTTTTTTTATCATTTTAATGTGATCTACAGTTATCTTAAATTTTTAGTCAAATTTACAGAGAGAAAAGAAAAATTTGATTTGGTCATTCAAAGTTTCTCTCTCTCTCTCCTTTTAGTTTCACAAAAAGTCCAGAAATGATCGAGCTGTGTTACATCAATAATTAATGTCAGAAGTAAAACTCTCTCTTATCAATCTCTCTCTTTCCGTCTACGCCTTGTCTCTCTCTCTTTGTCTTTCTCTCACAAGAAGTCCAGAAATGATCGTAGAGCTTTGTAATATCAACTTTTTAATGTCAGAAGTAAAACTCTCTCTTTCTGTGTACGCCTTCTTTCTCCTGTTCTCTCTCTCTTTACATCAACGCCTTCCCTTTCTTTTTCTCACAAGAAGTTCATAAGGTGTGTAATGTCATCTTTTCAATACCAAAGGTAAAACTCTCTCTTTACGTCTTTAACTTTCCTCTCCCTCTCTTTCCATCTGACTCTCACATAAAGTTAATAAGTGAGAATGTTGAGCTTTGAAATTTTATTTTGTTATCTCTTGACTCTTCTTGCTCATTCTCTATTTTTCTGTATAGAGAAAATTAAAGGAAAGTACCTACAAGATCCCACTTCCTCGCATAATTCGATCATAAAAAATTTGAAAATTCACACAGCAACTGTCGATAGAGTTATTAAAAACATTTTTTAAACAAAATCAATTGAAAGAAATGTGATAAGTGGGCGCAAAAGAGGTCGAGCAAATAAGAATTTAGCTAAGGACGTAAAACGACTGTTTCAGCGAAATCCTTTTCTATTAACAAGAGATGCTGCTTTAAAACTGAATGCACCTAAGTTTACGATACATAAATATAAAAAAGATTAGGGATTACGAAATTTCATTGTACAGAATGTCTCCGGGAGAAGCGTAAGTGGTCAATTAGCCTTCAAAAGTCGTGCCAGAAAATTATATGATCAATATTTGACAAACACTAAAACTAAAAACTGTTTAATAATGGACGACGAAACCTATATTAAAACCAATTTTAAACAGCATCACCTGCTTTATGTCAAATATTGCTTGATTCGAGAATTATCGACCTCAGTAAGTCCAAATTTTTTGAATTTCAAAATTTTGGTATTCATCTCGCATCGCGCGATATGGAACAAAACTCAATAAAATAACTCTCTGATGAGCCCATAACCCATATTAAAATAAATTTTCACACAATTTTGGATACCTTTACGCATCAACTCACAATCATGTGTCTGAATTTCACACATGAAAAATTCTTTTCATTTTACTTTTAAAGAATACTTTAAATTTCAACACATTCTATTCTATAATTTTGCTTTTTAATTGCTCACTTTTATTCACATTATCATTCATTTACCCATGCAATTGAATAGAAGTCCTTTGACGTTTTAACACAAATTGTACCTCAATTTCACACTCCATCATCATCGTCCTGTGTTTCTCTCTCTTTGTGTATCCTATTTTACCTTTAGCACTTTTCAATGTAACAATTTGATAATTGCAATTTTATCTTGATACTAGAATATAAAATATCACTTTAATTTAAATGTCATATAAATTTCATGTTTTTTTTGTATGTATTTTTTTTCATTTTTATTCTTATTTTAAGTGTTAAAATGTAATGTATGAGAGTGAAAGTTGATGAAGAAGAACATTAAATAATGATAAAAGGAATCATTTTGAGAATGTGTTAACAAAAAATTCTGAATATAATAAAAAAAATTTCATTTAAGTTTTCTTATATATATAATTCAAAAGGAGGTTTTATCATGAAAGTGTGGTATGTAAAAGTAAATGAACGTTTAAATGAAAAAAAAAACACTGAAATAAGGAAAAAAATGTATACATTGAAAAAATACGGTGCTTAGAGTGTTAAAAAAAATTTCATGGAGTATCCTTATAAAGAAGAGAAAAAATTGAATCAAGTACTTTAGTGTGCGCTGTGTGTGCTCTAATGTGTGCTTTTTCAAAAGCAAATTCAACATTTTCTCTGAATTAATCCTCATAACACAACGCGACTTTTCTTTAATTTTATCTCTCATTTAGATAATGTACAAAATTTTTTTGTTTATATGAATAAACTTTTTTTTCATCATAATGTAGATACAAATGTCAATGATAATAAAACTCGCACTTTTACTTATATTTTTTATGTAAAAGTAACGCTTCTTTTCATTTATTTCTTTTCTTTTTTTGAGTTTGTGTGTGTGCATGTTTTTGTAACATCTTCTCTAGTGCTTTTTATACTGTAAATTGAAAACGCTCCGAAGTACAAATTGACTTGGTCAGCACACCGAGGTCTTTGATTGACGCCTAGAGAGTGTTTAATGTATCAATCCATAACGAAGTTCCTGTTAATTTGGATAAAATTTTCGAATATAATGGATATTCTTTTAGTCTATGCATGTAGTACAGGGTGGTTTGCGGGGCGTTTTTGACTTACAGTGTAGTAACTCAATTGTATTTTTTTTTTTCATGGAAATGGTTATCAAGTATATTTATTTTTTTTTCTCTTTAAAAATGAAAGTGTGTGTATGTGTGTAATTTCACTCGTTTTTACCTTGAATCTTCATGATTTTTGTAAGGAAACGTTAAAAAAAATAATGATTATGTGAATTTTGAGGTCAAATGAGTTTTTTTTATATTAAAAAATTTGATGTTAAGATCATCAGGTCAAATTTACTCAAACTTCCTTCCCACTTATGCAAGGAAATTTCTTTGTTTGATGAATTTGATCTCGATTTGAAGTGACTGCACACAATTTATTGACACTTAAGTGTTAGTGTCGTATCTTTAAAGGCCAAAAATTGATAAATCGAGGCATTTTTTTCCATATCATACCATTTTGGTGGATTGGCCGTTAAAAATCTATCGCAATAGAAGAATCACCTATGACAGGGCAAAAAACATATCTCAATTCGACTCTGTAGTGATTTTTCTGGTACTCACAGAATAAAAAATTCAATCTATAAGTCTACAATAACTATCATGAAGAATTTTAATAACATCCACTACATTGCACCGTAACCTAATCCAAATTTAATGAAATGGGTAAAAAAAATACAACTTTATTATTAAAAATACCAAAATGGATTAAGATAGAGCCTCTACATTTGTTTTTCCCTGTTGAGTGTAATCAAGTCAAAAGAAAAAAACTCTTTTCTAGATAAATGTAATATAAAAAAAATAAATAAGATAAAGTAGAAAAATATCAAAAAAGGTTCATTACAATAAATAATGGAATTTTGACATCTAGAACAATACAAACCAAAAAATAGGAAACAAATAAATTGGCTATTTTCTTAATGCATAACATTTATTTCGATTTTTTTATATCTATTATGATCACACGTGTCCTTAATTTATGGGAATTTCATTACCTTACCCAAGCTTTTTTTCTGGTATGTTATTTCCTTTGATTAGTATTTTACTGCTGTATTTGAACTGAATTCTAGATCATTAAATTCTAATGAATATTTCAAACTAATCAGATTTTATCAGAAATTGTACAGTTTAATTCAGATTTCATCGTTCTCTTAACTCATTCGACGCCGCTCCTAGAAATATTGAGTTTTGAACAAATAGTTCTTCTACGATCTATTCTTAAGGTAAAAATGAACAACTTTCTCTTCGATGAAAATTTCAGGTTTAATATAAAAATTTTACAGGAGAGCCAAAATAAAATACGTATAAATGCTACACAAATACATACAGAAATCTTGTACGAGAATGAAAAAAACGCGATTTTTCTTAATATTTTAGCTCATAATTTTTTAGCTTTTGGTTTAAATTTAAAAACCATGGAACTGTTTGATACAAAACATCTTAAATTAAGACTCTAAAAAAGATTGACAAAGAAATTTTTTGATATGAACGAGAAAAGTGACCTGAAAGTAGGTGTTGCGTTGACGCAACGGATGACGCGAATGAGTTAAACAAATTGATGAATGATTTTTCTTGATATAAAATTTATGAGCAGATTTCCTCTTCATATGAGACGAAACTTTTTCTTCCAAAATTTCATTTCAATGCACCAATAATAAAATAAAAAAAAAAGTAAAATAATGAAAATGCCTCATGCTTAAGTCATTTATCAAATTTTAATTGTTCTCTGATACTTTTCATGGTGTGTGTGTATTTTAAAGTTTTCTTTTTCTCAACATGAAATAAAGAACTTTTAACAATACACTGACTTTCATCGAGGTATGGAGACAATGAAATACAAATTAGGTCAACTCCATAGAAAACTTTTTTTTTAAACATTTATGAAAAGCTAATAATGACATCTTTTTCCTTGCATATAATAATAAAAAATGTGAAATCAAGTGATTTTCATTGTTGCAACATGTTTTTATTACCCTTTATTATGATAATATTAAAATGACGTCATTCTTCCATTAAAATGAACGTCAATGTTCAGTTTTTTTTTCATGAATGATTTTAACTTTAAAATTATAATTTAAAAAGACATTAAAATTTGATGCTTAGCACTTCAAGGAATAATTTTTTCAATGCAACTCATTTAAAATCCAGTCCCTGCTCAATTCCGTTTGGATCATCGCAGGATTTAGATTAAGAGTGTACCAGAAAAGTTAAATTTTTAATGGATGTTTCCTTGAGTTGATAACAAAAAAAAGTTTCATTATTCAAATTCAAGCAAATGGTGCTTCGTTATTTTTTTCATTTAAATTTTGTTTTGTATTTCAAAACTTTTTGTATCAAGATAAAACTTTAAATGAAAACATTGCACACTGTTACGGGAAATGCTATGAAGTAGAACAATGGCGTGATACCTGTCTCACTGTCTTAATTAAAGTTGATGAATTGAAATTTCACTGAAAAATGACTTCACATAGCTCTACAATGGTCACATAGGGCTTAAATGAGCCAAAAATCTTCAAAAAGGGCCATTAACTTTAAATTCAACACATTTCAGTTCAATTTCATTTCAAAATACGTCACTTTTGTATCTTATCAACAAAAAATAGATTAAATCAATTAAAAAATATTCCATAAATGAAATAATTCATCATTGAAGTATTTTTTTTTTGTATTCAGATCTAGTACTGTCCAGTTCAGTCAGGTGTAAATCAGTAAATTGCAAATAAATTTAGTTCATTTTTATTACGACTTTATTACTTGTTATTCAACTTAATATTAATATTTATTGTTATGGTAAATACAAATTGACTGGAATCTGACATTTAATACTGTAACGAAACATGTATTTAATTTTTTGTTGATATATTTGTGTTATCAAATTACAAAATCTATCAATAACTGAATTTCTTTTATATTGATTCTTAATTCAAAATGACTAAGTCTAGTCAATTGGGTTGAATTTCGATTATAAATTGATTTCTCTGAAAGTTGACATGGTCTGAAAAACAATTTTTACTATGACTTCGGGTCTTAACCACCCTCAGTGAATAAAAGCGTAATCTTTACGCTTTTAAGTGTAAAAACTACGCTTCAGTGTAAGAATTACGCTTAAAAGGATGCTTTTACTTCACAGAGGGCGCATGGACGGTAAATTTTCCATGAATTTCGTGGCCTGATGATCTAAATTTCGGACAATTTCCGTACAAATGTGTGACTTGTCATCCAATTAAGGGTCAAATAACACTAATAATACAATTTATAGCAAGTATTTTGCACAGTCATGAGTTAAATACAAAATAAACAAAAAATAGCAAATGTTAAATGGAAAAGATTGTCTAAGGTGTGAATTAGTGACGCACATCACTAATAAAAATGAATGAATGACGTCAAAATTGTGTTAATTTTAGTTAAGTTTGATATGAGTTCATAGAATACCTGGATAGAATATGAAGATAAAAAATTGAAAGGAAATTTCAAATAAAATAGAAACATTAAAAATAGAACTCTTTGTATCACTGTTCACAATTTTAATTTAATGATCCCCCATTTCACTAATTTACCTTCTTCATTTTGTCTATTCTTACATTGAAACATTTACTTTTAAAATTTACTACAATTAAAAGTTTTAATTTAACTACAAAATGCTTTTGAATTATTTTTTCTTATTATTTATTCGAGTAAAATGAAATAAAAGGTGTGAGTTTGTTTTAAATTAAAAGGTTGAAACTCTTTTTGAAAAATTGAGAATAACATTAAGAAATTTTGAAATGGAGTAAAAATTTTAAGCATTCAAGTCATTTTTATGATAATTTCGCATTTTAAATATGCACACCATAAATTTTTGAAGTACTTGCAATTTATTTTAAAAAAAAAATTAACGAAAACACGGTCGATAGGAAAAACTTTTAATGGAAACACCTGATAAAAATATTATTGAAAAATCTTGAGTGAACATGTAGGGTCGTAGCACCGTCTACCGTTCAAGCCGTGTATTCTAAGTAATTTTAACTTAAATAAACATGTTTTTATCGTATTTTTGTTGTTTTGCGAATATTGTGGACACTGATACTAAACTGAAGTTATAAACGACCGCATCAACGACCTTGGCAGCCTCGGGAAGGGGTTTTCGACCCTCCCTGACATCAACGACTGACTCATCAACGACCAAATCTCATCAACGACCAAATCTCATCAACGACTTTTACTCTGACTTTTTTTTTGTTGCTGTTTTTCAATTTTTTTCTCCGTGTAATAGGAAAAATCAGCTCTCAGCGTCAGATTTTAGCCTAAAAACCGACCGAAAAGCCTTCTCAGGACCCTCTGGAGTGTCCAATCGAAAAATACAGATAACAAGTTCCGCAGAAATTAGACTTTGCCCATGTTAAATTTTTCAGGAAAGCTTTGAAACCGACCAAAGTCTGACGCTGAGAGCTGATTTTTCCTATTACACGGAGAAAAAAATTGAAAAACAGACAAAGAAAAACCCCTTCCCTAGTCCAACAAGGCCGTTGATGAGGTCTAGTACACCCATGCCGTCCATCTGTGTCGCAATTGCTTAAATTTTCAGACGAATTTTTTCAACATGGCCTAATTTTTCACTATAAAAATACACTTGTGTTTATTATTCACGATCACGATTTGCGTTTTTATGGGCTCTATTTTAAATGTACAGAAGTTTAAAATTCATTCAAAAAATATAAAGTTTCGCATAATAAAATGAAGATAACGATAGCCGGTTACTTGACCCTACAATTTTTTATGTAGTGAGTTTTGCAAGCAACTTTAAACTTTAAATGAAGAAAAAAAACTACTTAAAGGATTTCAAAGTGTATGTTTGTTGTACGTCTGTTCGTGACATTTCTTATTGAAATGCATTTATTCTGTTTGAGTTGTATCAATTTAAATGCAAATAAATTTATTACTCGTTTAGGTCAAATGCTGCAAATGAGTAGATTATCGCTTTTTATGTGCTTTTCTAGTTGTTTCATCCTTTTAAATTTATTTCTTGTATTTTTTGTTCTAAAAATTTATTTATAAAATTAACAACAATGAATTTAAATAAAATAAAATATAAATTGCATGTATTTATTTTTTTTCCATGTTCTTTTTTTTCTTTTTTCCGTTTCAAAAAAAAAACAAAAAAATTAAAACATTTTTTGGTTAAATGTACAAACTCATAAATTATATACACACAAACACACACACATATACATAAAAATTAGCACTGAACGATGCCGATGCAATCTGATAAAATCTACTTGTCATTGGATGATGGCTCGAGTTCAAGTAGAAATATTTATAACTCCACAACGACTCCGGCTTTGGGTGGAAATAGTGGCAGTGATGGCAAAATTGGTGGTGGGGGCTTGCTCGATAGTGTAAAGAAGGTAATTGAGCATGCAATTACTGGGGAAAAGCATGAAAATGAGTTGTTGTTAAGTGGGAGTCGTAATAATGAAAATGGGGTTCGCATTGTCAGTCAAAGGTAAGGCTTTTTGGTTTTTGATGTTAAATCTCTAAAAAAAATTGTTTTTTTTAAAGTAGAATAGAATTTTGTGCATGTTGAAAATATTTTTCTGTGATTTTAATAAAAGATAAATGTGTGTCTGTCGTCTCATGGTATCGTCTTTATCATGTCACTTTCAGATAAATTTTAAATCTCTTTTCTGTCCTCATTATTTCAGAGTATCATCAAACACACAAGGAAACACATATTTCATTCTCTCTTTTTCTTCATGATCGGATTCATGTTTCATGAATAATATGCATTATTTTATATCTTCATATCACATCGTTGTATAATAAAAATGCACCATTTTTAATGCATTTATTATCACTTTTATGTGATTTTTCATTCACTGTCTCATTTTTATATATAAATGACATCATTTTTCTTTAAATTCTTTAAATTTTTTCCTTATCATCATTTTCCATACAATTTAAGGGAAAAATTTCTTATACGACATTGTTTCATTTTCCAAGACACAAAATTTTTTATAAATTTTCATAAAAATGGAACATTAAATTGATTCAAGTCCAAAATCTGGTACTAATTCAATCCAATCCAATCAAGGTGAAAATTTAATTAGTGTTAAGGTGTGAAAATACCGACGTTTTTACGTTTTTTTCATTCATTGATTTTCTTGGAATTTTTAAAAAAGTGAACTAATTTGATGTTAAATTTTTAAATGAATGCGATATTTTGAAATTCAAAAAAAATCCTCATTTTAATGAAATTTAATTCTATAATCAGTTTAAATACAAATGAAGAGCACTTTTCAAATAAACGACATAAATAACAGTTGATTATTTCAATTATTTATACTCTTATCAATTTAAAATAAATGTGTTGAAATGTTCGACATACTATCTTTGACACTTGAATCTTGCTTGAAATAGCAAGACATGAAATAATTTTATTTTTTCTTCTTCATTGTTCAAAAAAGGCAAAATGCAACACAGATGCCTAATTTTCGTAAATTGTTGTAAAATTTCAAATTATAACCTTGATTTACAAAGAAAATGAAAATTCGTCGAAGTCTGCCTTTGAATTTCCGATTTTCTTTTTTCCTGAAATTTGAACTTGATCGGACAACCAAATTCGGCTATTTCAGAAGTTAACCCATCAAATTGGTGAGCAGATCGTCGAAAATTTCAGTGAACAAACTTTACCTCGTTGATTTAATTCAATTTTGAATGAAATAAATCCTCATTCCAAAATGAGTTGCGCAAAATTTATTTGTGCTGATAACGATAAATGGCATTATATGGGATTTATTTGTATTAAGTAAACAAAGAGAAACTCATGAATTGACTAAATGCAATCAAATTTTAGCACTAATGAACTTTTCATGTATTTTCCTCTTTTAATTCATTAGTTAAATGCATTTCATCTAATAAATTAATATCAAAAACGCATCATAATCCAGTCTTTGAATTTGAAACATTTTATCACTTTAAGTAGTGTAACAAGTCCATTATAATTGATTGACCTAAATAATAAAAACCTACACAAAATTCGTGTACGATAAACTTTGTTTACTCAACACAAATAAGATTACATAGAATAAAAAAAAATAAAAATAAAAATTAACACTGTCGTAGTAATTGAAACCAATTGTTTACTCGTATCAAAAAAAAAAATATGAAAGAAACGATACTGAAAATTATATTAAATTTTATTTTTACTCGTATAAGCAGAAAACTTGTCAATTATGACTTGATTACATGACTGCTGAGTGCTATAAAAGTGTTTCATTTACTAAATTGATATAATGCAGTCAGTGCGCTCATTGCAGAACGAAAGAGAGAGAAATAAAATTAAATTTCATTAAGTGCCTTGATTATTGTTATCCAAATATAAAATAAAATATGAACCGTAATATTATTCTCTTCTTTATACACATTTCGATTACAACACAAATTTGAATTTAACTTAGATCAGTTATTGATTAAAAGGAATGGCGACGTAAAAGTTTTTTGTTAAATTCAAACAAAGAAAAGTTCATTTGTTTGTTTTTCAATGTAATTTAATTGAATTTTGAATCGTTTTTTCTCTCATCATATTTATTTCAATTTATTCTAATTTTTACAAAATACCAGGCGTTTCCACTCTAATTTTATTTCAATTTAATCGAATTTTTAAAAAATACCAGGCGTTTCCACTTATATTTCAGGTAAATTTCAAATTAATGGATTTTAAATTAATTTGACCTTAATCAATTTTATTTTTTTCAAATTCGGTGTTAAAGCTTCATTGTAATTTCATCTTCATTTTTCATCTACCGGCCGGTTCCTTGTAAGTTTAATGACATACAATCAATCAATGCAATGAAATTGAAGTAAAAAATGAAATGAAATCACCGTTTAATGAATAGCAATCAATTAAGATTTTTCTTTTTCATAACGTCATAAGATTTGAAGAAAAATGCAAAAAATGTGTTCTGTGTTAAATAGCAAAAACTCGCAAAATCGCGAATATAATTTTTTGAATTTCAAAAATGGCGGAGTTTTGAGGAATTGTGACAATACCAAAAAAAAAACGCGCAGAATTTCCAATATCGCAAAAATCCTTAAAATTTGGAAATTTTTATTTTGAATCACCTGAAAATTAAAGTTTTACCCCGAGAGCGCCAACCAAAGTACACCATTTGCAGAATTGAAATAGGCGGTTTAACTTTTTCCCAATGTGATTGTCGATTTTCTCGATTTACGTCATTTTTTCCACAACGTTCAACTTACACAACATTCAATTAAACGTCAATTAAGCGTATTCTTTTATTTTATCACAAATAACAATAAAAAAAAAGCTGATCACCATTAAAAAGTATCAAACCGGTAAAAAAAACTGATAATTCACCGGGAACTTGTTAATTTATTGAATTTTTTTTATATTTTCCTTTTACACATTTTCTCTTTATTTGCCATTAATTTGGTTGAGTTTACCTTTAGTAAAATAAAAATAGTTTCAAGTATACGAGTAAAGAAACATTTTAACGGAAGTTAAACATTGGTTGCATGTTCTTCTTCTTTCTTGCTTTATTATAATTATAGTTTTACTCAGCTTATACCAATATTGATCAAAAATTGTTGTTGAATTAACAATTTAACCTTGAATTGTAATTAAAATGTCATGAAAATTATCATATAAATGTGAGTTGTGATCATGAAAAGCAGAATTTTCGATGTTTAGTTACAAGTCAAAATAAAAAATAATATTCCAGTCCAATTATAATGGAGACGGTTGGTGAAAATTATTCGAAGTGGAAACGCCTGGTTATTTTAACATTTTTCTTCGTTGTTTTCATTATTTTTTCCATTCCATTCCAAGGAATAAGGAAAAATTGTTCAGTGATTCGAAAAATTAAGTTTAATTGACTTTACTTTCAATTTAAAACTTTTTTTATAGAAATTTAACTTATGTCACTTTTCAAGATTAATTTTTTTTATCCTTTAAAATTCATTTTTATTAAATGAGATGATTTTTTTCATAAAATGTGATCAAATCTTCGGATTATTTTCATTTTCCTTTATTTTTTAATGTTATTTAAGAATTGCTACGCAACTGAAATTTAATACGATTAATGTTATTTGAATGATTTTTCACTATCTTCATGAAATGAAAAATTTAAGGTTGAAAAATTGTTTCTACGAAAACTTATTTAAATATATGATTTGCTTCCGTTTTACGTTTAAAAAGTTCTCTCGCATTTTCTTGCATATTTCACAATTTCATTGATGTTTCAATTCAATTCAATTCAATTTAAAAAAATTACAAAAATAAAACAGAATTTGATTTGATGTTTATTTATAATAAAATTGCAAAAAACTAGGAGAAGGATGAGATGAGAGAAAAATACAAAATATGGCAATAAATCTGTTGCTTCATTTCCTCTCATCCTATAATTTTGCACAATTTTTTCGTGTTATGTTAAATTTAGCCATTACACGATTGGGTGCGTGATTATAAAACTTTTTCCTGTTTTGAATTTTGTCTACATACCAAAAATTTTGTAGGATTTAATGAGAATTTTAATAAATCTTTTAATTTCCTTTCCCTTTCCCTTTTTTCGGATATTACCATTGTAATTTCCTTGTAATTTGTTTACAGTCAGGTTAAGCAAGTTAATTTGAAATGAAATGGAAAATTTTTATCGGAAATTTAATGGGAATCAGGCCAAAATTGTTTTCAATGATTATTATCAATTTTATCGCATTGAGATTTAATTCGTAATCTAAAAAAAAAACGTGATAAGAAAAAAATATTTTGAAAAGGATTTAAATACAAAATGTTAAAGCGAAAACGAATGTCATCAAATCGACTTAATAATATTAAATTTAATGTCACATAATTTTCATGGAAAACATATTTTTAAATTTTTTTTTAATTCAATGAAATGTGACTCGACCTTTCATTTCTGTGTTCCATTTTTTTCTGTATTTTATACCATATAAATATTTTTTATAGTCTTTAATTTGCAATTCAATGGCAATGCAGTGTCAGAGAGTTAAAATAAAAAAAAGGCTTGAACAAATATTGTTTTATGTTGTATAACACTAGCACAAGCATTTTTTCGTAAAGCTCCTTGAGTATGTTAGTTTACATTTGTGGTGAAAAGGAAACATTTAAGAAGAAAAACCAAAAGCATAAGTAGGAAGAATAGCATTTGTTATGTTTTATAGCTTGAAGCCTTTTTGTATGTCAAGTCATTTTGAAAGATTTTCATTAAAGTCATAATTTTTAAATGTTATGGTCGGAAAAATTTAACTTTAAACCATTTCAAGTGAAATGAAATCATTTTAAAAGAAAAAGAAAAATCTTAAATTCAAAATAATTTTCTTTGCTTACACAAAACTTGATCTTTTCATTTTGACGAACAAATGTTTTGTTTCCCACTCTTTTGTGTTATGGAAATGGTGGTCAAGGACAAATACCGTGTGTACGTTCACTATAGAGCCATATGAAAGTCGATGTGGCTTTTGTATCGTTTTCTTCTTTTTTTTATTTATAATTTAATCGAAATTGTATAGAAAATAAAACGAAGCACAGGTAAAAGAAAAATAAAATACAAGTAAGAAAATGAGTTAAATATTGAGTGTTTTTTTCACATTATTACGCAACAGAATTTTTTGTTTCTTCAACAATACAAAATGAGTTTACACAAGCGAAAAATGTCTTTTTTTTCATTGAATTGAAAGAAAATAATTTGAAATTGAAAGTCATTTTTTGTTTATTAACAAATTCCTGGAAAATTGTCTTATTTTTATGAAAATTATTCAATTTTTTTATCATACATATTTCATTTTCTCAGATATATAACAAAAAAAAGTTACCTTGATTATATTTAAATAAAATGTGACAAAATTAAATATCACTTGCTCATAATTCCAAGAAAATCAAGAAAAATATAACTCTTGTGGGGAATCGCTTTGTATGAAAATTATATTGAAATAGTGAATAAAAATACACAGTAAAACTTAAATTTGAGGAAAAATGTCTTAAAGAGAATTTTCACACCTCAATGCAATGAAACAGTGAATTGAATTATAAAAATGTAAAAAAATAACAGTTTTCGAGGTACAGTGTCGCATTGACATACCCGAGTCACGTTCACAAGTGCTTTTTTCTTAAAACGTCAAACTTAAACAAGAAAAATGTCTAAAACCTTGGGGCTGGGGGATCATAAAAAGTCATGTCAAGTCAAGTCTTGAGTAACTTGAGCAAAAAAATTCATGGTTTAGCAGAAATTGGCCTTAAAGTCATAAATACATAGAAAAACTGCACCCTCTCAACCCAAACCCATTGAGGCACCAGTGGAATCACGATTTCCCATTGCTCTCCCACTGGTGCCCTACTGGTTTTGGGTTAAGAGTGCAGCATCGCTTCATTTCTTGCTGTACCGTTAATTTTTCATGTTACCGTGTACGAAATTGCTTGTATTTCAATGTGAAATAAAAAATCAATTTAAAAAAAGACACGTGTATTTTTTTCTGTCAAGTGTTTGACTTTCACTCATAAGAAAATAAATTAACTGAGATATTTGGGCTGAAATTCCCTTGATCATGTCAAAAATAAATGAAATTCCAAGAAAAATTTAATGAATTACATTCGCAATCGCTACTAATCGCTAACTTTCAGGTCTCAAATGAGCTTGAATTGGTATTTCAAGGACATTTTCTGTAATGTTCATGTATGAGTGTGCCTTGAAAATTTAATTTACTTTTCAATCATGAAATTCCCAAAAATTTCTCGTCTCATACCATAATTGTAACAGTCTTTCATGTTAAGTAATTTTTTTTCCCCATTCATATCATATCAAGTTTTTTCGCTTTTAAATCACATCATAAGCTTTACATTTAATCACGTCTTAATTCGTTTTTCATCTCTGCCTTAAATCATTTTTATCTGCTTAACATAAATTTATTTCACGCAAATAACTGCTGAATCGCTTTTAAATTAAAAACAAATAAATGCTTTTGATATGAAAAAAAAATCAATAATCAACATAATCCTTTAAAAAAAATATTAATAAAATTTTAAACACTTCTCATTATAATAATAATAACAATAATTACTATCACAATTAATCACTCTTGTCACAAATAATTAGTCAAAATTTGTGTTTTGTTTTCCTAGAACACGTTCTAATGACATGAATATGAAAATGATAACATAAAAACACCTGTGAAATGATTTATTGTCGTTTTAAGATTTAATAAACAAATTAAAATAATTTACATTTACAAATATTTGTTGGATCATCTGGTGATGAGATAAAATTATTTTAAAGAATTATTTTAATTTGAATTTAAAATTAATCGTTTAATTATTTTTGATACAGTGTGAAAGTGTGCCATTGAATGTTACATTTAAAATTAAAAAGTATTTTAAAAGCTAGTATTTTTAGATGTCAATCATTTGTTATCTTGCCTTTACGTCAGTTAGCTCATTGAATTTGGTTCTCGTTTACATTTTCCATTTAATTCAAGTGAATTTTTCAAAAACTGAACGGTTAATTTAAATAAATTAAGTTTTTAAATTTTCCGTTAAATTAAACCGTTATTTTGAAATGACCGTTAAATTTAAAAGTAAAGTAATAAATGATTGACATTACCTGAGAATAAATTTAGAGTAATTACAGATTAATTAAATGAGATTAGCTCTAACGTATTACTAGTAAAATGAGTCTTAGAATTAGATTAAAAAAATAATTTAGCATTAAGATTTGAATGCATTTTACAAAAAGCATGAAGTTAATTGATTTCTGTTTGAATTAATTTTTATTTTTTTCTGTTTTTTTCTCTTCTCTCCAAAATCTATCTCTATGAAAAAAATAAAATTATTTGACCCCATTTAAATTAAATTATTTTCATTAAAATTGTGTTTTGTTACTTTGGGGTCAAATTACAAACCACTTTCAAATAAAAAAAAAATAAAAGTAGATCACAGTCGACCTCCTCACATCACCACACGGATAATAACAGTAATAATAATAATAAACGAGACACTGCTGGTACAAATTCAGTTGCTTCTTCTACTACTGTTAACTCTTCGTTAATTATTCGGAATCAATCGACAGCAAATACTTTGATCAGAATGCCGTCAGCACCATCACACACTGCCGAAGAAACACGATTGCTTGGGTAAGAATTAATTATTATTATTATTTTTTAAATTATTTTGTAGTTGTAGAAATTAATTTCAATTTAATTTTTTAAAACAAAGTAAAGTAAGTATAATATGAAATTTATCATCGAAATCGTCGAAATTCATCAAAATAACTTACAATACACAAATAAATTAATTTAAAATAAAAACAACAACATTTTTACATTAAAATTAAAACGAAACCTTGCATGAGAGTTAAATTTTAATTTAAATGATAAACATTAACTTATTTAATTTTATAATAGATTTTTTCTTGCCTGAAATGAATTGAAATGTGATTGTGATTATTTTTTCTTATTTTTAATCGCATAGAAATTGAGTTGAGGAAATTGAATGGATTTCATTGTAATACGAATAGATTATGATTAGTTAGCCGTTAATTTTTAATTTAATAAATTTAAATTTAAAAAAATATTTATTTTAATTATGATTTAGATTACAGTGAAATTGAGTTTTATTTCAATCGATTTTCTTTGAAACTATAATTTTATTTTAATTCCTCCTGAATGTATGCAATTTTTAACGCATCATTAAAATCTCTTCACTTTAATTTGTTTATTTATGTACTTTTCCTTATCACATCGTATCTGATTAGGGTATGGCAATAAAATGACTCGTAAATTTTATGATAATGAAGAATGAAAGTAACGATAAATAAAACGATATTTTATTATTTGCTCGCTCCGCGCACTAAAGATTTGTACCCTAAGATTATACAAATGCGATTGAACGGAGCGAGCGATGTGTTAAAATAAATTCAGTTGAAATTCCTTAACTGAGGTTAGTTCAAAGTGCCAAAAGTTATGATAATTGACCGGAAACGCTATAAGACCAACAATATGTGCACTGGATATTGTACTCTAGACTATCATCTCAGCTCATCTCATTAGCTTTCTGAGAAGGTGTGGTCACTTTCCTGAACTGAACCAGGTCTAGTGGACTTTTTTCTTTAGTTGTTTCTCTAGATTTGGTTCCTTCTTCATCGGATATGATGATAATGGGTATGCGCAAGGGACCCATCTGTAGGTTTGAGTTCTAGTTCTCTTCTGAGTCCGCCCTAGAAATCTGATCTGATCTGATATGAAACCAGCTAAATTGCACTGAAAAGTAAAAAACAAGGAAAAAATTGTGATAAACTGAATTTCATCGCTGTTTACCTCACATCAGTGTACTTTCATGCAAAGGTATTATCAGCAGGGAAAATTATGGCATGATAAAAGATAATTGAAAATTCAAACAATACAACAAAAAAAAAATAAATAAACAAATCAATGATTGAACGTCCGCATTGAAAATAGTGCTGCATAAAACGTTTTAATGCCCGATAACAATCAATTGAAAGGATTTAATTTTTTTATACACTTAATCCAATTATTGGATCATTATTTGAGACTTATTGAATCAAAAAAAAAATTCTGTTATTATTATTTTTTCAGAATCCATGATTTTAAGAAAAATTTAATTAAATTCCAAAGTTATAACTTTTTTATAAGACATTAAATTCGCTATTTTAAAAACAGATTTTTTTCCATAAGAGGTGATTCACCCTTTAAATAACACCAAATGCGAGGTTGAATTTTTCTTTCCGCCCCTGAGAAATAAAAGCGCTAAGTTTTATGAAAAAATTACAATTTTCGCTCTTCAATTTTTTAAGAAAAATTACGTAAAAATAACGCTTTAAACCGTAAAAAGTACGCTTTTATTTCCCAGAGGGTGATTTTATGAAAGTTATGCGATTTCCTTTTCTATTCACATTCATCGAAGTCACATCGCAAAGCCCAATTAAAATGTATGTTTACATGAAAAAATAAACTCGTTCCCATGTGAACATTATAATGATGACAAATAACACCCTTTTTGTGATCAATCAATCATTAAAACGATAAATAAACGAAATGAATGAAATATCATTTAATTTATATTTCATTATTCGTTTATATTTTTTTTATATATAAAATTCCTTAATTCCCATTTAAATTGCACATGTACATTTAATCAAAAGCACAACTTTTTTTATTATTAACAATAATAATAATTGATTTTCCAAATAATTAACTTCCATATGAATTAAAGTCATGCTTTTTTCATCCCATGTGTCATGTTTGTTAATTAAATTTGAGAAAAAATAAATCGACTAAACAACTAAATGATCTCAAATAAACATAACAATACAAAATCATCAACAGACATTTAATTATTGAGTTTTTTTTTTGCAGATTCAATCACGTAGCTTTTACCATGATTTTGCTCAAATTAAATATACAATTGGCAAAAATAAGTTTATTACTGTCTTGTTTGATATTCATTGGGGTGTGTAGGTCTTAACACGAATTAATTGGCAAATATTGAATTTATCTTATGTATTTTTATTTAATGTGATTTCAATGAAATGGGTTATAATAAAAAAAATTAAGGAAAAAAATATTCGATGCAGATAAAAATAAAATTTTGTGGTGCTTGTATTATGTTTTTATGGAAATCAGGCTTCAGAGCCTAAAAATTTTCAAATAAAAGTGTTAAATGAATTTTTTTAACACTCAGCTAGGAATTTCAGAATCCAAATCTTGGACCAAATTATAGGTCTTTAAGGCCCAGGCGAATTGATGGGTCTTGAAGACCCGAAATTTCTCCATGAGTGTGATTATTCACACTAGTGCTGAAACAATCTATTTACATTCATGACATCACTGGACGAAAATAAATGAAAATTGTTGATAGCCACAAATAGAAATCTAAATATAGCTCCAGGAAGCCGTCATATTAAGAGCTTTAAATGAATTTGAATTGTGTAGTTTAATGATAAGATAACCTACATCATTGAAAACGGAAATTACCCATCATGAAAAGCAAATTTAATTCACTGTAAAGAAAATTCAATCTTCTACAGTGTTTCTTGAAATACAGTCAAGTCTCCATATAGTGAAAAATAAGCTGTGTGCTGTGTAGAATCAATAGCTTAGGTTAGGTTTTACAAGGGCACCAAGGCGGTCTCAAAGAGTGCCCAAAAGTTGTATGCTGTAATTTCCATGATCAATTTGCTTTTTTTTTAATTATAAGATTAAAAGTTTAAAAAAATCCTCATTGGGGTTGGGTCAGCTTTTCTTTATGCAGGGTGTTGTTAATAAAATTGATATCGATAAGCTTCTTCATAGTCTTTTATCAATCACGAGTCTCATGAGTTAGTTCGTTATAAGAAATTGGTTGGTAAAGATCTATTGAAATTTGTTTTTATTATTCGAAAGATTGAATCAAATACAAAGTATACGAGGAAAACAAAACTCGCCATTAAAAGATATTTTAATCAAATTTTTAAGACAGAGAATCTAAATTTAAAATGAAATTCTTACAACATCCGATAAAAAAAGATAAGACAACCAATAATTGAAGTGCAAAACGTTGTGGTACCACAAAATTTAATTTTAAAATACCGGAAAAACTACCATGAAAGCAAAAGTGAATTTTATCTCCGTTTATGACAGTGATATGGAGCAAAACAATGAAAATTCATGTCAAAAGATGATAAAAAGGTATTTTTTCCTTTCATTTTGTTTGAACACATCTCCATTTAAAGTCAAATACAAAATTGAAATTCATTTTCTAAATTCAAAGAAGGACTTCAATTAATTACACATTTTACAGAATGTTTCCTTTAAAACAAATATTTGAACAGCAAAATCAGTTGATTACAATTTTCAATGAAAAACCGATTAGATTGAATTTAAAATCAATGAAATTTTCATTTAACTTACATGATCCACTTGAATGGATTACATTTAAAATTACAAAATGGTCGTCCTTGTGACCAGGATTAAATTTTAATAATAATTTAATCTTCAATTTCATTTAATGCTTGATGAAGAGGATTTTGAAAGGATATTAAAAAAAAAAAATTTAATATGAAATTTACTTTATCGGTAAATTAATAATTAATATTTTTAATGGATATCAGTGTTTAGTGTTTGATATTAACCTGGATTTTTTATAAATCGGTTTATATGACATTGAAAATTATGAGACTTTTTTTAAGTGAAATTTGAAAAAACAGCCGTTATATTTTTAATTCAATCATTCAATCTTCGAAATGTAATATTTTGAGACTTGATCAAGGTGATTCACTCGTCAAAAAAAATCGAAAAAATTTGGACACAACACTGCCCTATAAATTTCTTGGATGAAAAGTAATAATAATCATAAAAGACAAGATACCCATTTCAGTAATTAAAATCATCATTCAATATTTAATTAGATTTACGTTTCAAGGAATTTGATTCTTTTACTTCAGTGAAGTTACATAAAGATAAATAATATAGACAAGAAATTGTTTTTTATTAATCCATAGAGAGAAATCGAATCTCCTCTCATAATAATCTTTTAATTAGTGATAGTTTCATTTTTGATGAAGGAAAGGTTTAAATTCGATTAAATTTTTATATGAAAACAGTTTCCTAAAAATGCACTATTACAGATGGTTTGCCTGCCGTAAGTCCGTATGTCATCCATCCATCCAATGGAATGGTTCATCTTAGCGAGGTCGGGTTATTTGGTAAAATAGAAAAGGCATTAAAATGAATTTAACCCATTAGTTTTGAGATAGGCCTAATGGATTGGGCTCTAGAGCATGAAAACCGGTAAAAAACGGTTAATATTGCTGATCGGGTTTGTTTGATCTTTTAAAATGAACTTTAACTCATAAGCTTTGAGATTGAGCTTAGAAATTGGGCTCAAGGAGTGGTCTTCACAGTCAACAGTGCCTATAAACGGTCAGAAGCACTTATTTTCCCAAAATGAACGATTTTCCAAAATTTTAAAATGGCAGATTTTATTTTGAATTTTTTCAAAATGATGAATTTTTAAAAAGAGTTTAAAATTTTTGAATTCGGATTTTTTTAATTTTCCTCATAAAATGTAAACCATTAATTAAATTTAAAAGTAAAACTAAATTTTTTTCAATGAACTGGTTCCCATAGAAATCCACTTTCTTATGCACAAAGTGGTTGGTTTTTCTCATTTTTAATTATATAAATTGTTGTTTGAAAGCTTATGACGATTGCAATACATGAAAATTCAAGATTAAATTGAAATTGACTCTTGAAAAGTAAAACAATAAAAAATTTACCTTCATTTCATTACACAATGTTAATATTAATAAAAAAAAACCAATTGATTTCAGGAACAGAAGAAAATTATAAAAGTTTTATTACTCGAGGGATTTTGTAAATTTATGATGTTGTTGGAAATGAAAATAAAAATGAAAATGATTGAATTTTGATTGTTTTTTCAATAAGAATTTAAAAGTTATTCTTTTAAGATCAATTATGAACTTTTGACCTAAATAAATTTAACCACTTTCGACCCTGAACCATCTTTACTTTAGTCATTATGCATAGGAATGTTGATTTGAAGATTCGAATCCATTAATTTTTCAAACCATTTAAATGAAAAAAAAACCAATTTTTCCATTTCCTAAACCAAAACATACTTATCAACTTTTATATCAACAAAAACATATTTAACACATTTAAGATTCAAAATGAGGGTAATATTTTGAATGTTGACTTTAAAAAGTTAGTTTTAAAAGTAGTTTTGATGTCAAAAACACATAAAACTTGTTTTTATCTGAAAATGTTTGGTAAACAAAACATTACAAAATTTAATGTATTCAACATCAAGTTTTCTGTAATCCTTCAAAATGAAGACATTAAATGTTAAAATAGGTCGATAAGGATTGTAAAATGGCATTTATATGAATAGAAACTTTTCAATCCATTGTTTTATTAGGATGATTTTGAAAGTGATAGAGAGCTGTCATTAAAGGATAAAGGAATTATGAATATAATATGGATTTGATTGAACACAACAAAAGAAAATTCATATGAAATTGAGACACTAAAACGAGAATTAGAAGTGTGATTTAGGAAAATTCAATGTCTTCGGAAAATTCGATAATTTATGAAAATTCAATGGTTTTAGAAAATTCGATGATTAAAGAAAATTCGATGATTTAGCAAAAATTGATGATTTAGGAAAATTTGATCATTGAAGGAAATTCGATGATTTAAGAAAATTCGATGATTTCGGTAAATTCAATGATTTAGGAAAATTTGATGATTTAAGAAAATTCGTTGATTTAAGAAAATTCGATGATTTAAGAAAATTCGATGATTTAAGAAAATTTTATGATTTAGGAAAATTCGATAACTTAGAAAAATTTGATCATTTAGGAAAACTCGTTGATTTAGGAAAATTCGATGATTTAGGAAAATTTGATCATTTAGGAAAATTCTATGATTTAAGAAAATTCCATGATTTAGAAAAATTCAATGTTTTTTGTCAGCTGGATGATTTCAGGCCTAGAAAAAAAATACTTAAATTCATTTTCAATCAAGTTCAGACAATTAAGAGTATATTTCATAAAATTCTTGTAAAAATTCACAGTATTTCATCAAAATATTAATTTTCAAAGTACATTCAACAAAATACACGCAATAATTTTGTCAAATCCCAATTCTATGTCAATAAACATTATAAAATTCTGCCATATGTAATGCAATCAAATAAAATATGCCTGCATTGGTTTCATTTTGCAAAAGGAAATAATTTCAATTTAATTTATAAATATAAAGAATTTCAAATTGCCTACAGCTCCCATACAAAGTCGTACCAGACTGATTTGTGTATGTGCATTTCCTGAAACAGCTTTTCAAATTTATAATTCTATCATTTCATTAAAATGGTACACGAAAACACACTCACACAGAAAATATTGAACTATGTTATAATGAAACTAATCAATTTCTGAACTGAGTAATTTTGTCAATTTACAATCTTCATGCAATGACTTTTATGTGTACTGTTCATGTATATTTCAATGAAAGTTATGCAATATTTGTTCTGTTTATTTATTTAACAAGAGATATTCAATTTTATGTAACAAGAAAATAAAAAAAAATAGAAATTCACCGTTGAATTTGACATCATTTGGTAAAATACGGCATTTTCACATGACAACAGATGTTCAGGAAAATTATTGTTAAAAAAAACTCTTTTGTTCGACTTCTTCCTATAAATAAAATAGATGTTTAAATTATGTACATTTTCCATTAATGTATTATTTTAATGAAGGCAGTCATACAAAAAAAGAAGCATTATAAGCTATTTTTCATTGTGAAACACACACACACACTCAATGTTTTACAGGGAAATCATAAACCGAGTACAAAACATGGCGCCATTTATAGAAATTATTTGTGAATCATTGTTTGGAGCAAGTTGTTACCTATAGTTACCAGTTTTATTTAAATATTTTTTTGCTTTGTTATTCAATGATGATGAAATGAAAATTGTATGAAATTTAGATTAAGAAAACGTTAATTTGAAATTGAATGAAAGTGCATTTTGATATTAAAAGGAAAATACCATCAAGAGGCCTTTACGTCAACGTCGTAATCCAAGGAGGTCAAATTCAAATTTTTAGGGTGGATATTTAAGCTTCATTTCAGTGGGGCTCATTGTGCACACCCGTTATCATCAAGGAGTGGGCCTTAGGTTTAATTCTGTCATTACAAGCAGTTGCCATGGTCACTTACCAACTTATTGGGACAAGTTCGAATTCATCGATGCTGATCACTGCACCGTAAAATTACCAAAAAATTCAAGAGATCACTGGCAGAAACTCTAAGACGTTTCATTTCAAGGTCATTTGGAGACCTCTTATATAAAAAATTGACAAGACGTCTCAAAATCGCATTTTAACTTGGAAAACCTTTCATACTTTTCATACCTCTCTAACTTTTCAGTCTATTTTTAAAAAAATATCCTTTTATATTCTTATTCTTAAGAAAAACTTTTCAATCAAATCCAATCAAAGGGGCAAAAAAACAAAATTTAATGCTAAAAAATTGCTCACATTTAAATCATTTTGATTGAAACAAATATGTCAATATCGATTTAATTAAATAGGTTCGTGCTCATTTGAATGTGCAGACATTTTACATTAATAATACAATCAAATCAATTCCAAAATCTTAAATAATAAATCACAAACACATTTAGGTCTTTATAGGACATTCACCCGCATACTTTTCTTGTGAACAAAGCAAAGTTATCGATTTAAGGTATTTTTTTTCTTACTCATAATTCTCAGTTATTTATGTGAATAAGTTAGACTTGGCTCATACTCAAAACAAAACAATAAAAGATATACGTACAGTAAAATAACGAAAATGGACTTTAAATGGAATATTTTTCTAAGAAATGGAGACGTCTGGTCTTTTTAAATAAACATTAAAATTTATGTTATGGAAATGTCAATTCGAATAATTTTTCATAAATAATGTTTGTAATTTTTTCAAGGTCATTGTCGCAATATTTCATTTAAAGAACAAAAATAAACAAAAACACTTAAATGTACGAATATCAAAGAGAACTGTAATTAATAACGGTTTCAAAGCAAAAAAAAAAACTTCTCATTTTCCTTTTATTCCTCGTTAATTTGAGCTGCCTTACATTTTTACTTACTTACTTACATGAAATTATGTATTAACATATTTTTTTTCCCTCTATTTGATCGTTTTTTTTTGTGATGTTGCTCTTGATATATATTTTATTATATTTAATTTAATGAATATTATTATACATCAAACACTAATGCAATTCAATGTTACAAGAGACGCTTATTCAGATGTGGATCATTAGAATATTTTTTTTTCTCCTATGATAAAAAAATAAAATGAGATACAAAAAAAAGGAAAAAAAATTACAAGAAGAAGAAGAAAAAAAAGGGACAATTTAATAAAAACGTTTATGTTACATGTCAGTCACTTAATTAATTAAATTGTAGAAACAAAGTATCTTTTTCTTTATTTAAAAGGAATTATGACGTCAAAGCTGATTTTTCTTCTTCATATTTTTCAATAAATTTTCTTTAGATGTATTTGTATGAAAATAATTAAAATTTTTACTTTCATTAAAATTTAACGAGCTTCTATAATTTTTATTTTCATTTTCAATTCATTTAAATATTTCTTGTAATTAAAGTGGTTCAAAAACTTTACTATTCCGAATCAGTTTTAAAGTAATAAATAACTTTCAACCCATTTTTTTCTTATTGTGATCGTTTATCACCCAAAAAGCTCTTATCAAGGGTATTTTTTCTATGTATGCATTTGATGTATTCAAAAAAGTATCCATCCATGTTTTTCTTTTCATTTTTCATCAATTTAAGTAATTTTTGTGACATTTCTTGATTAAAATGAGAATTTACATACATGTCAGGGACTTACAAGTTGACAGCGTGTGATCATTATCTGCGAGGGAAAAAAGTGAGTGACAAATTGGTACCCTTTTACCATTAATATGATTAAAACTTTTACATTACTTCTCGAAATAAACGGAAAATAACATAAAATGACCTTGAAATTCTTGAAAGTAGCCAAAATCTATTAAAGCAGCTGATTCTTTTCAATAAATTTCCATAATTGAAGAATTTTAAAAAACGGGGGGCTTTTTTGAAACTTTGAATATTTGGATGCTCTCAAACTTCACCGATCTAAACTTTTCTTGATTTTTCTTGAAGCGTCCTTTCATACTTTCAGCAATTTCATGGTTTAACTTTTAACTAAAAGTCGTGAAGGCTTTCAAAATACTGAAATCAATAGCGCCTCATACCAAAGCATCTAAAAATACACTTCAAATGGTTTCTTTACTTAAGTAAACAACATTTTTCTCCTTTTGCTTGATATTCATTACAAAATTCTTAGGATATAACAAAAAAAAATAACATTTTTTTTCATCCAAAACATAGAAAAGAAAAAAAACATATCTTTACAAGCTTTTTTTTCATACACTCAATGTCAATGTAATTTCATGCTGAGACATTCAAAATTCTATTTATTTATTTTTCTCATCTTCAATGACATGACATTTTATTTAATTTATATCTTGTCTGTTGTATTGTTTGTGTCAGAATATTTACTTGAATATTCAATCAAAAAAACTGTTAGCATGTAATTTGATTGTTATGAATCCTTGATTCAAATTCAAGTGAAAATATCAAAACATAAATAGGATTTTTGGCACAGGTGAGAATTTGCTGTAAATTTCAATAAAAAACATACCCGATTGATTTTTCTTCTGTAAATTCTTCAATATTGAAATTGTTTTCCCATGAAAAAAGTTCATGAAAGTCATTTGCAATGAAATGTTTTCACTGCAATAAAATAATTATCGTAATGGGTCACTTAAGGGACATCAATGAAGCATTTCATTTCAATAGGAAAGTATTTTTTATTACAAATGCTATGACTCCGTGTAATTGAGGTCCCAACGGGAATTTTATTACGAAATTACTCAAACCAAGCCTTTTGTTGTTATTTTTTATTTATTTAATTTTTTTTGTTATGTCTCGTAAATCATTTTTTTTTAAACCCATTGTTACTTTAATCATGGAAATCTCTTTGAAATAAAAACAAAACCTACTCATTTATTTTATGAGATCTTCACACAAAGCCGTCTTTGTCTCAGTCTTCTTTATCAAAATACCTTTCTTTCACTTTCAATGTAGAATTTTATAACAAAAGGAAATACTTCATTAAGACTAATTCCATATAAAATCGTGCGATAATAAAGCGCATTAAATTCTCGTTATTTTCATAATGAAGTGTGAGTCATCTGCAAATATTGACATAACAACGCAACCCGATTAACGTTAGACATTTCATCCCAAATATACAATTTCAAATTATCTGGTTATGGAAGAAAAACATTGCAATTAACTAATTTTCGATGCACAAACTCGCAATTTTACGCGAAGCATCATTTGTGGCATTTTAATTAAAAGTATAATTTTAGCGCACACAGTTCACTGGGCATCATTCTATGTAACCTTAAATTATATTTATATTTTAAATGTTGTTGACGGGATATATGATTAGATTTTCATGAAAATTAAAAGTTGTATTTATAAAATTTTATATGAACCAATTTCCTGTTATGACATGACGTGTATTAAATGTGTGTGGGAAACGCATTTAATTATCATTATTCGAGGAACAGAATAATTAAATTACATTAAATTTATTTTTGGTTTTATTAAGGAAGCTCGTCATGGCTTGGTTACCAAATATAAATAAATTGAAATGATAAATGTAGGATATTTAAAGGTAGAGATGAGGCAAACTAATTTTATTAAAAACTTTGATGTTAAAAGTGTTTTAAAGTTTTATCTGAAATGTAACTTTTAATTAGGAACTTTCCTTTTAAAACCACGGTCATGTTTAAAGGAATTAAATTTAAAATGTTTATCAAATACTTTTCATAACAGGCCTTCTCATAAAGTCATGAAAAATTGTGCAGATCAGAAACGGATATGTGAACGGATAAAACCGAGGATTAGCTCAAATCTTCTAAAGTTTAAACATAGGTTGGAATAAATTGCTACATCTCCACTGAAGAGGCTTCAGTGGGAAAATGCTCAACGTACATACCCGCCGACCTCCTACTAAAAGAAAAATTCTTCAGCCATCCTTGATGGACACTTTAAATTGAAAATGGGCTCAATTCGATACGTTGACTATAAGAGTGACTATAAAGCTCAAATAATGTCGAACTCGTCATAAAACGCTCAAAAAGCTGCAAGCGTCAAATCAAAGAACCGATTTATGGTGTGCATCAAAAAGCACTTCATGCTATTTTCGTATAAATTGGAATGACAAGTCCCATGAAATTGACACTTGTGTGAAAATTTTATTTTTTCTTGTTTCAACACATTTTTTTGTCGAACAGTGCTACGATACCATAAACCGAGATCCAAACCACTAATAAACTTTACTTTACAATATTTTGTTCACTTTATTTTTGTATTCGTTTAAATGAAGGATTGCTAAAACCTCAAAACACCATCTATTATATTTAAAAATGTATGAAATAAAACTTTATTTTATTAAATTTTTTGAGTTATCATAAGAATAAGGTTGCAACGTAAGATCGACACAATCAATAGAAAAATCTAAAGCAAAATGGTAAAAATCCAAAAATATGAAAAGTTTTCAAAGTTGTGTCAAGACTCGTTACTGTTTTTAAATGTTGAATTGGAGTATATTCGATATTCAAGTTTTCAATAAATTGAGTGAATTGATATCCTTTATTTATGTGAAAGTTTGGACAAAAATCCTGTTGAATTGTGAGCACTTTAAATGTAATATCATATCAATTTTTGCATGACTGAGTCTCAATAGTAAATAAATTGAGGTATTTTCATACAAATGTTGATACAAATAAATTATATCATATTCAAAATTCTTCCGAGTAAATTTATTGAAATTATTTGTAAAATTTTTCATATTGTATGCAAAACAATTTTTCATGCAACTTTGATTATAATAAAATTTATTTATGAATTTTCGGTTCAAAAGGTATCAGGTTGCTTGTCTGGGTTTATTTGTGGTTGCAATATAATAGTTGTATCTTCACTCAAAATGTACAAAACTAAAACCATGATTGATTGCCTTTTTTTTTGCAATATGAATCGCAAAAGAGTTTATGAAAATGAAGATGTAAAATGCTATTTTTCATATAAAAAAATTCAAACATTTTGTTCATTTCAATTCAACTCAATTTATTTAACATTTTTCAAGACCATTGATTGATGGCCTTGAAATATTTGAGTCGAGTATAAAATTTTATTAGATTTTAATGAAAAATTCTTAACGTGAAAGTTCAAAGAAAATTCATTCAATGAAAATTACAATGAAAGCACCATCTCATTATTATAAAAAAAAAATTGTAGAGAACGAAAACATCTGATAACGATAATAAAAAAATGTAAAAAAAAATTATAATGATATACAACGTCAATCAAAATTCATCCGGGTTTCTTTAAGGCGTGCCATTTGAAATCCATCATGAAAATTATAATGATATGATTATAACAAAAAAAAATATAATAATCATAAAAAAATGAATACAAAAGGATAGAAAAAAATAGAATACAAAAAAAAAGGACTGTTTTGTATACATTTTAAGGATGATACAACTTGAAAAAATGTTTCAAGGTCATTTCATTTTTCTAAATGAAAATTAATTTAAAAAATGACGATAAATTAAGTTTTTAAAGAAAAATTTCATGGAAAATTCTTCTTATCAGTTTTTTGCTAACTTGAATCAAGTCATCTCGGATTCAATCAGATCCCTTTTTATGACGTTTACGTTCCACGTGGATGACTCAAATTTGAAAACCTGTATTTTGAAATGATTTAACATTAACAAAAAAAATTCAAAATCAATGTCATGCTCCAATTTTGTAATAGTGATCACGTAGCCACACAAAAAAAAACTGTTTTTCCGGAACATTAATCATCGAAATCCTTCGTTTATTTATTTCATTCCTAATTTTGTGTCGCTATTCATCGTAACAAATATATTTTGTTTGTATTTAAACTACAAATAAAATGAAATAACCATAAATTTAATGGAAAAACATAAATAAAATACAAAATTTTTAAGCTTTCATGGGAAAATGTACATGAAATTTGAATTGCTGTATTGAAAACACCGATTTTATTAAAAGTTTGATACACAAAAATCATTTGGGCTGATGTAATTAATAATTTAAAATATTTCCAGTTATTTTTTCGCGAAATTCATGCTCAACTCATTGAAGAGATTTTCATGAAAAACCACAGTCCAAATGCGACTCACTTTGATTTAATATTTTACCTGTATCTGTTTCGTTTTAATTCCAGACATTTCATCGTCAAAGATTTTCTCGTCAATTTATTATAAAATTTATAAGAGATTTATGAGAAAAGCAATATAAATTCTATTAAATTATGATTACTTCTGGGAATTAATTTTTAAATTTGTTCTGTATTTATTTTTTTTTCGCGAAATTTTTATGTTCACATTCATGTTTTGCCTTAAAATAAATAAAAAAATAAACAATGCTTGAATGGAGGATGACTCTGTTGCTTTTGTTCTTCAACATAACAAGAGGTTTCTGTATTTGAATTATTCTTTTTTCTCTATTTTTTTATGATTACTTTACATTTCATATTCATTGCTTTTCTGTTATTTTATGAATCTGTATAAATATTAAAAGTAAATTTTTAATATTACAAGATGTTCTCAGACAAATAATGGTTAAATATTAAATTCAGATTGTGCTCCATTGAAAAATTGCCATGTTGACAAAATCATAATGATTTTCATCCATTCATTTCAACAGATTGATGATTTTACTCCGAAAATGCATTCAAAAATTAAATTAAAAAATTTGATTAAAAAATACCAGGCGTTTCCATCATAACCACTCATTTTCTCCTACAACAGTATCAAATTTAATGGAGACGCCTGGTATTTTTAAAAAAAGTTTCAATTTCGTTTTACATTTAAGATAAGTTATTGTTTTATCGAAAATATTTTATGAGGAAAATCATGTTGAATTGAAGAAAAATATGGAGACGCCTGGTATTTTACTGCAAATTTTTATTATATCAAATTGCTTTGACATGTAAATTACTCATTTTAATTATTATTATTATTATTAATTTATTATTCTCTCTCATTTTATAATTACATTTTGCGTTAGTGTTTCATTAAACAGTTTCTAACGCTCTGGTAAAATAGCAATAAAGGAGGTATTTTAATTCATATTTCTTGGTGCATAAAACAAGAGCTTTCATTAAACGTAGTACAAGTTCAAACAATAATTACATTTGATATTAAAATTTAAGTGATAAATATAAAATTGTGGTATCATAATTTTTCATCGAGTTTAATGTCAAAGAGAAGAGTTAAAAAAAAATATTATGAGTAAGAATGTTATGACATTGAAAAATTAAAAATCGTATGTTTTTATGTAACTCTATATCATAAAAATACCTTTAT
Source organism: Culicoides sonorensis (assembly GCA_900002565.1). NCBI lineage: Eukaryota > Metazoa > Arthropoda > Insecta > Diptera > Ceratopogonidae > Culicoides > Culicoides sonorensis. Next base: position 194,692 of record LN483445.1, on the reverse strand, counting down.
TATTTTTATTTATGCAATATAAAATAAACAATAAAGAAAAAGTTATGACAACTAATTTATTTTTAAAATGAGTTATTTAACTTAAAAATGTTCGTTTCAACAAAGACAAGAAAAAATAATAATAATGTTATTTAAATTTAATTCAATGCTGTTTTGGTTGTATTTGGCAAGAACAAGGACATCAAACCACCGAAAATCAATAAGAATGCGACAATGACAGTTGGTGCCGGACAATATGTATCAAGAAGTTGAGCAATTACCACATTACCAATTATTCCGCCTAATCTGCCCATTACCATGGAAATGGCAATTCCAGTAGCTCTCAAATGTGTTGGGAAAACTTCGGTAATGAGACAATCCAAGGCAGCATTACCACATGATATGACACCACTAAAGATAGCTGATACAATTAAATTCTGTGTTTTATTCACAACAAACATCATTCCGGCTGAACAAAGACCTGCCGATACTGTCGAGAATACCATGAAGAACTTCCGTCCAAATGTGTCCATGCCAAGAATTGCAATTAAATTAGCTGGCAATGCGGCTGTCACTGAAATTAAACTTTCCATGTAAACGGCACTTGGGATAACTGATGAACAGGCTTGTGATTGAGGCTTATGCTTTTCAAGGCTGACAACGAAATCAGTGACTTGACACACGGATGTTTCTTCTCCCGGGAAATGTGTCGTGTATTCATCAAAACGATTAAATAGCTCTGGAAGCCACATCATCAACCCATAATAACCGATATGGAAGGTGAAATTGATTATAATTGAAATGAGAGTTAATTTCAGCACGGGATTTGTAAATAGTTGTTTTGTGGTGTACGTGACATCCCATATCATTTTCTTGAAGTCACCTTTCAATGGGCGTGAGCTTTCTTCCAATTCTGCTCTCAATTTTTCATCGATAATCAGACCTTGAACTGGATAATCTTCAACTGGGTTGCCAGTGTTGATTTTGTAGATTCGTTTGAAAATGTCTAAAGCTCTATCGGTTTTACCACGTGACAACATAAATTTGGGACTTTCAGGTAAATATAACAACAATGCAGCAACTAAGAATGACGGTAATGAACAGATCATGAGGAAGACTCTCCATGAGTTGTACACAAAATAACTTGTTACGAATCCAATACTGCTTGGGATGACCAGCCATGCAAGACCAGCAACAAAAATATTACCCAAAGACCAGAAAGCTGCCATAAAACTCAACATTGCACCACGACGTGATTTCGGTTGAAATTCAGCAAAATACGACCAAATTACTGGTCCACTGCCACCCAATGCAACACCATTCAAAAATCGGAAGATCATAAATGGAGTGTACGACTGTGCAAATGAAGACGCAACAATGCACAAGCCATTCATGACTGAAATGAGTATTAGCACTTTTTTACGTCCCCAACTGTCAGCTAATGAACCCCATGTATATGCGCCAACCATCATCCCGATAAAAATAATTGAATTCAACCATCCTTTTGATTTTGTGTCAAGATTCAAGTCACATTCTGCTGATGGTAGGATGAAGGACATTGAGATGATGTCCATCTCCTCGCTCATACTCACAAGACCACATATTGCCAAAAGGTAATAATGGAATTTGCCGTAACCAGTGTATTCGATTGCTGTCTCAAAATCACCTTTGAGTGGAAATGCTTTTTCCGGGTCTTTTGTTGTTCTCGGCTTATTTTTATTTTCGTCTCTAATTCCTTGAGCAAGTGCAAGTACGATGCTAGCACGTTGTGCCTTTGAGCTTGGAATGTAGTTTAAATTCTCTGATCGAGTTACATTGGAATTATCTTCGTTTGTTGGATTTGGGGAACTTTCTACCATTCTATGCACACCGGGCTTTTTGATTTTAGTTTCGGCTTATCCGATTCAAAAAATTAAACAGCAGTTAAAAATGAATTAAATTTAAATAATATTTTTTCTTGTCTTTGTTGAAGATTTTTCTTTTCAATTAATTTCTTCAAATTAGTTTCGTTTTAATTTTATTTTCGTTAAGCAATAATTTAATGCTTAATAGCAAACCGCAGTAATGCGATTTAGTTCCAAATCATGGATAACCATGTCTTAAATACGATTTCGGTATGTTATCAAATTAAACTGAGATCATGAGGTTGTGAAACAATACAAAATAAAATAAAATAAAATAAAATGAGTAGCAAGTAATCGGTATCTTAAAACAAATAATTTACTCATTACGTCAATTGATGTGTTTTTTTGTCATAATGGGGTCGGAAATGGATTTTTTAACGTTAATCCTTTAAATGTGGTTCCAAAAAAATCTATTTTAATTCATTGATTTTGAATTTCAAGGAGCTTCATCATCAAAATATAAAAAAATCGTTGAAAAATGTTTTTTCCATAAAAAAAATTAATCTATTTTAAGGAAAATTTCCTCTTCACAAAATTTATCTTTCAAATAATTTATTTCAATAAATCTGTCACCACATATTTACTCCTTGGCTTATCTCTGACAACAAACTAATCTCTACAACTTACAATATTCTTCACTTCACTTAATTCTCTCGTACAAATATTTTCTTATACTCAGTGAAAAAAATGTCCTCAAAATTAAGTGCGTATTTTCTGTGAATTAAATTCCGGTGAATAATCGTTAGATTGCTTCTAATCTTGGATAAAGAGGAGTGTTGTGTCAGTAAATCACTTTTTTTTACCCTTGATATATATTTTGGTTGTTCTATTTTTATAAATTATCAAAATATATCATTTTTTTGTTGTCAAATAATTCCATTGTTAAGTTTACATTAATTTCACGTTTTTTTCACGAGGTTAAGGAAAAAAAATGATGATTCATATTAAAGATTTAGTGTGTGATAGTAAAAAATGGAAGATTTTCAATGAAATCATGTGTTATCACAATTCAAACAAAAAAATGTTTAATGTTGGATTAGTGTCAGGTTTTTTTTTAATGTGAACTTAAAATTGAATCCAGTTTGAACTAGTTTATTTTTAAATTTAAATAAAAAAAAATAAACAAGTCGAATTGTAAGCTCCAAAGGTCTGATTTTTTTTTTCATTGAAATCGGATCAAAAATCCCAAATTGACTTCATTTTTCTTTTCAAAAAATTAATTTCAATTGATGTTAAATTTAATTTTTTTTTTCATTTTCCTTTTCAGCGGAATGCCAGGCGATCCAATGGACGACATCGAACTTCGGTCTGTACAATTACACAATCCGGTTTCTCGGACTGGCTCATTAACAGCCGTCACTGATACGCGAAGGGTTGCAACTGACAAGGGCGATCTATTAGTTGCAATTCAAGGTGATACAACGAAACCCGCAATTCTTACGTATCATGATTTGGGATTGAATTGTAAGTGAAGTTCTCAAATTCATTTCATTGAAATGATTTTAATGAAAAAAATTTCATTGCAGACGCCACAAGTTTTGCTGGATTCTTTAACTATCCATCGATGCGTGAATTGTTGAATAATTTTTGTGTTTATCACGTTAATGCTCCGGGACAAGAGGAAAATGCAGCATCATTTCCAGAAGAGTGAGTCACGCCAGCTGTCAACTAATTTAATGGAAAATTAACTTTATATTATTTTCATTTTTAGGTTCATTTATCCAACACTTGATGAATTAGCAGCCCAATTATTGTTTGTATTGTCACACTTTGGTCTCAAATCAGTGATTGGATTTGGAGTTGGAGCTGGAGCAAATATTTTGACACGTTTTGCACTTCAACAACCAGATAAAGTAAGATATTGAGAAGAAAAATGTAAAAAATCGTGTTTGGTCACTTCAACGAACGGTTTTCAATGTAATTTGAATGCAAATTTGTTCATTACACCCTTCAAATGAAAAATTAACCATAATCTGAGTATCGCATGTCTCATACTAACGTTTTTTGGATGCCATTTCAGATCAATAAAAGTAAATTTTGAATTGAAATAAATTCTAAGAAAAAAAACGCCTCCTGAAAAAATCACAAACGATATCATAAATTTTAAATTTGCAATCTCACGTGATTTTAATGTACCATTCAAGGCAATTTACTCTTAAATCATAATTTTCAAAGAAAATTTTTATCCAAATAAGCATTATTATTATCAATATTTGAACAAAATCTTCAATTCAATATTATTTTTCTGCTTTCTGTTTAAATATTTGTTATTCTTGAATCCTTTTTGCTGAATTGCATCTAAAATTGTAATAATAAACTAAAAGCCAGTTTAAATTTTAACGCATTACTCGTCGATTTAGAAAAATGCGAGTATTGTGAGCGCTTATGCGTCCGTCCGTCTGTGGCAACAAAATGGCGGTTTTTCCTTTAAAATTTCCAAGATAGCTTATTTTTTTAAAACCGCGGAATTTTCTAAAATTGCGGAAATTTACAAAAACGCTACTGAATCGAGAAAATTTCAAAATCATAAATTTTTCCAAAATTGCGGAAATTTTCCATATAATCGAATTATTCAAAATAGTCAAAATGCGCTCGTTTGTGACTGCAAGGTCACCTTCTACATTTTTATAACAGTTATTTCTGTTACAATAATATAAAATAAAATGAAAAGAAAACAGTAGTTAAAGCCATAAATATGAATTCCATAGTATTTCATTCTCCACATGACCTGCAGTGACACGAAAAATTATTATATCGCACCCTTTCATGTATCCGCTTGTATGAGTGTATGAATGAAGAACGGACATGCATGAAATATCTGCATTTTACATTTCAACTTGTATTCTATTGAGAATTGAAATATGAAAAAATATGAATGTGCATGTGATAAATGTACCAAATCAATAATAATAATTTTGCATATATTTCACACATAGGTTGATGCCCTTTGCCTGATAAATTGCAGTTCAACAGCTGCCGGATGGATAGAATGGGGCTATCAACTAATGAATGCACGCAATTTACGGAGTAAGGGAATGACACAAGGTGTGTTAGATTATTTGATGTGGCATCATTTTGGTCGTAATCCCGAGGAGCGTAACTTGGATTTGGTTCAGGTTTGTAAATAACTTTTCTTGTATTGGAAAATGAAATTTAATCGAATTACCCTTTTGCAGGTTTACAAGTCATACTTTGAACGTTCAATCAATCCTATCAACTTGGCCATGTTCATCGATGCATACATTAAACGGACAGATATGAATATTGCCCGAACACCTTCAGGCAGTCCAACAAATGGTAAAATTTAATTTCAATCGTTCAATGAATCGTAATAAAAATGTGAATCACATATAAAATTTTTTTGTTGAAATTTCAGCTGGTCTCACATTGAAAATGCCCGTATTAAATGTAACTGGTGCCCTGTCTCCACATATCGATGATACTGTCACATTCAATGGACGCTTAGAGCCGACCAAGACCAACTGGATGAAGGTAAATTTGACCTTTTTCAGCTTAAATTTCATCAAATAACAACAAAATTCAAATAGATCTCGGATTGTGGTCTTGTCATGGAGGAACAACCCGGTAAATTGGCAGAAGCATTTAGATTATTCCTGCAAGGAGAAGGATACGGTAAGTGTTAAATATTAAATGCTCAACGTCTCTCTCCCCTTCTCTCTCTCTGAACACAACAAAAACACTTTGCTGAAAAAAAAAATAAAAATATCAATAAAACATGCCTGATAGTAAATCATCAAATGTCATAAATCATTTTTACATTTAAATAAAAAAAGCTCCTTTTTTTGGAATGAAATTTCAACTTTAATTTTATTATCCATTCATATCATGTATTTTATTTTTATTGTTATATCTAAATAATAAAAAAGATAGGAAATTATTAAAATAAAAAAAATATGCTACACATGCTTCAAACAAATTTTCATCTTAAAGCTTCATATAAATTGATCGCGCTGACTAGGAATGTTGCTTTGGCTATTTTTTTTGTGAAAAATTTGTTCGTCATTCATTCATTTTATTGTGTATTTAAATTTCGGCCCAAGCAATAATTTATTTTAGAATTAGGGACTCATATTTAGTATAATTTATCAAGCCTAAGCTAATAATTCATTCAATTTCATTCAAATTTCATCTCATCAAATAAAAAAAGTTTAATAATATTAATAAAATATGACGTAAAAATATACATTTTACTTTAAATAATTATTAACAGTAAAAATTTAAATAAAAAGACCTTAATGAAAATTATTATCATTGAAAAGGGATCAAATTTAATAAAAATTCGTTGTAAAATTTGTACTGTTACATGAAACATGAAATTTTTATGCGTAAATTGCTTAAATGAAGACTTGTATTATGAAATTTTTTATAGTTATTTAAGAAAATTTAAATTTATTGAATGTTTACATGAAAAAAATCAATTTAAAATAAAATTTTTCAAATGAATGTCATTAAATTAAATTAAATTTAAAACCATCTTGAAAAAATTCTTGATATTTATATAAATATACTTTAAAAGTTTAAGCAAATATTTAAATAAATATATAAATAAAATATAAAATGCAATAAAAAAAAGCTTTTAAAAAAATCAATAATTTTTTGCTTTTATTTTTCTGCAAATATTCGCGTTCTGATTGTAAATGTTCCATGCTTTGAACAAATATTTACGTTTTTTTTTTATATAATTTATTTGTATCTGCACTGAAACTTTAACTTTTTGAACTTTTTATTCAATTTTATATTTTTTTTTTTTATTTTTAATATACGATACAAATAAAAACAGAAACAAAATTAAACTAAACAAAGCAAAAAAAATGAAATAATTAAATAACTCATGACAAAAAAAAAAAGTTAAAAATTAAAAAACAATACAGGAATCAAAAAACTCACATCACATTACACTCAAACCATATTCATTGTATTTTAATTGTTGCATGTCGTAAAATGGTGTTAAGTGTTTTCGATGTAATTTTTGTTTTTGGTAAATTTTTGTTCATTTTAAGGGTATATTGAAGTTATTAACTGTCACTGATCGATTTTTCAATGTTTTAAGTTCTAAAAATATTCGCTGATTTTGAATATCGATAAAAGGGCTTGCTGGGAGGTTATTTAAGCAACCCCCCTAAAAATGTACGTCAGTAAAAAATATCGATAAAAGAGCTTGCTGCGAAGTTATTTTAGCAACCCCCCTAAAAATGTTCTCTGATAAAAGTATCGATTAAAGGGCTTGCTGGGAAGTTATTTTAGCAACCCCCTTAAAAATGTTATCTGATAAAAGTATCGATTAAAGGGCTTGTTTAGAGGTTATTTAGCAACCCCCCTAAAAATTTACGTCAGTGAAAAGTATCGATAAAAGGGCTTGCTTGGAAGTTATTTTAGCAACCCCCCTAAAAATGTTCTCTGATAAAAGTATCGATTAAAGGGCTTGCTGGGAAGTTATTTTAGCAACCCCCCTAAAAATGTACGTCAGTGAAAAAGATCGATAAAAGATCTTGCTGCGAAGTTATTTTAGCAACCCCCCTAAAAATGTACGTCAGTGAAAAATATCGATTAAAGGGCTTGCTGGGAAGTTATTTTAGCAACCCCCCTAAAAATGTACGTCAGTGAAAAAGATCGATAAAAGATCTTGCTGCGAAGTTATTTTAGCAACCCCCCTAAAAATGTTCTCTGATAAAAGTATCGATTAAAGGGCTTGCTTAGAGGTTATTTTAGCAACCCCCCTATAAATTTTCTCCGATTAAAGGGCTAGTTGGAAGGTTACTTTAGGAACCCCCCTTGAAATATTCGCTAGTCTAAACTATCGATAAAGAGCTTGCTGGAAAGAAATTTTAGCAACCCCGCAATAATGTTTCTCGTTAAAAAAAACGATTAACTAAGGTAATTGAGTTCAATATGAGTCCAGATTTCGCAATTCATGGAAATTTTCTTCAATATATCCTTAAACGTAAAATGTCAATGTTTACCGCAATGTTTTCATATCATTTATGATCAAATTCCTTACAAGACAATTCAGAACAAGGATTTTCCTTGTAATAGCAATAAAAATTTACATTCTTTATTAATTTATTACATTTCCTTTAAATAATAAATGACAGCTAATAATGTTCTTATGACAGTAATAATAACAATAAGTAATAAATATAAAATATATAAAAAAAAAATTACGTCATGATAATAAATTATAAATAAGAATATTTTGTCATGCAATAAAAATGAATACAAGAAGGCTGTTTCTTGCCTTGTCTTGTTTATTTAAGTAACGTAATTAAATTTCATTATCAGTCTGTTTTGTCTTGAATACATTTTTAATGATTTTATTTATTTATATTAATTTTTTTTTGTATACTTTGTAAGACATCTTACACTTGAATTTTCATTAAACATTTTAATGAGATAATAAGACAAGACAATATTATTAATTGGTAATCATGATGATGATGATGATTTTATAACAGAACGCCAAAAAGTATTTTTATCACAACGCTTGTGATAAGAATAGAAAATGGTGTGTGGTGTGTCGTTCATTGGTCTCTCGCTCGCCTAATTGTGTATAAATAAATGAATATATGAAGGTTTTCCTTTTAGTTGATCGTGACATTCAAAAACGAATAAATTATATTACAAGGAAAACTACTTTCGGTCGTTGATCTTTTTTAAAATAATTTAAAATTAAAATGCAAGTCGCTCAAAAGCCCTCAGGTCCCTACATTTACAATCATAATCGTCGCTTGCCGCCAGATGTGTATGAAGATAATTATTGTTACCTTATAAATTATTACCAACCCATGATTGATTACCTTGATGCAAAGGAACGTGGTGTCAATGCCAAGCCACCTCAATTACCGTGGCTCTGTGAACGTTGGATGAACAAATATGACACGCGAAAACCCATTAAGCCATATGACGAATCGAAATTACCTGAAATAGCGAAAAAAGCTAAACGTCGTGCAAATTACTTCCTTCCCGATTATCGGGCTGACATGAAACGGTCTTGTTTTTCCGTGATACAAACGGCTGAGGCAGCTCGGGTTGATGAACATGTTGAACGTGTCTCGTTCTTAGAACGCATTGAAAAGAAATGGAAAAAACGATGTGATGACTTAAATAAAACGATTAAAGAAGAACGCGAGAAACGCTTAAAAGATATTGAAAGAAAATTAGCACAAGCTACAAGTGAACAAGATAAAGATTTTACGCCATCAATGAAATTGGCGCTTAGAGGGCGCGATGAAGGTCGTATCGCTCAAATTTTGTATTGGGAAAGTAGGAAAAAGCAAATTGATAGAAGTGAAAAAGAGAATGCCGAGAAAATTTATCGGAAAAAGCAGGAAGAAGCCTGGCTTCGTGCCCATAATTATGGGGCGGGACTTGAGGGTGAAGGTTATTGGCTCCAAAGAAATTTGAGTAGCAATATTAAAGTAATGAGAGATTCATTGAACGACTACAACAAAATGCTCAAAGAACTGAAGGACATTAAATTATAATTAAACACATTTACATGACACACACAAAATCAGATTAAAACATCAAATTTAATATCATTTTGCACCTTTTTAAGTGTCGTTACGTTACAAATTCGTTGTAAGAATGTCATAAAATGCAATAAAATTTTCAAGGTAATGTATGAATGACCCCACAAAATCCCAAATGCTTTCAATGTGTGCTTTATTTTCACAATTCAAACATTTTTCATGGAAATCTGTATCAAAAAAAATTTGAATGGATATTTTTCCTTGGATTAAAAGTAAAAATATCAGACATGCATAAAAAAAATTGATTTTCAGCAAAATTTTCGTCTCATTTCATTCCATCAATGCTTGTAAATTATTTTTAATATTAGTTTAGAATTTTATTTTATCTTTTTATTTTTCTTTTACTTTCATGTAAAATTATGCATTTCCTCTACCCACACAATTAAAATAAAAAAAAAACATACACCTATCTGTAAATTAGCTGTTGGTGCATTAAATAAAGTAGGTGCTAAATTTGGTAGAAGTTCGTCACAGGACATTCATGGTTGATCTGATGCTAGTTTCATAATTTAAGTTTTATATAATTTTATCTTAATATTAGCTCAAAAAAAAAATGATAAGGAAAATTTTTTACTTTACAAAAAATTGAAAAAAAAATTGAAATTAAATTATTCTAAAAATAAAAATTAATGAGCCTAAAGTTTTTTATTTAATTGAATGCTAAAGTTATAACTGAAAAATATTAAATAATACATAATAAATAAAAGATAGCTGGCTTAACTTTGAATGAAATTTTTATATAAATTTGTATGAAATGAGAGGAGAATTTCACTTAAAATGTTTTGGATCGAAATTTTAATTTTTTTTTTGAAAATTGAATCATAAAATTCAAGAAAAAAATAATTTTAAATTAAATTCTCCTCTAAAAAACTAAAATTAGAGGAACATTAAAAAAAATATTGTTAAAAAATATTAATTTTAGTGAATTTAAATAGAATTTAAGTAAAATATAAAATTTAATTTTAGTTTTAAACCACAAGACATTAAAAAAATACATTTTTAATTTTTATTTCTGATTATTTGCATGATTTTTCAAATAAAACATAAAATTCAATAATTAGAATAGAAAATTCAAGGTTTCAAGGTTCTAATATAACATTAAAAATATACCAAAATGTTAAAACTAATATTATTGTTAATGCTTTAAAATTTTTATCCATATTTTAGTAGAATTCCAAACAAATATTTAACCAATACGATCAAATATTTACTTTTAAATTTTATCAAAAATAGTATCTCTATTAGAAGCTTTCTCTAAATAAATATTTTTTTTTTATGTTACAAAAGTTTATTATTATTATTATTTTATATTCAAGTCATGATAAATTTAAGATAAGTTTAAGGTATAAGCAGTAAAAGGCAAAATTTCAAGGAAATTTTGAAAAGGAATGAAAGGAAAATAAAATCGAATATTATTAAAAAAAATTATATGCATAATGCTAAATTTTGGGGTTTTTAGTAAATTTTTCTTGATTTCAAGTCCATTTTTTGATTCCCGAGTAAGTATAATATGATAAGGTGATCAAGGAGTTATGGTTAAATTAGAATTTGATTTTGACTTCGGATTAAGGTGTCCATTTTAATTGCTCCCCATGATGATATATTTTGCGTGACTATTCTCCAGTTTGTGATCTGCAGCGCCTTCAAATCCATTTCGATGCTATCGATTTATATTGATTTTGGTCGTAAAACATCTTCACAACCGACTGGAATAGGTCTTGGCTTGGGTCCATTCGTGCTAAATGGTAGTAAATGTCAGTAGGGTCAATTTACCGACTATCGTCACCTTAAGAGAATTGATCGTTCATTTTATTATATGGATTAACTCATTGTTTATAAATTTTTTGTATATTTAAACTAAAGCTCTATTACTTTAAATAACTTATTTCAATCTTTTAATGATGAAAAAACCTGTTTATTTTATTTAAAATTTCAAAAAATACACAATAAGGGGTTACGATCGGTAGACCCTATAGCTATTTAATCGATTAATCAATCGACTTTATTGTCACTCTTATCCTATGGAAGACGAAGGTGAATGGGCAGTGGGTCCTCAGTTCTTCAAGGAAAATCAAAATTCAAATGAAAAAAAAATTAATCTAATTTCTGTTGTCCCACGGGCCCCACTAGTTTTGGGTTGAGGGGTCACTGGACCAAATTTCAGTCATCTATGAATTCACAGTCTTGTCAGAGGTCATTTTTGGATTTATTTATATTTTTTTATGGAGCTCACTTCTGGATTTTTCAAAAAAAAACATGAAATTCATGATTTTTGGTGGTTTTCACGTAACGTGGTTTAATAACCCTAATCAAAGAAGGAGCACACTAATGCATGTTAGTTTTTAAGATCTAATTTTAACAAAATAAAAATAATAATTTTTAATAAAAAATTAATCTTGTGATGGTGATCCCTTTGCTACTAAATTGTAAATAATCAAAATTTAACAAAAAAATGTATATTTTTAACAAAAATGCAATGAAAAAGTTAATTTTTCTAATCACACAAAATCTACTTTAAAAAAAAACAATCAGCATCATATTTCATTATCCATCCTGACTTTTTCACTCAACTACTTTAGTTTATAACTTTTTTTATTATTCATTGCTATGCCATCTATTCTATTACTTTCTTTTTTTTAACTTCCTTCATTAAAATTCGCAGATAAAATTTGTAAATCTACCTCAAATCTTTTGATAAATTTAAATTAAAATTATAATCACATAATTTGAAACAAAAAAAAATTATTAAAAAAAAAATCCATACAAATCGAGCATTAATACAACAATACTTAGCTCTTATCACCTCCACCGCAATCGCTGCCTGCTTTTTGCTGAACATGAAATCAAACAAATCAAAAAACAAACAAAAGACACGCATCATGCTTAATAATTTGCATCACATAACGCATCACCAACATGATCATCATCATCATAACAACCATGCAACTTCAACAATTAATAAAAATAATCAGATTACTGTTAATGATGGTAATGGGCTACAAATAGTCTGTCCTAACAACAATCCACATCAATATGCTGCCATCAATACTCAACATCGAATTAATTCGACAATTTTTTCAACGATATCACCAACAACAACAACCACAATTTCATCAGCCGACAACAATGGAAATGATAGTAATGATGCTTTTAATGCTGCTAATTCTGCTACTTCAGTTAACTTTAATACAACAACAACAATGCACCAACCACAACAACAACAAAATGGAAATGGATTTAGAATTATTGAAAATCCACTCCCGGCTGGCGCTTGTGAAGCTACAAAAATTTCATCGATGTTTGAAAGCTATTAATTGTTTTAATATCAGCATACTTTGAATATTAAAAAATGATAATTTTTGCGTATAGAAAAAAAGAGCAAACACGTGATTTAATGTTTAAATTAAAGTATAAAAATAAAGAATTAGAAATTAATGAAATTACATGCAACGTCGCCGCCGCCTATTGCATTTTTAAATCAAAAATTATTTAATGAAAATACTCTTTATTTTGAATTTTTGATCTAATTTTTCAGTTAATTTACATTTATTTTGATCGATAAATAAAATTTTTCACGTTTCATTGAAATTTCTGACAGTTTATTAACTGTCAATTCAAATATTGAGCGTTACATTTAATTTGAATTCAAAATATTTTTAATTTAGTTTGAAAATGATAAGAAATTATGAATGAAATTTAGATAAAAATTAAATAAAATAAAATTTATGAGCAAAATCTAAAAAAATGTAACTGACAACAAAAATTTAAATTATGTGGACATTAAATTTAAAAAAAAAACGTTACAATTCAAATTTGAAATGACTGTTTATTGAATTAACATTTAAAATGATAAAAATAAAATGCAATGTTTAAAAAAATTTAAGAAAAAAATAGAATTTAAATTTAAAAAAGAGATAAAAATAATTAATATTTTTTTTATTTTATTTTTGTTACATGAAATTTGTAGTAGAATGTTGAAATAAATTTAAAATAAAAAAAAAATAAAATCATCGGATTTTTTTCTTATAAAATTAAAAAATAGAAATAAAATAAAAATATTGATAAATAAACAAAAAAAAAATAAAGTAAAATTAAATTAATGCATATGAAAATTGTTAAAAATTAAAATAGCTCGCAAGCTCTTTTATTTACTTGATTAAATAAATAAAATAAAAAACAAAGAAGGACGATAAGAAAATAAAATAAATATTGAATAAAATTCACAAAAAAAAAATACATAAAGCAAACAAGTGAATTTATTTTTTTTTTTAAAAAAATAATACATTTTAAAATGCAAATGAATTACAATTTACCAATAAAATAGTTTCATTTTTTTACTTTCCTGCAAAGTTGAAATAGAAGAGAACAAAACATAAAATATTCAAGAATTGATGCATTGATGCCTATAAATAAATAAATAAATAAAATAAAATAGTTATTGATAAAACTTAAAAAAAAATATTGAAAATATGAAAATAATTTAACGAATAAGCTCGCTATGTTTGCTATCATCATTCATTATGACACTAATATTACATTACATAAAAAAAGGAATAAACTTAAAGTAAATAAATAGAAAAAAAAATTACATTTTAAAATAAATGAATAAAATTCAAGAACAAGAGTAAAAAATAAAATAAAATAAAATTATAAAAAAATTAAATTTAAAAATTAAAATATATGATGAAAGCTTGAAGCACACAAAATTTAAAATGAGTTATTTTTATTTAATAGATACCTCGGTGTATATCCTCCAATTCAAAGGATCCTATGTCAAGATGACATTTAAATATAAAAAAATACTCGGTGTCTCATAGCCAAATTTTCTGATTGGTATTTAATAAAGAACATTAAGCTTAAAAAATCGATACTTCAGGTTTCGGATTTTCTCACAAATTTGAATTACATGGGAAGCAACAAAATCATACTGATTTATAAAGAAGGTAAGGTTGGCAGTTCGATAAAACTTTACAATCTCAAAGGTCCCTTATTCCCTTATTCTCAATTTGAGTTGAAGGCTAGATAAAGGTGGCGACTGCTTGGGATGACAGGATAAAAGCTAAGTCCCTCGGATGATGATAACGGATATGCACAATGGGTCCGACTGATGGCCTTAGTGCAGGCTTAATAGCCGCCCATCAAATCAAATCTGATCTGATTTTAGTCTATTGATGGAGGTTAAGGTATTTTTTTTTTAATTAAAATCAAGATTTGAAAATAATTTTATTGGTCATATAAATTTTGATTACATTTTTTTGATATAAGTTTTTTAAATTTTAATAATAATTTTTGTTTTTCTCTAGTTTTCATTCTGATTTTGTTGATTCATTGTTGTTCTTTTTACTATGAATAAACATAAAAATCCAAATAAAAAGAGATCCATCACAAGAGCAGTGCAGAAACAAATTTTGAAGATCCGATTTTCCTCACGAACATCATTCAATTGAGTTTCAATTGTGTTAAATGAAATTTCATCACGAAGTTTATTTACCTTGGTTTCCAATTGTTTTGAAAAATTAATTTGTTGTTCGATTACCTTAGTATCCAAATTTTGCAATTTATGTCGATTTTGGATAATTCCAATCAAAATTTTGTTCTTCAATCTACCTTCGAATAATTTATTTATCATTTCCGAAGAGACCGAATTTGTGTGATTATACAATGCATCTAAATACTGCTCATCAGTCATGCAATCGATATTGTTTATTTTTGTGGTTGGAAAAGACCGTGTGCGATAATTGTATGTGTTAATGCTTACTTTATTTGACTCCAAGATTTTTAAAGATTCATTCAGAGAATTACAGTCAAATAAGTTTTCGTTCAAGAAAATCAAATTCAAATTGGGAAACTTTTTGATTAAAGTAGATCCATTAACGAATGTGAGCTCGTTTGCTTCTATCTCTAATCTTTTGAGATTTCGAAGTGTAGGAAAGTTGTTAGCCGGAAATTCAGTCAAATAATTGTTTGAGAGAGATAAAATCGTCAAGTTTTTCAAAAGCTCAAACATTTTTCCATCAATTTGCTTCAGTTGATTAGTAGATAAATAAATTTTAGTTAATCCAACATTATTTTTGAACAAATGAGGGTCGAGCTCTGTTAACTTGTTTGCTCTAAACGAAATAACTTCCACTTCAGTACAACGCTCCAAAGCATTTGAAATAACTTTTCGTAATGAAACATTTTCAACAAAAAGTTTCTTCAAATTAGGAAATGCCTCACAAACTTCATTAGTAAACGTGTGCATATTTGACTCCTCAAAACTTACTTGAACAATTGAAGTGTTTTTTTGTATCGATTCCTTCAACAATTTTCCAGGTTCAAGCTGTGTAATTCTTGAAAAGACACAGCTCTTGTCACTAAAACAGGTCAATGTTGCAGATCCCTCTTCAAAAATCAAAACTATCAATATTAAATGTAATAAAAACTTCATTTTAATGGAAAAAACCCGCAAAGGAAATTTTAAAATATTTTTTTAAACAGTTTTAATTAATAGTATGTAATTCTTTTGAAAACTAATGATTTAAATGAAATGTCACCTGTTTATATATTGAAATGAAATAGAACAATAAGATATAAAAAAAAACAGGATGAAATTATCACCATAAAAAAGGAAACTCGTGAATTGAATCAGAGACATGTGATCTAATACACTGTAAAAAAAATCTACAACCCTCGCGATAAACATGAGCCTATTGATGGATATTTGGAATAATTTGTATTTATTGAAAATAATTTTATAATATTTTATAAGTTAATTTGTAATAAAAATGTTGATTACAATTTTTTTTTGATAAGGGTAAGATATTAAAAAAGAATAAATATATATTTTTTTTAAATTTAATAAATATTTAAGGTCTTCCTTTATTTTTATTCCTAATTTTCATCCTGATTTTGTTGATAAACCATTGTTCTTTTTACAATTAGAAAACAAAGAAATCCAAATAAAATGAGATCCATCACGAGAGCAGTGCAGAAACAAATTTTGAAGATACGATTTTCCTCACGAATGTCGTTTAATTGAATTTCAATTGTGTTAATTGAGATATCATCAGGAAAATTTTTTAATTTGGTGTCCATTTGATTTGATATTTTTTTTTGCAGTTCCATAACCTTTGTATCCAGATTTTGCCATTTATCACGATGTTTGATGATTCCACTCAAAATGTTTTCCTTCAATTTACCATCTAACAATTTAATTTTCGTTTTCGAAGATATCTCATTTGGATGGTTATACAATGCATCTAAATACTGCTCATCAGTCATGCAAGTGATATTGTTAATTTTTGTGGTTGGAAAAGACCATGTGGGAAAATTGGATGATTCAATTGTGACTTTGTTTGATTCCAAGATTTTTAAAGATTCATTAAGTGAATTGCAGTCAAATAAATTTTCGTTTAAGCCAATCTCTTTCAAATTTGGAAACTTTTCAATTAAAGCAGATCCATTGATAGATGTTAGATCGTTTGCTTCAATTCCTAACGCATTAAGTGTATTTAATGTTGGAAAATCTTTACTAGGAAAATCAGTCAAATAATTATCTGATAGAGATAAAAGGGTCAAATTCTTCAAAGACTCAAACATCTTTCCATCAATTTGCTTCAATTGATTTGATTTTAACGATATTTTCTTTAATCCAACATTATTTTTAAACAAATCAGGACTCAGTTCCGTTAACTCGTTGTTGTGAAACGAAATTTCTTCCAGTTTAGTACAATGATCCAAAGCATTTGAAGTTATTTTTTTTAATGAAACATTTTCAACATAAAGTTTGTTCAAATTCGGGAATGACTCACAAATTTCATTGGTAAATGTGTGAATTTTTGAGCCCTCAAACTCTATTTTAACAATTGAAGTGTTTTGTTGCATCGGTTCATTAAACGTTTTTCCAGGTTTTTCAAGCTTTGTAATTCCAGTAAATTCACAGCTATTGTCACTTTTACAAATCAATGCCGCTGCTCCCACTTTAAAAATCAAAATTATCAATATTAAATGTAATAAAAACTTCATTTTAATGGGAAAAACATAAATTAACCCATTTAACAATATTTTTTTTTTACTTTTAATTTTTAATGTGAACTTCTTAAGCAAAACTAATGATTTAAATGAAATGTCACCTCTTTATATACTGAAATAAACTTAATATGAGACAGAAGAATATTCAGATAAACTTTAAAAAACAGGATGAAATTATCAACATTAAAAAGAAAGCTCGTGAATTGATTAAGGAGAGTTTTGTACTCTAATACACTGCAAAAAAATGTAATAACGATGAGTATTGCGAGAAAACATCCAGGAAACAGGACTGCAAGACCTTAAGAAAATCCTCCTCGCATTAAAATTGAGACCCATACAATTACTTAATTGAAAATAAATTTTAAAATATAATTTTCATACGTCTTGAATACCAATTTTCTCAATCTATTTTAAAAAATTGAACTCCGTGTTCAATAAATAGCTTGTATTTCAATGAAATTTATCGGTCAATTCAATGATACTTCACTTGATTTCGAATTTCTTTTTTCAGTGTAAAATGCACGTGTTTGATGAGGATAATTCATATGACGTTTTAACATTCAATTGGTTCATTTGCGAATCGTATGATTTTTTTTTATAATATTTTTGCGATATGAATTCAGTGACCTTCTTTTTTTGCATTGATAAATTTTTTATCCGGGGGGAAATATAATTATTATCTCATTAATGTTACAATGTATTTCATGATTCACAATTTCCAAGTCAATTTTGTCATTTTATTTTCAGTTATCCATTAAATTGATGAGTTAGAGAATCTGAATTAAAAAATAAGAAGCCGAATTATTCCTGAAAAAAATGAAATGCTGAATTTAAATGGTTGGTGTCTGTGCTATCTCGATTCATTTGATTTCTGTACGTTAAATTTCAATTCTGCAATGAAAACGAGAGAGAAATAATTTCAAATTCTCTTTTAAAAACATTTTTTCAAATAATATTTTCAGTTCATTTCATTCATGTTCCCATTGATCAAAATTCAATTCACGATTTCTTCTTTATTTCAAACACTCATTCAACAAGTTGTTTTCATGTTCATATTCATTCTCACTTAATATTCTTTTAATTCTCTCTCAATTTCATAGTCATCATTATTATGTGTGAGTATTTTATTATTAATAATATGTTTAAAATTCCATTTACAGCATTTTATTCTTGTATCATGGCATGTTGTTAATATTTGTGTTGTGTTACTTTTGTGCGTACCTTGATCAAAACCTGTGATCAAAAGACAACAACAACAACTTTGTGCTTCTCTTCTTGTTGTTTTTTTTACTGTATATTTTTCATTCATGTTTTTTATTTAGCTATTTTGTTTGTTGTTTACATACATTGAAATATTACAATACAAGAAGGTTGATTTTATGTATAGCGAAAAAAAAAATAAATAAATATTACATGCAAGTAATAAATAAACAAGCTAAAATAGTTGTAGATTTTAATAGTGCAGATATCTATTAAAAAAATTAATCGTCAACATCTAACTTGTTGTTGTTGTTGTTCTCTTGATATTTCATACACTTGCAATTATAAAAATTATAGTCGATTGATGATGATTTTTCAAAGCCGAGGCGATGAATGAACTGCTGAAGTTATTGCCAGAATCGTAAATTTTCATATTCAAGGTTCATTCATAAATTCATCAAAATTGCACCTTCACTCAGCGATTTTGAAAATCTCCGCAATTTTCCGCAGGTTTTTTTCAAATCGACGAGTAATAAGTGAAAAGTACATAGAGCTCCAAACTGACTCAAGCGGTCAATATGATAAGTCAGATTTGGTGTCTTAAAGTGGTATCTAAATTTTTTATCATTGTGATGGTTCCTTTTTCCAGATTTATGAAAAAAATGAGTCCACTTCTTTTGAACAGCTCATCAGGACTTTTCAATGTTATTTTACCCACCCCGCAAAAAAAACAGCAGATAAAACGCATTTTTGGCACCCTGTTGTGCGTCAATGCCTAAAATTTAGGCACTTAAGACCTAAAAAATAGGCATCCATATAAAACTTATAGAATGTGTAGCGCAATGCTTTAAAATAAGGCATCCATTTCAAAAAAAGTTCTACAAAGTATTATTTGGATGCCTAATTTTTGTAGGTCTTGAGTGCCTAATTTGCAAGCATTTACGCGCAACAGGGCATGTATTTTAAGATTCCACTAAGCTCTTTTTGCAACCAGCAAAGAAGCCCTCTACAGTGTGAAAAATGTTGAACTGAGACGAATTTTATGCTTAAAATCTTTACTCAGAATTTATTTTTCTTAAAATCACAATTCTTCATTTAAATTTTCTCATAAAACACAACTCTTAATAACTATGCCATCTAATAAAAACCCATTACAAGCAGCCCATATGGTTACACACCTTCTTACAAACATAAACATATCAAATGCATTATTATTGCATCACATACGCGCATTCTCGTACACAAACAATGCCCAATATACACAAATTCATCTCAAACAAAAAACAATACGGTAAAACATGAGAATACAGAAAATAAAAAAAAACTTCATTCATGTATTGCCAGTCTCAAGTTTTCTTGTTATTTGTATGTCATATACACACACACACAGATCACGTACAGAACATTGTAAAGCAAAGTGAATATGATAGACCTTAGTTTTGTTTCATTTTCAAACAAGTTTTCAGTCTTCGTCGGTAAAGCATTTAAGTCGCATCGATGAACATACAAACAAATTATTAAATGACATTAAAAAAAGTGTCTTGTTTTATTCTTACTTTAATATAAACCTATCAAAGAGTTTGAATGTTACAACTTTTGTATTATTTTATACTACGAGAACAAAAAAAAAGTTATAAGATCATAAAAATATCAACTTTAAGTACTAATTGAAATCGTAATTAGCCAAAAAAATATTAAAAAAAAAATTAATGAAAGAAGTGTGTCCTTAATTGAAATAAAGTAAATTAAATGAACAAAAAAAGGGGTGAAAAGTTCATACAAAATTGCAAAATATTAAAAAAATATTAACAAAACAAAGGATTTCAAAATATATTCAAATTAATATTATTAGGAATTCATAAAAAATTTAGATTAAGATCACCTTAAAAAAAATAATTAAATTTTGATATTACAACTAAGACAAGAGGCATTAAAATACAAAAATAACAACAGGGTTTATTCATCGTTACAACAAATAACTTTTTTTTATTACATTTAATAAAATAATAAATAAAAAAACACCATAAAATTGCATTATTTCTGCATTAAAGTCACATACAAGCGTCCATACATCTGTGGTAGCCTAATAAACAATAAAAAAATTAATATTACTCAACATTTTTATACAGTTAAGAAGTGAATTTTAATTACATTACTTTGAAGTTGACGTGAACAAATTTCTTCAATGATGCCATATTACATTGAATTGAATATTATTAAAATAATAATTTAAAATCAATTTAAGAAAAATTTTTTTTTTTCAAATAATTAAAGTAAAATTGATTGATCAAAATGACAAAAATCAAAATGGGTTTGAATCAAAGTTCAAACAAATTACGAAAATTATTTTACTTGATGTGCGTTTTTGACTTGATAACATTTTACGTAAGTTTTGGAAATTTTGCTGTCGAAGCTGCAATTGGATACTCTGCGACATACACAAATAATGGCAATGCAGCAAATAAGTATTCGAAGCAAACGAATCAACAGGAAATGGAACTGGATTACACAGAAATGAGAGGTAAGTGAATGACTGAAGCAAGTGAGATAATTATAATTATAAAGTCGATTGATGTATTATTAACGATTCATTAAAACTAAGAAGAAGAAATACAAATTAAATCTATCAATCAATGGATGAGATAAGAGAAATTACACAAAAAGATGAGAAAATCAGGGTTACTGAATTTAATTTGTGTCAATATTTCATGTAAAATGATCTGAACGATTACGATAATTACTGGGGTGATTCAAGTCGTATTGAGGTCTCGTCAATTTCAAAAGTCAAGTATCTGAGCTGATTTTGAACCTTAATTTAAAAAATATGGGACACGGTTGTCAAAAAAATTAAGAAAAACTAGTCAAAAGAGAAAAATCCTATGAAATTGAGGAGACTCACTTATGGTAACGCCTGTGTTAAGATTGCACCGGTGCAAATTTTTTTCGAAATTGAATTTTCGAAAATGAAATTTTCCTGATTTTGTTTCTACACTGAAAATTTTAGAGCCCCAACAACCATATACAGCTTTTAAGTAGCTTAGTTGAGTTCGTGCCACGATTGCACTTGAGCAAATTTTTTTCGAAATTTGGTTTTCGAAAGTTCGAAATTGAAAATTTACTGCTGTTATGAAATATTTGAGCCTAAGATCCTCTTTAAGAATAATCTTATAAAAGCAGACAAAATTTTTCAATTTTCAAAGTTTTCTTGACCTAATCATGGATCATTTTTTCAATTCATGTCTTATTGTAGCTCAGTAGCTTAAAATGAAACCTGATTCAATTGAAAGACAAAGTTGAAGCCTTGACTATCAATTACTTCGGTAGTTATAGGCTTTCGAAAAGCCGTACGACGTTATTAGGCTCTAAGATATTCATTAAAAAAGTGAAATTTCGAATTTTCGAGAATAGAATTTCGAATATCGAATTTCAAAAATAGAAGTTCGGAAATTGAATTCCGAATAAAAAACTTGCACCGGTGCAATCTTCACATGCATTAAAATTTCCTTAAATTTTCATATGAATTGCATTTTCTTGGGAAATTTTCTTTTAGTAGTGCAGTAACCTCGAAAATCACCTGTTTAGTTCCTTCCGTTCCATTTAAATGAAACCTAGATTCCAATCTTGTTTTTTTTTTTTATTTCAGTTATCAATTAAATCAATTAAATTTACTTGAACACAAATAATTACATATAATCAAATTTTTATATTCAATCGTGTTATTTTGATCTGTACTTGAAATTTCATTACCTTTAAACTCATATTCAAATATGAGAATGATTTTTTTTAAATTAATTTTCTTTAAAATTCAATAATAATAAAAATCATAATCAAAAAAGTATCTGAATAACAATAATAATGATGATAAGTAAACATTATTACTGAAATTATTGTATAAGGAAGCTGAATAATGCACATAAAGACTGAAATTATAGTAAAAAAAAAAATATCATTATTATTGTAATTTTTTTGTATGTTGTGTATCATTAAGGAGAGACAGAGAAAAGAAAATTATTGGTTTTGTGGTTACTTCTGTAGATTTATCGATTCAAATTATGTTTGTATCTGTGATCAGTGATTGAGATGAAAATGAATGATGTGAGATAAAAATTGATTTGAATATGAAATATTGATTTAAAGTGAAATCGGGTAATTGAATTCAATTGAATTGAATTTGATGGTCAGTAAAGAAACTCATGAAATTTCAAAAGTTAAACCAAGTCCCTTCGATACCTCACTCGCACTAAGAAGTATTTTGGATTCAAAATCTATAGATTTCAAATGAAATGTTCACACGATCACGAATCTAAATCACGATAAAATATTCACAAAACTAGATAAAACTTGACTGGACAAGTAACTGTCTGAAGCATCTCTCAGAATATGCCTTTAAGTGTAATAGACATCCCACAGACAACTTTTATTACCATTATATAAATTTTTTTATCAATCACTTCATCTTTCCTTCCTCCACTTCAAGTTCCAGTCACATTTTCAATATCACACGTTTTTATATGAGAATTTCATCGGATATACTTCAATTTTTTTATTTTTTTTTTCCTTTTTCTAGTGACAACTTTTCTAGTACTTTTAATTACCCGTTCTTGGTGCACTTTTTTACTCACATTTTGTATTCATGATTATTTTTCAAGTATTTTTCACATCCAGTCTTTCTGATATTTTTCTTTCTTCTTCATATTTATTAATTATTATCTATAAAATTACATAAAATAAAAAAAAAACAGTGCATGATGAATTGATTTATGAACGGATATGGAATGAAGTGAGAATGAAAGAAGAAGAAAAATACTGAGAGCTGCTCTTTTGATGTTATTGATTGAGAGTTATCTTGAATGTGAAAATATTTCAAAGGCAATTTAAGTTGAAAACGCATCAAGAGGGAAATTTCGTTAAATTACGTTAAATTTCATAAAATTTTATTGAAATGGCAATCAAGTTTAGACTGCTTTTATTCAAATGATGATTTGCATTTAAAAAATACATTTAAATTTTTCATATCACTTTATTTTTTTTTTATTTTTAAATTAAATTCAATTTACTATCAATTGTAATTATCACAATTTCTTATCTTATCATTATTCAAACGTTAATCAATTAAAATATTAACTCAAGACATCGTTTCGTCATAATTTAAAAGAAAAAATCTGATATAATTGATAAGAACTTCAGTTAAAGTCAAAAAAATGGCATGCAAATCCAAGTCATTACATAGCTCGCTTTAATCTTGAATCAGCAATTAATCGGAAATGGCACTCTTTTAAAAGTGATGAGATCCTGATTACAATAATTGATGTGAAATTGAATTGAAAAGAAATTATTGTAAAAAAAATTCAAAAAAAATTTACATTAAATTGTGAAACGTAATTTTAATAATTGACATAAGCGCATTTTCATAAAACGATTTCAATTTTCATTTGAAGTGAATTTCTTTAAAAAAATTCACTTTGACAGGACATTTGTCCACTCCCATTTAATGTTCACAGTCTTGAAAATTGACTTAATTCAGAAGAAGGTCTAGTTATATATTCTCAAAAAGCAGATCAGGTCTGACATGCTTTATAAGGAATTGAGCTCTCTGACCTGAGATTTTTAATAAAACGATATTAAAAATGATCTAAATGCAACTTTTTTCAACTTTTCATTGATAAAAATTTCTCATTTTGATTGAAATCCACGTTAAATGTACCATAAAACCTCAATTTAAAGCATTTGATTGGTCAGACAGTTCAAATCGTCCCATTAACGCTATATTTTTATAGTAAAAGTCATTTTTAATTGAAAATCCTTTAAAAAATGAATTACAGAAGAGACAAGTTGAATTTATTATCTTTCATTTTAAAATAAATATTTTATCATCATGATCATCATCATCAAACATTTTTTTTACATAATAAAAACTCAATAAATTAAAACAAATCCAAACCAGATCAACTCACGCAAAAAAAAAAAACGTAAAATAAAATAAAAGAACATACGAATCAAAATCACATAGATTTAAATGAAAATGAAGAAAAAAAACAGCTCGCAAATACAGAAGACAGCATCTGTAATGATTCCTTTTTTTTATTTTACTATACAATACAGCGTTACATCTCTTCTTGCATAGCATACATGCACAACATTTTGTGTACCATGGGAATAAAATAGTGGATGCACATGTTCAAGCCTCTTTTTTTATTTTATTTTATTTTAAATTTTTATTATTATCTTCATTTTATTTATACACATTTCTCATCTGTTTTATTTAATTTTTTTTACTATTAAATGTTTAATGTGAAGAATTGCAATTTTTTTTAAAGTTAAGAGAAAATTCAAAATGAATTGGATGATCATCACATGGATAATCAACAGACAATTTCATGTAAAAAAAGCTCACATATTACATTTAAACGGACTTCAAAATTCAACTGAATACTGAATTTCATTTCAAAAGTAATGTGATCCATTTTTTTCTCTCTTAAATCTTAAATGTATTGAGCATCGAAATGAATTCGATTTTTTTTTTTCATATGTAATTTTTTTTATTCTTAAAATTTAGACAGATAAAATTGAATATAAATGCATTGATTCGAATTTGATCTCATTTTCAAGACACACAAAAAAAAAATCTTGAATTTACTTTAAATTTAGTCTACAAAAGTGTAAGTTTTGGGCGTTTAGTAGGTAGAAAGAATTTTTTAAAAAACTGAAAGAGAAGAATCAGGTAGAAAAATGTATTTTTTTTTTTTGGATAATATCGATAATGATGGTGAATTATATTTTTTTTCTATCTTGGAACATGAATTTAATGGTGATGCAATGAATTTTTTTTTTATCTAAGTATAGTTTTTGAAGTCCTACTATGGAATTTTAATCGCTTCTGTCTGATTTTTGTTTTGAATTTGTTTCATTGTGATTGGAGATTATCTGGTCAGAATTTTTAAGAGAACCATGAGAATTTTTTGAAATTATGATGTCAGATGAAATTCATCGGGACTGTGAATGTCCTTAAAAACCACAAAATATTGAAGGAAGGAACTCAAGGAAGAGTAAAAGTCATCTGAAATTTACTCTTAAAAAGATTGAAATTTTCCCTTTTTCGAATTCCACTTTGAATTGAAGAAATTTGGAAGGTCTGGCCAGTGGCCACCTAGACAGGCGTCGACTGACCCAAAAATGTAGATCGAGTTCGTTAAATCACCTTTTTCAATTAAAATTTGAATTTCTTACATTATTTTAATTAATCTGACAATGAAACATCAATAAAAACTCACTTGAATCCGGAATTAATCCCCTTCTTGCCCTTGCCATGTCTATATTTGATTTCATTTTTGTGATTAAATTGATACTTTTTTTTTCTCATAGTAATCACAAAAAAAAAAAACAAATAATAGACGAAAAGTACAAAGATAAAATAAATATTTTTCCTGTCATGTAATTCACTTTGATCCTATTGATCACCATTCAATGTGTTCTTTCAATCATTCTAAAAAAAAAAAAATTGAACTGCTCTATTTAATATTAAAAAAATATTTTTTGCAATTTTTTTTTTCATGTATCAATGTTTCATGTAAGGTTTCACTAAACACTAAAACAGTCATAGGCAAAAATTATATGAAATAAAACATCTTCATAATAGTATTAAATTTAATAAAGTGATCCTTGTCAAAAAAAAAAATTAAAAAATTAAACTAGTTTTACTAAAAAATCCATTTAAAAAACGTCACTAAAGGCAAAAAATTACAAAAAAGGGTCTTATCCTTTCCTCTTCAATTAAAATATTCTTTTCAAGTGTGCTGATTACTATTATTAAAAAAAAAAAATTATTATGGTGTTTGTCAATTCAAATGAATGTGCGTTCAATTTTAAATGAGAGACACCCGTATCCTATACGAAACTTTTAAAATAGATTTTTTTTTTTTAAAAAAAAATAACTATTTTAATTTTATTTAACATTTTTACTTTAAAATCACCATAGGCACTTTACCAGGCATGAATTTGAATGGTGTATGCATGTAATCATGTTAAAGGATTAAGGATGTACCTCAGGCACAAAAAAAGTAGATTATTATTATTATTATTGACATCCGTTTTATGATTCAAGTTCATTTCAAATGTAGTCTAGTTAAATGAGTGTGATTTATGATTATTGGAACCAGATATTTTGAGAGAATTTGAATTGAAATGAGATTGAATTGAATTTTTTTAAATGGAATTACTTTGAATGAATGAGTGAGTAAAAAAATAACTGTTTAATTCGATTTTTGTTTCAATGTTAAAAAATTGTTGAACATCCTCCGTAATTTGGATGTGGCATTGAATTAAACCCAGACAAGTATTTGTAGAATTGCTTGAGGCGATCCTTAAAAATAGAAATTCTTAGTAGTAAAATAGTCGAAAAAATTCATGGAAAAATTTACCTTAAGTTTATTTATGATTGAATGATTGCGCGTGTTTCAAGGCCTACTATCGTGCTTAATATGAACTTGAATCGTAAAATTTTCTATGCTTGATGACCTTCAACAGACGCTTTTTTGGAAGAAAATCAGTTTAAAAGCTCTCTGTCAATTGTGATCTGCTTTCAAGTCATAATTGAAGTCCAAGAAGGTCATTGAAGGGCTCAGACTTGTTTTTTTTTCATGGAGTTCCCCATGAAAGTCATTCAGGTCAAATTTTAATCCTCATATTCATCAATTTGATCAATGGCATGTCCTGTGGCTATACAAAAAACTTTGCATGCAGACGATCTTAAGATATTCTGAACTGCGAGACTCTGTTTGAGGCGGAGACGTTCCAGAATGATCTGGATTGTCTTTCTGATTCGTGTCATTGCTCATGTATGTCTCTTTATATTCAAAATTGCAAGACTATGAAGACTCGTACTTGGAACATAGATGTAATATTGACGTCTAATCAGAAAGGCCCTCACCGGTTTGAGTTATTCATATCATTCAATGTGTATCAATTCAACCCACAAATTTATACTCAAATTCATCACAATTCATACTCACCTACATTAAATTCTCCATAATTCGAATCGAATCGAAAGTCTTCAAAATATTTACACAAATGACACGAAATACAAGCGTTAAAATTAAAATAACATCACATATTTTAAAAAAATTTAATTCAATTCCTTTCATTTTTTTCTCTTAACCTCTCATACTCGCCTAGCAATACAAGCAATTTTTAACTGTTACCATGTTTGTTTACATGAGACTCGAAATTTTACATTTGCTTAGCTGAAATTATTATCTTATTTACTTTAAAAACTTTTAATCATACAAAAATTTTTATAGTATAATTATAATTGTTATTGTTTTACTTTTTTTTTATTTTAAACAAATATTTTTTTGCTTGGAATTTACTTTCATTTCATATCATATTTTAATTTGACTCTACTTTTATCATTAACGAGATCATCATCATCATTATAATTTTTATTATTTTATTATATGTTGCTTGTGTTTCATATCTCATTATATCAATTTAGCATGAGGAGATAATTACATTGAAATAATTTAAACTTAAAAATGATAATTATACGTATTTTTTAATTTTTTTATTTTAAATTAATAGTCCAAGTTTTCAAGAATTTTAATTTTATTTGTATTTTTTAAGACAAATGACTTTTATTCATTTAACTTTCTTATATCATAAAAATAATATTGCATTTACTTGGAAATTTTTTTATGATATAAATGATATGAAAATAAAATAAAATTTTATTATTAAAATTATTTCTTGGTATGCAGAATTGAATTATTTCAGTGAAAAAATTTTATCATTTGTGTCATGTGTATCATAAAATGTCTGTTATCCAATTGTCAATAGACGTTTAAAAGCTAAAATAAATCATGAAACGCGTGATTTGAATTCAAAATTTAACTCATTGAATTGATATAGAAATATTGGCATGTAATTTCAAGATCACAATCAGATAAAAATGTATCTCACGATCATCTAAATTTTGAGATTTTTTAGAATTTATTTAAATTTCTTTCAAAAAAATAATTTGAAAGGATTCGATAGTGATATGAGCTGTGTGCAGATCGGAGTTTGATTGAAAGTCAGACAAATTTAGCACCTTCGTCGCCTTGTAACCCATTTTTTCATTGATTTGGACGTTTCTTGTATTGATTTGGCTTGAATTTGAATTGAATCGCAAAGAAAACTCGATAAAAACGATCACATTTTGAGCGAAGCACCGGAAAATGACTTCCCAGCAATTAAAATTCCATCCGTATGAATTTCTGGTACAAAAAAAATATTTTTTCAATCAACCTGTGCTCTTCTGATACGGTTCTTATCAACTTTAAGCGTCATGATACAATTTCTTTGAATCATTAATTGCAAATAATTATCTTTTTTATATTTTTATTTTGAAATTTAAACACCGTATGCCAAACAAATTGTTATCTACAAAGTATTTAATGACCAATTCTAGTGAATCGTGAGTCAAACAACACACTTTTCGTGCACACTTGTTGTCTGTTATATTTTTGCACTTTGTGTCTTCAGTTAGTGAATTTGTAATTGAAAGTGTGATAAATTTTTACAATAGTCTTTGTTTTCTTTCAATTCTTTTTCCTCTTTCCTTTTGTACGGGTAAAAGAGCGTTTAATTTTATTTGTTATTTTTTTTTTGTAATTATGGGTCTTTATCATTTAAAGAGATGTAATTGTAATTGTTAGCACATGTAGTGGCTTTTGAAGATGAATAGTAATAAGGATGATCATAATTATCGTATTATAATTACAGTGTTTTGAAGTAATTAATTTCATGCCAATTCGAACAAAAAAGTTCTTTCAATTTGTTCTGTTTAAAGTAATTATTTTTCATTATTCGTTTACTTTAGTTCTATATTTTTTTAAATGAAATAAAAAAAAATTCCTTAATATTTTAAAGAAACTTTTAAAACAGAAAACTTTCTTATATGAAGAACATTCTGAAATCATGTAAAGTCGAATTTTAATGCGGATGCAATTAAAATTTGATCAAATTTGCCTGAAAATTTCACTTTAAGACCAATTTTTGACCTAAACTTGGCCATGACTCATGAGCTTCAAAGAACGCTCTACTAGGTATTCGGTCTCAATGTCCTCAAATTCAATGACATACTTTCGATCTCAGTGATTTCAAACCGGATTGTGTTCTCTGGTATCACGTCAATCATGACGATCATTTTAAAAGAGCTTCTCATCGATTGCCACGACCTTCATTTCATGTCCAAACCCAACTTTTTCAATTTACCTTTAAAAATAACTACTTTAATATGATCATTCAATGCAAATTTCCTTTCATTCAAATTTAAATATTTCCTTAACATCATGAAGACATATCACAAATGCCTTGTATCATTAAATCAAACCCTGATTAAGCCATCAACAAGGGCGATCAATTGTCGAATAAAATGTCCAAATTTATCCAAATCATGCACAATTTAATGTCATTTATATGCGAAAAATACACTTCACATAACATTATTTCTTTCTTTACTTATCATTATTTATCATCATTTTATTTGTATTGTTGACATTTTTTTATTCTTCTTCAGGTGGTACCTGAACAGAGTTTGAATCAAGTCTCTCACATAAATTTCAACAAATAAATCCTTCATATCATATTTTGTTTGAAATGTATTTACATTTAAATTTAAATGTAAAATTTCTTATTCAGTTGACATATAAAAATATGGTAATCAAAATCATAAAAAAATTATTATTATTATTTACAAGAAAAGCTTTAATATTATTTTTATTACAAGTCCAGGCTTGACTTAAGTCAGTATTTTAATATAAAATAAAATGAGAGGCATGATTTGGATCACAAATTAAATTATTTAGGTTTTTTTTCGATACAAAGAAAAATATTGACGTCATTTTTCATTTAAATGAATATTTTTAATATTTTTACTTGTAAAAAAAATTGATTGACCAATTTGTTTGATTTTAAAGGCATGTAAACATTAATTTCATTGCAAAATTGGGTAAAACCATGATATAATTAAAAAAAAATTGTTTTAAAAAAAAATTATTATTGATAAATTTTATATTATTTTTAATGCAATACGAATCATAATTGAATTAAATTTTTCAAACCCAATATTTAAAGTAATTCGATTAGACATGAAACGGCGTCCATGGCGAACAAAAGTCCAATTTCAAGTCATATGGTTATCAGATTCTCATAAAAATAATGATCATATTTTTTCATTTTTTTTCAATTCAATTAATATTCCATGGAAAACGTGTAATTTCATTCAAATAACGGATTTATCATTCATAACCATATTCAATCAAAGAACAAGTCATGTCTCAATCCAGTTTAAAAAGACTCAGTCAAGTCCAACATGCGTAATAATATTAATAATAATAATGAAGCATAATGACAAAACATAATCATATCATATTAAATAGGTGAGGCAATGAATAAAAATGCGCGAGTATAATTTTCAAATAACACAAATAATAATGAGATCGCGATCGAATGAATAACGACATCAGTTGATCATGTCTCCTCGTTATATTCCTATTGATGTTACTACAACTTCTTTTTTTTTTCTTTGACAAAATACTTTTTTTTCATATAAACACACATATAAATTTTAATGTTATTTTAAAATCATCATCAAGAAGACATCAATGTTGTTGTTGTTGTTCCTCGTATGTGATTAATAATAATAATAATTTTTTTATGCTTCTGATTTTTCTTGATTTGGTTCACTTCTCAATAAAATATGTGTATAGAAAAGAATAAATAATATGAAATAACATTAAATTGATGTAAGGAGAGAAAAAAAAATGTTGAAAAGAGACCAGTTTTTTGATGTCAATGTACGATTTATTCTGTTCTTTTTTTATTATTATTATTTTTAGTGCATTTCGTAAGAAAAAATGCACTATTACAGACGGTTTGTCCGCCGTCACTCTGACACTCCGTAAGTCTGTAGGTCTGTAGGTCTGTAGGTCTGTAAGTCTGACCACTGATCGCTATCCATAACTCCGGAATGGTCCATCGGAGCGAGGTCTGGTTTTTTTTGTTAGACAGAGGAGGTCTTAAGGATGATTTTAAACTCATTTGTTTCGAGATTGGGCTCATGGATTGGGCTCCAGAGCCTCCGAAGCCTGAAAAACCGTTAAAAACGGTTAAAATTTTAAAATTATTTATAATTTGTTTTGTTGGGTGAAGAAGTTTACTAAAATGAATTTTAACTTAATGGCTCTAAGATTAGGCTCAGGAATTGGGCTCAGAAGTTGGGCTCAAGAATTAGGCTCCAGAGCCTGAAAATGTTCAAAACCCCAAAATGTCCGATTTTTTCAAATATTTTTTAAAATGGCGAAAGTTTTTCAAAATGGCGGAAAATTTTCAAAATGACCGTTATTTTCAAAATGGCCGTTATTTTAAAATGACCGTTATTTTCAAAATCACCGTTATTTTCTAAATGGCGGTATAATTATTTAAATTAAAACTTGATTATATTCAATGAAACGAGTCCCATCGAAATGCACTTTTCTAAACCGCCCAGTGGTTAGAATTTCCCATTTTTAACACACACAATCGGAATATGTGATCTGGTTATGATTATCTTTTCATTTATTCTTGTTTTTGTTTAATTTTGTTGCTTGTTTCTTGATATTTTCTTCCTAAAATTTTATTTTACTCACCATTCAGAAGATATCGTGCATTAAAGATTTTTAATGATTTCTCGTCTTCTCTTATCAGGGGTGTGGTGAGATTTTTATGGTCTTGGGTTTCTGTTTTAAATTCAGTTAACTCATTAACCACCGCTCATAAAATTTTGAGTTTTGAACAAAAAATTCTTCTATGATTTATTCTTTAGATTAAAATGAAAACTTTTCTTTTCGGTGAAAATTTTAGGTTTCATATAAAAATTTTACAGGAGAGCCAAAACAAAATACGTATAAGTTCTACAGAAACCTTGTACGAGAGAGAAAAACCTTCCCCAAAAGTTTAGCTCATTATTTTTTAGATTAACGTTAAGGTACGAAAACGATTCAACCGCTTGATATAAAATATCTTAAATTAAAACTCTATAAAAGATTGACAAAGAAATTTTTTGATTTGAACGAGAAAAATGACCTCAAAGCAGGTGTTGCGTAAACGCATCAGTCGCATTAATTATTTAATTTAAATTTCTTTCGCTTTATCACCGTTTCCTTTTAAGTTTCAGGGGCAACAGGACCAGACCCCATACCAGCACAATCCGTCACTGCTTTTTATTTATTTTCATTCTTTTTACTTTTATACCGAATGCACTTTTCTGTTGTTCTTTTTTTGGTAGTAAAAAAAGTTGTAAAATAAATTTATTGGATGATTATTTCGGGTTATATTTCATTTATTTTCATTCATAAAAGAGATTGCATTGATTGTGCGTACAACTGGTAGCTGAATTGGATGTTAAGTGATTGTGTTTGGATTTTTATTTAAATTTGCTTAAAGACGATTTTACGTGTGATTTTCAGTTAAAAATTTCTTTTAAATTTCTTTTGTAGGCCATTAATGTAAGTCAGCTATTTTGAATCAATCGGCCATTTTAAAAAAATTCAGCGATTTTGAAATTGACAGAGGGCGCACAGTGCTCGAATCTTGTTCTAAATAGAAGAGAAATGCGTGTAAAATGGGTTCTCATGTTGCTTATTTGAATTTCAATGAAATTTCCTTAAAATTTTCATATAAAATTTTGATTCTTCAAAAAAATAATTTCATATTCAATAATTTTTTTTCCATTTTAATTGAAACCATTTCAAAAAATCCTCTCACACTCAAAAATCTTTAATAATCATAATCATAATACAAATATCAACCGGATTGAAATTTGAATTAAGACATTACCATATGAATATGTAACGTCCGTTTAATATTTAAACTATAACAGTAACATTTATTACATTTTTTTTTATTTCTTTCATTTTTAATGGTCAATATTTAAATAAATTATGATACAAAAAAAATAAAATAAAGATTAAAAACATAAAACATTGAATGAAAAATGAACTGGTTATTGCCTTCTAATTCCTGTTTCTTCTTTTTTTTAATTTTCATTCATGAATATTCTTACAGACTCTGTCTACAAGTCTACTGATTATTACATTGAATTGAATTTATGGAAATGGACGTTTAATTTATGCATAAAAATGGAAATAAAATGAAGAAATTAGTTTTTTGAAATCACTTTTTATACAAAAAATATTATTAACTAGTTTTTTTTTTTGAATCGAAATCAAGAATAAAAAAAGGTGAATGTCCAATAAACGTTTCATGAATGGGAACCAAATCAGAAAAAAAACTAAACGCATTTTTGATACAAATGATTTGAAATGAAATTGGATTTCAATTCTAACAGGAAGGAATGACTTAAAAAAAAATTGTTTTAATATTAAAATTTTTTCTAATTTGAATTGAAAAATATTGGATTACTTCCGATTTTTATAATAATATTTTTTTGAATGAATTTTGAGATAAAAATCATCTAATTTCAATATCCTTCTAAAATTAAAATTGTTACAGTAAGATGCATTTCAATTCAGTTCAGTTCCGTTTTAATTTTTTTTTAATTTTATTTTCTTCAAATAATAATTAATTTTTATTTTGATATTAATAATGTTCCAAGGATTTCCTGTATTTCCTGTTTATTTATTAATATTATTTTTATGATTGACATGTATGATGATGATCTTTGGCCTATTCACAGCCCATATTGATCTATTTTGATTTGATTAATGTGGGATTGTTGAGATTTATGAAGATTGTTTTTTGAGATATCTTTTAAACTAATTAAATTTCACATATTTTAATGAAATTTAAATTAAAATTTTTACCTCGTCCATGTCGTGGACCAAAGAAATCCTATTTTGCTTACTGTATTTTTTTTTTAATTTCATTTCAAAAACATAATTATGATAATTTTTTATGGATAATAAAATATGATATATAAAAAATTAACATTCATGGGATCCATAAAAAAAATATTTCATATGAAAAAAAAGTAATAAATTATAACGAACAGATCCTTTTTCTTTCAATGTTTATGCCGGCTGGATGATATACATTTTAAAATAAATTTCTCATAAGAAAAATTGAAATTCACACCAATTTGACACACAGAATGATAAAAAAATATCATATAAAGCAGATTAATTAATTAAATGTATGTTAAAATATGTTGAGATTTTTTCATTGAATATCAGAAATGGAATTGCATGGAATTTAAGGAGATTATTGGCTCTTGATCCTTTCAGTTTGAATGGAAGCTTAAATTTCAACTTATGCATATTATTTGATCTTGGTTTTTTCGACACAAACCTGTCATTATCAAAAATTATGGACAAAATGCGACCTCCTTGAGATCTGAAGCACGACAAAGACGGTAATTATGATTTTAGGCGACATTAAGGCAAAATACAAGGACTGAAAGGTCTTAAGACACTGAATGAAGGCAATTCTTAAATATTTTTTTGTGAATTCCATTTTTTCTAGAATATCCTTAAATTTAAAAAAAAAAAAATTCCAAGATCCACACTTGTGAGTGTCACATTTCAAATTCTCCAGCATATTCATGTTTTTGCTCATCTCGCTTGTATTTTCTTGTCTCCTCGTTCTTTGTTTTTATTTTTAATTTATTTTTTCATATAAATTTACAGTAATAATAACAATAATTATCATAGGATTGTTTTGTTTTACTAAGAAATCCCTCCTCTAACATTTTTTCTTGTAATTATTTTTGGAGGGAAAAAAATTCAATATGCAAATTTTTTTATTCTCATGATATGGGCTCATGTTTTTTCTTTTTTTTGAGATGTCATTTAAAAAAATGTAATAAGCAAAATTCAATTTAAAAATGAAATGAATTTTTACAAGAAAAAGGAGACACTTGTGACGTTATTTGATATCATTTAGACCTGTATTTTAAATGCATCTGCGCGAAACTTAATTTCTTCTTTTAAATTTTCTATGAATATTAATTTTGATATGATTTATAATGATCCTTTGACAAAAATGAGCTTGAAATTTGATTATATTCAAATTCAATCTAAATCTAAATCGATTTTTATTTTTTAAACATTCATTTTTTTTTTAAATAAACAGCGAATCAATTTCAAATCAATGATTTAAATGTTGACAAGCGTATCAAATTCTAAACCGTCTCTTTGGCGCCTTCTGAATTATTGGCTCAAACTTATCAGAATAGCGATATTTAAACTTTCTCCTTTTAATCCAGGTGTTACATTTCCACTTACACCACTTCCGACTAGTAAAATTTCCTGTTAAATAATAAAAATAAAATATTTATCCATAAAAAATAATCACCATCATCATAATTTTCATTTTTTTAACACTTTCCTATGTCTGCTCATCTCGTTAAAATGTTATTTAAATGGTTTGTTTATAGAATTATTTCTCTATTATTTGATGAAATCCAAATGGACGCACGCAACAACAGAAAAAAAATTAAATCATAATAAAATGTTAAATTCATACGATTTTTGGTTTGGAAACAATGTAAACAAACAATTAAAAACGTATTAAAGTCAAATTGTAAAT
Organism: Culicoides sonorensis; assembly: GCA_900002565.1. NCBI lineage: Eukaryota > Metazoa > Arthropoda > Insecta > Diptera > Ceratopogonidae > Culicoides > Culicoides sonorensis. The sequence goes on along the minus strand of LN483445.1, from coordinate 158,484 downwards.
CATAATTGTTTCGGGTTAACATTTCATTGAATTTCCGATGAAACAAGATTTGAAGTGAAGTACATTGTTAAAATGAAATGAAAGTGTCACTTTTGTTTGTTTTATTTTATGTTACTTTTGAATGTGTGTGTGCATTACGGGGGCACTTTACGTTCAGGACGCATGTTTGATTGATTTTTTCTTTAAATTAAGCTCCAAAGTCGTAGCAAATATGTTAAAATTAAAATTCATTTCGAAATTTTCATTAATTTTGAGTCAAATTTTAACGGAAAAATTAAAAAATTTAAAATGAAAAAACCGTTAAAACAACTCAACAGTCGCTTGAAACGTTTACCGTTGCTTAAAATTTACTGATTTTTTCCAGACATTTTCTGTTCCTAACCAAACCAGTTGCACGATTCAGGATCTTAAAAGCGACCTATCCAGAAGATACTCATTTGTACGTAAATTTGTCCGTTAAGAGTTAGAATGATTCTAAAAACCAATTTGTTTTCGCCGCATTTCTTCTTCATTGTATATTTTTTTTAAAGTAATATTAAATAAATTATACACAAATTTAAGATAAACAATAACAATATGGATGCAGTTTGTAGGTTTTATATCTAAAGCTCATTGTTACTTTAAATGATTGTTTCTTACTAAAACGAGAGATAAATTTCATTTAAGATGAAAATTAGTATTCCTTGAATTTTAAAAACATATTTACTTGACTTTCATTAAAATTAAAAAAAACCAGTGGACAACAATTGGGGTCACTCCTAAGAGGGGTGCAAGGGGAAGCTCGACCCCCTTGGAATGTTTTGGTTTTTGTATGTTCAAACTGTGCTGGTCGATGATATTTTATAAAAGTATTTGTCCCCCCTCCTTCAAAAGCGAAGATTTGAGTTTATTTGGGGGAGTAACGGTCCTTTTTAATTTTTTTAAATATAAATTTTCATTTTAACAAATTATTTAAACAAATTTCGTTTTTTTTTATCTTTTCAGGTGAGTGAACCAGAACAACTTGACATCCCATATAAAAGGAGAATTTTTCATTCAACTCTCTTAAATAGAAACAAAAAAAACTCTCAATCAATTTAAATATAATGTTTCAACTTTACGATAAGTAACCAACCAACACGTTCCTCTTCTAACCTTTGCCCGTTATTCAATTAACAGCAATCACATTGGAATTTATTTTAAAATATTTCATTACACAGCTAATGATTGAATTTTTACAGGCATACGCACAGAAAATAATATCTAAAAATGATAAAATAAAAACAATAATTTGCTTCGTGTTTTCATAAATAAAGTCGTTAAATATTGCACACATTTTGCATTCCATTCGCCAATTAAACGTCTATTTATCAATGCAAGCAACACACATTTGCAAATAACTCTAATTTTTCAAGATAAATTCCATGTTTACTGATTTATTATCAATTTCAGCTTCATTTTTTCTTTTAACACCAGTGTCATGTTAAAGGAATTTTAACGCAACTTGATAATTTGCAAAGCAAATCAATTTGTGTATTGATTGAAAAGTTGATTACAGTACGAAGGACTCTTATGTAATAATATCAGTATCCGATTGAAATGCAATTTGTGTCATTTTTTTATGTTTTTTATAAGAATTTAGAATGGAATTCAATTTAATGACTAGGTTTGAGGCACGAGCATTAAATGAAATATTTTCCGTTACAACAAAAAAAAAATCATGTTAAACTCGAAGAAGCATGACAAATTTACCTAATTAATTGACCTTTTAGGTCTTCAAATCTACATGACCCTGACACAAAGATATAATTAAGATACCAGCAAATGCTTACTCAATAAAAATTTTAACATACAAAAGCAACAAGATGAGTTTCGTTGTTAATGATCACAGAATCATAAATTACAATCTGTGTACATACAACGAACAGTACTGAAATGGGTATATATGAAGTTGATGATGATTATTATTATTGTTTTTTATTTTTTTTTTTTTTAATTTTTTTAAATGATATCATTTAAGCAATTATTTCGATGTAGTAGAAACTGTTTTCATTTAATTTTTGATTAACATGGAACATAAAAATAAAAAATTATGCTTGAATATGCTGGATTTTTGATATTATTCATTTAATTTTGAGGTCATACGTAGACTAGTGAACTAGTACTTGAAATTTCGCTGAGTTAATTCTAAATTCAGAAACCTGAGGGATTTTCGGCCTTAGAGTGGTAGGAATTCAATGCTAATGTCATTGAATGTGAATTTGAAATGAAAGTCAAAATCCGTTGAACGAAGCTTCACTTTATGGTAAACACACTTCAAAAAATGTCGGACGTGATTGTGAACTAAGAACACGAGCGCATTTCAATGGATACATTACACAATTTACCACTGAAGATTCGTTCATTTTTTCCGGTTTTTTTGGAGAATTCCGTATTTTTTGAAAAATTATGCGATTTTGAAAAATTCTTTGACTTTATAAATTTCCACAGTTTTCCACGATTTTAAAAACTTCCACTGATTTTTCACAATCTAAAAAAAAATATGATTTTTGAAAATTGACACAGGCGAACAGACAGAATGAGCACCCACAATACCGCCTATTTTCTTAAATCGACCAGAAATGTGCTAATTGATTGAAATTCGTTGTTTTTCATTGTAAAAATGTTCTCTCGAAGTTGTTATGTCTAAATTAGCTTCTGTTTTATTACAATCAATATAATTTTTTATTAAAATCAAAAAATTTTAGTAAAAGAGTCGAATTGTTTTCCATGGTTGTATCAATGTCTTCATGACACAAACTTGATTTAATTTGTTATGATTCAGATTTTTGTTTATTTTCGAATATTTAATTGGCTTAATTTAATTCAATTTACTGTGCTTCTCATTGAAATGACATTTATTATTTTCTTTGTCTCACATCTCCAGTGCTGATCGGATTGTTATATGTGTCATCGTCACCAATGACATCACCCTCAAAATCATCCTCCAACTCCTCAATATCATCCAATTCCATTTCAGGTTTTCGACACCGTGTATCCCAAAACCAAATCAAGCCACACAGAATTGAAACCTCAAAAAACACACCAATATAAGGCCATAACATTACATATTTTTGCCATACATGCACATTTGTTGAAATTTCCCTTGTAATCCCTAAAAGTTTTGTTGCTTCATTTTCCACCACACACGTATAAGTGTTTGTATCATTTGTTTTTACATTGAAAATCAACAATCTTCCATATTTTTCGCCATTTTCGAGTTTAATGTGGTCTGTACTCCCTCTTAGTGATGTGTTTCCAATCCTCCATGTTACGGAAGGGTGTGTGCCATCAACAGCGCATGTCAAATTTAAAACTTCACTTTCAACGAAATAATATTCTTCGTTTAATGTCGCCTTTACATTTGAGATCACGTTAATTGAAGCATTGACACCATATTTGGTGGTGCAAAAATAAATTCCGCTATCTTTGGATGTTGTCCTCTCGATACGGAGTGTTTCCTTTTCCATTCTGTAGTGATGATTTTCTTGGATTTCAATGTTATGTGTTTCATTTAACTTTTTATACCATTTCATTTCGCTTTCAGTATTTGACATGTCACGAGGAACTTCTGTTAAGGCACAAACCATATTCAATACACACCCAATTTCAAAGATTTTTAGTTTCTCTTCAGGGAAATCGTAATTTGGGGTGATTTTTTGTCCAAAAATGGACGTTGAGGTTGAAAATAATACAAATATTGCACTGTAAATTAATTTTATCATCATTCACAACAAAAAATAGACGTTTTGTGATTAAATTTCAAAAAGAACTGAAATAATTTCAGAGAATGAATAATAAAAAGGAACATATTCAGATAAAATTGTTTCTGTATTGCCATGAAAATACTAGAATTTGTATGAAAATTAAATTGAGTGCAACTATTTTGACCCTTTTTAATTAAAAATCACATGAATGTGTGGAATTTCTCTCTACTTTAACAAAATACAGAGAGAGAGTGAAAGAGACAAATCTTCTAAAGCACACCTTACACCAAAAATCCTTATGGCCGTATATCCTTGAATTGGAATTTGAAAAAAAAAACCGTTAAAAAATGAAAATTTGTTACTCTCATTTAAAAAAACAATCGTCTTGAATCGGAGACAAATAAATTTTAAATGTCTCATGTACGCCTTGATTGAAATCAATTAAGAAAATATTTCATTTCAGTCTAATTGAATGACGATGAGTGTTCTCCTCAATTGAACCCTCAATGAATGATTCAGATTTTTTTCTCTAAATTCTGATGCAATGACAAAATTTCTTATTTCAATCAAAAACTTTCTCCATATAAATCAAAATATGAATTGTATTTATTTTTTATTCACTTGGTCAAATTTGAAAAAAAAAATTCCCATCAACTCATTATCGCCCAACACAATCATCAAAACACCATCATCGTCATATCTCTCACTTTAATCGCATCACACATCAACACTTCCACAAAAATTTTTCAATTCAACTAACATTTAATACACTTAAAATAATTACTTTTATTTGATTAATTTCATTCCAATTTAATTGAATGCTGTCTCTCTGTTTCATAGACAGACATTTTTGTTATGAGAATAAAAATTATAAGTGATGCTAAAGTAAGTCAAGTCAAGTGGATCTAATTTTTTTCCCATGTGCTAAATAGACAACAAAAAAATGAAAGAAAATTGTTTTTTTATTCGTATGTTTCTACATACAATTAAAGTGTAATTGAAATACATGTAATTTTAGTGACGATGACAAGACAAATGATTTTATGACTCTTTTACCACCATTAAATTTGTTTGTTGGTTGTTATAAGCAGATGTAATGAAGTAAAGGCGGTAAATTAAAAGTCAATTGAAAATTGATATTGTGTGTGTGCTATGAGTTCGAGGTCACTTTCTCTTGATTTAATTTGAGATGCTCTTAGATTGTAAAATTAAGTCCTCTTAATTGAAGTTTTAATTAAACAAGTAACGAGTCTTACGTTAAGATAAAAATATTTGTTTCCTCTCGGATAAAAATTTATCAAGGTAAAAAAGGAAGTGCATTGAATTCATATCACAAAAATATGATAAAAAAAATCATACGACTCTCAAATGAACCAATTGAATGTTAAAACGTCACATGAATTTTCCTTATCAAGCACGTGCATTTTACACCTGAAATTTGAGATCAAGAATAGCTTAATTGAATTGATCGACAAATTACATTGAAATACAGGTTTTTTTTGGAACAAAGAGTGTAATTTTTTAAAACAGATCCTTTTTTCGCACTCTGTTATTCGAAAATACTTAGAAAAAAGGCATTCAAGACTTATGAAAAGGTCGTCGATGCTCATTTTTTTTATTCAATTAAGTAATTCTATGGGTACCTTTTTTAAGGTCTTCAATCCCTATTTACCGCATATTTTCTCGCAATATTCTGATTTATTTCGAATTTTTACAGTGTATTAGATCACATGACCCTTAATCAATTCACGAGTTTCGTTTTTTAATTTGATAATTTCATCCTATTTTTTTTTAATTTATCTGAATATTTTTTGTTTCAAATTAAGATTAATTTCAGTATATAAAGAGGTGACATGTATTAAATCATTAGTTTTGCAACAAAAGCTCATATTTCTAAATTTTCTAAATGAGTTAAATTTTGTGTTTTGTGTAATGAATTTTAAACTACTTAGAAGTAGTGAGAAGACCGTAGATTTTTCAAATTATCATAGAGGTAAGAAGTGTGATTGAATCATTTCAGAATTTTTAAATTAATATTTTATTTTAGACAGACAGTAGACAGTAGTTTAAAGAAAGTCACAGACTCGCCTCATTCTTGTCAAATTTAATTCCTATTGTCTGCAGGTACCTTTGTTAGTTTTATTTTATTAATTTTAGAAACTAATTGTATTATTTTATTAAGAATAGATTTTTTAGTTAACTTTTGTGTTTTTCCATCAAAATGAAATTTTTATTACAATTAATATCAATAGTTTTGATTTTTGAGAAGGGATCAACGGAATTGGTTTGCAAAAGTGACAATAGCTGTGTCTTTTCAGGAGTGACACAGCTTGAACCTGGAAAAATATTTAATGAATCGTTGCAAAAAAACCCTTCAATTGTTCAAGTAAGTTTTCGTGATTCAACAATTCACACTTTTACCGATGAAGTTTGTGAGGCATTTCCAAATTTGAAAAACCTTTATGTTACATCAGTTTCATTAAAAAACATAACTTCAAATGCTTTAAATCGTTGTACCAAACTGAAAGACATTTATTTTAACAACAACAGCTTAACGGTACTGGATCCTGATTTGTTCAAAAATAATCTTGAATCAAGTATCATTTATTTGGCTTCTAATGAATTGAAGCATATCGATGGAAAGACGTTTGAGCCTATGAAGAATTTGTTTTTTTTAACTCTATCAAATAATTATTTGACTGAGTTTCCAGGTAAAGATTTTCCAAAATTAAAAAAGCTTGAAGTGTTAGGAATCACAGCAAATGATATTACATTTATAAATGGATCTGCTTTAATTGAGAAGTTTCCCAGATTGAAAAATATTGCCTTAAGTGAAAATTTATTAGACTGCAATTCTTTGAGTGAATCCCTAAAAATTATAGTATCAAACAAAGTCAAAATTTGGACAGACTCCTTTTCTCGCACACGGTCTTTTCCAACCACAAACATTAACAATATCACTTGCTTGACTGATGAGCAGTATTTAGATGTAATTTTTACAAATTCTACATCTGAAGAACTGAAAAATATCATGATGAAAACAATGTTAAAAAATAAAATATCACGAATATCACAAAATCAAATCAAATCAGAACAAAACACAAATTCATCAATTGTTATCTCATCCCAATTAAATGAGGTTCGCAATGAAAATCGGATCTTCAAAATTTGTTTCTACACTGCTCTCGTGATGAATATCATTTTATTTGGATTTTTATGTTTATTCATTGTAGAAAAAATCAAAGTACGTCAACAAAATCAGTGGACAAAATTATCAAACAGTGATTAAATTAAAATTTCAAATTTTATGTAATTTTGTTATTAATTTGATCAATAAATAAAAAATAATCACCTAAAAAAAGAAAATTAATTCGATAATGAAACATCAATAAAAACTCACTTGAATCCAGAATTAATCCATTTCTTGACCTTATCATGTCTATATTTGATTTCATTTAATTAAATTGATACTTTTTTTCTCATACCAAATCACAAATACTAGATGAAAATTAAAAAGATAAAATAAATATTTTTCCTCTCATGTAATTCAGTGAAATTAAATCCTTTTAATTGAAATTTTAATCAAAGCTTTAACGAGTCTTACGCGATTCATTTGAAAAAATGAAGTTAAAAGTATTTGTTTCCTCTCGGATAATAATTTATAAATGTAAAAAGGAAGGTATTTGAATTCATATCACAAAATTATGATAAAAAAATCATACGATTCTCAAATGAACCAATTAAATGTTAAAACGTCATATGAATTTTCCTTATCAAACACGTGCATTTTACACTGAAAAAAGAAATTTGCGATCAAGTGAAGTTTCATTGAATTGACCGACAATTTACATTGAAATACAGGGCTATTTTTGGAACACAGAGTGCAATTTGTTAAAACAGATCCGTTTTGCACCCTGTTATGAGAAAATTACTAGAATATATGCATTCAAGACCTATGAAAAGGCCATCGAGCTCAAAATTTTTTTTTATTCAATTAATTAATTGTATGGGTTCCGTTTTTTATGAAATCGTCGCCTTTTTTAAGGTCTTGAATTCAATTTTCAGGATATTTTCTCGCAATATTTCGCGTTATTAAATTTTTTTGCAGTGTATTAGATTACAAAACTCTTCTTAGTCAATTCACGAGTTTCCTTTTTCATGCTGATAATTTCATCCTGGTTTTTTAAATTTATCTGAATATTCTTCTGATTCATATTAAGTTTAATTTCAGTATATAAAGGGGTGACATATAATTAAAAACATGGGTTATGAGTTAAAAAAAATATTTATTTAATTATTAAATGGGTTAATTTTTGTGTTTTCCATTAAAATGAAGTTTTTATTACATTTAATATTGATAATTTTGATTTTTGAAGGGGCGTCAGCAAAATTAAACTGTTATAGTGACAAAGGCTGTGCCTTTTCAGGAATAACAAAGCTTGAACCTGGAAAATTGTTTAATGAATCGATTCAACAAAACAATTCAATTGTTAAAGTAGAGTTTGAGGGCTCAAAAATACACACTTTTACCGATGAAGTTTGTGAGGCATTTCCCAATTTGAAGATACTTTATGTAAATAGGGTTTCATTGAAAAAAATAACTTCAAATGCTATAAATCGCTGTACTAAATTGGAAGAAATTTCGTTTAGAGAGAACGAGTTGACGGAATTGGATCCAGATTTGTTCAAAAATAATGTTGGATTAAAGGAAATATGGCTAGCTTCTAATCAATTGAAGCAAATTGATGGAAAGATTGTTGAGCCTTTGAAGAAATTGATGACTTTAGATCTATCAGACAATCATTTGACTGAATTTGCAGGTAAAGATTTTCCACCATTAACAAAACTTGAAGAGCTATGGATCACAGCAAACGATCTAACATTTATAAATGGTTCGTCTTTAATTGAAAAGTTTCCAAATTTGAATGAGATTTACATTAACGAAAATTTATTTGACTGCAATTCACTTAATGAAACTTTAAAAATCTTGGAATCAAAAAAAGTCAAAATTTGGACAGACTCCTTTTCTCGCACACGGTCTTTTCCAACCACAAAAAATAAATATATCACGTGCATGACTGATGAGCAGTATTTAGATGCAATCTTTGCAAATTCTACAACTGTAGAACTGAAAAATATCTTGATGAAAGCCATGTTAAAGAATAAAATATTGAAAGAAACTTCACAATATCAAGTTAAATTGACAAAAATGCACCAAAAATTTTCACAAACTGAAGCCAAATTGGAACAATGTACAAATTCATCAATTGAAATCTCATCCCAATTGAATGAAGTTCGTGAAGAAAATCGTATCTTCAAAATTTGTTTCTGCACTTCTCTAGTGATGGATCTCTTTTTACTTGGATTTTTATGTTTATTCATTGTAAAAAAAATCAAAGTACATCAACAAAATCAGGAGGAAAATTAAAACTCACTAAATAAAATTATCAAACACCCTGTTGCGCGTAAATGCCTAAAATTTAGGCACTCAATGCCTTAAAAAAAGGCATCCGATGCATAAAAAATAGGCATCCATATAAAACCTATAGAATGTGTAGCGCAATGCCTAAAAATTAGGCATCCATTTCAAGAAAATTTTTCTACAAAGTATGTTTTGTATGCCTAATTTTGAGGCATCGCGCTACACATTCTATAGGTTTAATATGGATGCCTATTTTTTATGCATCGGATGCCTTTTTTTTAGGCATCGAGTGCCTAAATTTTAGGCATTTACGCGCAACAGGGCAATACTTAAATTTATATTTGAAATTTAATCAATCAATGTAATTTTATTAATAATTTTATCAATAAATAAAAAAAAAAATAATCACCTAAAAAATGAAAATTAATTCTAATTACATAAATGAAAACCTTTAAATTAATTAAATTACCAGATCAAAATATCATTGAACAAAAAAAAATTAAAATGATCTAAATTATGAGTGCACTTAAAAATTAGTATTATCCTATAAAATAATTTAATTACATTGAAGCACAAAATTTTACATCATTTGATAAAAGGTAATCAATTTCAGTATTTGTTTCTATTTCAATAATAATTGAAAAATTCCAATTTAACATATTTATTGAAATTTTTGTGTCTGATCGCCCAAGCAAATATTTTGAATAAAAAAATTTCATTGTTATTAAAATTTTGTCCCCAAAATAAAAAAAACAAATAATGTTCATACTTATGACTTGTCAAAATGTAAATTATTTATTATTTTTTCTCTTTCTCTCTATCAAAACAAATTATTTGACGAATTTCATTACATAATATCAAATCATCTTCATTTGAAGAGTAATGAAGAAAAAAATCATCACTGTAAAACTTTGAATACAAACAATTCAGTGTCTAATTTATGGAGAAAGAGTGGGTGTGAGTGTGTAGCTCGGAAGCCAAAAAAAAATATTATTATTGTTATTATAATTCAAAAAATCTGTATGAAATGCAATGAATTCAGTACATAATTGAAAGAAAAAAAAAACAAATATTTGATGAGATGATGATAAATTAATTAATTTAGTTCCGATTTGGTGCCATCTTGGGTGAAATCATCATTAATTTAGTTTTAATTAGTAAGGTCAATTAGTTTAGTCTTACAAAAAATGATGTTTCACTGAAATACTCAAGAAATTTAAAAAGAAGTGTAAGATGATGAATCTAATTAATATTTTTATTTTAGAGTCAGTGTTCGTCGTCATTATTATTAGAATTTTTATATAATAATAAAAAAACAAAAATATTCTTGAAATGGGGTCAAAAGTCATAAATATATTTTTTTAAAATTCAGAGTGACGACACACAAAGTCTGAATTTGAGATTGAATGACATCTGATTCAGGTCATACAAAATTAAAATGAACTAAAATTGACACTTACTCAAGACAATGGTAGTTGGATTGGAGTACAAACGCAATTTTGCTCCCTCAAGCTGTCTAGGCCTGATTTTTCTTTAAGATTCTGTTTTCTGTTGAAATTTCATGTAAAAAAATCATCTTTATTGAAAATAAGGGTTCATGTTCCACTTCATGAGCTAGGGACAGAACATATACTGAAAACAAAGTATTTCAATGGACAAATTTCCATTAATTTCAATACACCAAACATAATTTACGCACAAAATACTGTGATAAGATAAGAGATGTAAACAAAAACAAAGTACATTTAACTCTATTTGTATAGTGAATTTATTACAGTCAAATTGCCTTTCAATTTCAGTATTAATCGATAAGTGTTTTGAAGTGGATCGAACTCCAAAAAAAATAAAATTATTTCGAAATTTAATCAAAAAACCAAATAATGGTTCCATCTGGCGCTCTCTTCATTCACGGACTCTACATTTACATCGTCACAACATTCGGAAATTCTAAAAATAAAAATGATAAAATTCCAATATATCAATGTTTTATCAACAGTCAAGGTGAATGCTTATTTGAACAAGTGCAAATAACTGAAACACAGTCACAATTCAAAGTAACGAGTGACGTTCCACAAATTAGTGTAAATAAAATATCATTTGATACCACAACATCACAAATGCATATTTTAACATCAGATATTTGTGATAATTTTCCGAATTTAAAGGAATTAAATTTAAATTCCCTTGGAATCAGGTCGATTCAAAGAAATGCTCTCTTGAAATGTAAAAATCTCGAAAATGTTTCAATGCGATGGAATAAAATAAGGAAATTTGATCTAATTTTATTGAAAAATAATATGAAATTGAAACGGATTGACTTGCGTGATAATCCGATGTTGGTACTTGACATTAAAAGCATATTGAGGTCTAATCCTGGCATAGAAGAAATTTTGTATGATGGCCCATATGAAAAGAAGAAGCAAAAGCTCTTGAAAAGGCATTTAAAATAAAATTAAAAAATTTCTTGGATCTTAACGCCTTAAAATGAGAAAAAAAGAATAAACAGCGTGTTATACATGTCTTGCAATGTAACGCCACAATTTGACCCATATTTAAATGGAACAAAGATCACGTAATTGTGCAACAAACATACGGAAAACAGTGCTCTTATGAAACAAATAATGAATGTAGTACAATGATCATTAAAATAAAAAAATAAAAAAAAGTTTGTTATCAAAATCGAATTCAATTCAAATTGAAGAAAATATGAAAAAAAATAAAATAAAGCTTCAATCAGAATATCAGAGATGTCGTTACTGCTTTATTTTTTCTTATTTATTAAAAATGTTAATTATGTTGCATTGAACTTAATTTCAACGAACATGCTCGCTATAGTGAACTTTCTGTAGATGATCGTGTTTGTTCGTTTTATGTCATTTTTTTCGTGAGTTTTGATTTCGATGCAATGCTACACAAAATTTTGAAGCTTTTAAGTTCACATTTTAACGTGAAAGCACAAAATACGATTCACATTGATAAAAATTGAGTTACTTGAAAGCTTTTTTATGATCTTTTTATTATGTTTCTTCTTTTACCGTCTTCTTCTTATTTTCATAAAATCATGTTAAATGCACTCCATCGTTTTAAAATCGTACAAAAATAAAAGTTCATTGTTCCCGCTCATTTTCTACGTTTGCAGATCTCGCATAGACACGGATCTTAAAATAGTCTTTTTTATCTCATTTCTATGAGCACTCACTTTAAGTGAACTTGAAACATACAATTATTATTATGATTAGGTATTAAAAAGCGAGTTAAAATGAAACATTACATTTATTGGTATTGAAACATATTTATTGCTTGTTACATTTATTTATGTTTTTCTTTAGTTACTAATACTTTTGTTATAATACCTCTTGACTATTTTTTTTATTATTGTTCACTACAGCGCACGTGCATGCTAGTTTAAGTAACTATTTCAGGATTAACCGTACAAGATTTTTGTATACGGGTTAAAACTGGTATTAAAAGTAAGAAAGAATGTGAGGTGTTTTATTGCATATTTTTTTTATATTCAAGTTTTCTTTCTTTCTTTCATTTTATTTCATTTCTTTAATTTAAATTGATTATTGTTATTTATTGATAGATTTTGACCTTTTTGTGCTGTTTTATTTCTATTAATTTTTTTTTATTGTTGAAATTCATTTTTTTTAAGTGATTTGCAATGTAATGGAAATTTTTTTGTATATAAATCAGATTTAAGCCTCATTTTATCAACTTTAACGGAGGTCACTAGCTCTGTGAATTGAAAATGGATCACAAACTTCCCTGAAATGCTTCGCACAGATTTCACAAATGAACTTTTTTCTCAAAATTTTCAGGATTTCAGGTTCCAGATTTTTCTATTTGGTGCTCTTGCGCTTACAACTGCATAACTTCTAATCTTTTTTTTGCATTGTGGATTGTACGGTGCAGTGGTTAGAGTATTGGATTATCAATTTTAAGGTTGGCAACTCGATTCTCTCTTTAGCCATGAAACAATTTGAGTTAAAAGCTAGGTAAAGTTTGCGTCTGCTAGGGATGGCAGGATGAAAGCTAAGTCCCTCGGATGATAAAAACGAGTATCCACAATTGGCCCGACTGATCCCCTGAGTGCAGGCTTAATAGCCGCCCTATAAATCTGATCTGATTTCTTTGCATTTCTTATCCATATTTCTTTTGATCCTCAACCACGTCTAGCAGAAAAAGTCATCAAGCCTTCTTAGCAGTTAAGGTATTCAAGACATCCGACAACAAGGCATCCGATGCATAAAAATAGGCATTCAAAACAAATTTTGTGGAATTTTACTATAAAACATGTTTTGGTTGCCTCATTTTAAGACATTTACGCGCCACAGGGTATGCATATTCAAATCTCATTATTAAGTAGCTCATTATTTAACCTTGGACCCAGAAAAGCTGTCTCTTAAATGCAATCCATATTCGTTTTGAATGTTCGTTCCTGAAATGCAAAAAAAAAAATAATTTCATTGCAGTTAAAATGAATCCCATTAACATTAAAAACATCAAACACAATACAAATAATCGCAAAAATTATCACAAATATAATTTTTTTATCCTTTTAATTTAATATTTTGTAGATTTCGTTTGTAAAAGAGATTTGCCGCCTTATTCGTGTTCTGTTACTTATATTACAAACATAATCTTATTATTGTCTCATATTTTCATATTGTTATTTTTTTTTGTCTTTAAATGAATAAACAAAATGTTTATTTTTTTACAGTGCCATGAACATTTAAAACAAAATGAAAGAGAACGCGACTCATTATCTCTCGTAAAACAAACCGTAAAAAGAACATTTAATAAAAATGTGTCGATGTTGGAAAAATTTTATTCCTTTTTATTTTATTGCATTTTAAACATTTTTTTATTGTTGTTTCAATTTATTGAAATTTTATGTTTTATATAAAAATCTTGTGGTTATCACGATTCTCGGATAAAATGTGATATTTTTTTGCCATTGTATTAAATGGACATAAATAAAAGCGATTTTGATTGAATTGTTCATTAAAAAAAACTGAATCTCATACCAGGGCTGCCAATTCAAATGGAAATTCAATTGAAAAATTATTTTTTTTTTCTAGGAAATTAAAATTCGAAATTGAATTTCATTTTTTTGATAATTTGAGACTTAAGATACGGATCATGAGAGATGTGGCAACCCTGTGATACTGAAATTTTATTTTTAAAATAAATTTTAAAGGCTTTAATTGAAAATTTTTACCTTTTTTGATTAATTTCAAACGATTTCCTTTCCAATTATGATCATACGCTTAATTTAATTGAACAAAAAAATGTGTAACAATGTGAAAAATTCAATATCGAGACACAAAAATATCCTTAAAATGTTCAAATTACAAGGAATTTCATATTTAAAAGTCCATTCAATGCATTTTTATGTATAAAATTTATTTTATAATACAAACAATGCAAATTATTTTTGTGTCTCTTCTTATTATTGCTTTCTTTTTAATTCCGTTTGATAAAAATAAAATAAAATAAAATTATTTATGTTCTTTAAATTCTTTGTTTTTTTATCCAAAATATATAAAAATATATATTAAAAATGAACAATACGGAATACGGGCATTAAAAAAAAAGTAAATTTTATCACATCAGAATCTTTCGTTTATTCTTCTTCTTCTCTGAGATATTTCTGCTTATATAGTGCTTATATATGCAAATAAGACGCTGGTCTGATTGTTATGCGATAGTATTGAATGTCATGGGAACAGTATTTCTAATATTGAGTGTCTTGTAAAAATAATATATACAAAAAATAGCTCAAAGGCTCACGATTAACATGGTTGTTTGTTGTGTTCTATAATTATTTTGAAGTTATTTTCGATTTTCAATGCAACAAGGACTTGAATATCATCTAGAAAGGTGGTGATTATTTCGTTCTTTGTTCATCTGTTATCATTATATAATTTTTTCCTTGATTTTGAGAACATTTTAAAGAACCTGAAGCCTTTTTCAATGCCCATGTCATCAATTTCAGTTAAAAATATCGAGGCCTGTCTACTTTTTCTTAGTAATTTTTTTTAATATCAAAATATCACAAGTAAAATGCATATAAAATAAAAAATTCATGCAAAAATTTCTGTAATCGGATTAAATTTTTTCTGGATAGGCTTTATTAAAAGTAAAAATATATTTTTTGTTATCTCTCACCATTCTTTTTACATAAAAGTAGCATAAAACAATGGAAAACTGCTACAATCAGGCTTCTTTAGTCCAGTGTTTAAGAGTCGAGTCGAGTCAAATCATGCATACATAATACAATGAAATACTCAATTTATCACGATTTTTTATGCATTTTCTGTGTTTTATTTTATTTTATTTTAAGATGCATTTAAATAAAAAATATAAAATAAAATAAAAAATTAAATTAAAATTAAAAGTATCTTTAATTGATAATGTGAGTGCATTTTAACTCTATTTGACTCAACATTTGCCTTTCCCCTCAAGACAGGGATCTGACACAATTTTTATTCTAAGATTGACCCTAATTGTCTAATTTGAAATTTCCTGAAACGACTTTAAATCTCATTCAATTTATAACGGATTCAGATAAGTGACCTCAAAAGCGCATATTCAACCAGGAATTGTCTGATAATAATGCGAAAGTAAGATAAAACTTAAAAGAGAAGAAAATAAACGGTTTTCATTGCATGATTTTTATTCTTTATTTTTTTTATGTATTTTCAAAGCAATCCAACAAGTTAAAGTCCATTCCAAGCAGAGCAGATTAGTGATGCTATGCAAAGTAGTGAAAAAAAAATAACTTACAATCAATTGAAACGAAACTTTTAAAAGTAATAGTAAATTTCAACTTAAAATTTCAAGATTTACTCATTTCAATGAAATTTCAAGCAAAATATTACAAAAAATTTACGAATCAGACTCATTTACTGCCATTTTGATTACAATCAGCTCAAAAATTAAAAAAATTTAGCGCACTGAATCGTTATACTTTAACCTTTTCATATTCACATCCATTTACTTGCAAAAAAAAATTAAAAATTTCAGCATAATATTTTTTTTAAAAAGTATTTTTTTCATTTATATGAAGCAAATTCGACAGAACATTACTTTGTATTGTTATCTTTCTTTATCATCTTTTCAATTTCATATTTTTTCATATTCCTTTTATTGCCCATTCCAATATACGTCAAAAATTGTTAAATTTATATAAAATTAAAATGAAAAAAAAATCATAATCATGATAAATTCCAGTCAATAGCCAGTTTTGAACAAGTAATAAGTCTCTTTAGATTATCATTATTATTTTAATGTTCGTTCGGGTAATATAATAAAATAAAATTTCAACTAAATATAATGATTTTAATATTGAAATATATGTTAAAGAATATGAGTATGAAAAAAAATATTATACTCATTCGATAAAAGCGATAATATGAATGTTATAAAGAATAAACCAGTATTGATCGATTTATACATTGATGATTTGTATTTTTTTTTTAAATTGAATATGCGTTGAAGTAAATGAAGAAAATGATCGACTTGTGATCAGTTGATGGCATGTAAATATGGCTAATTGTAGCTGTATGATAAATTTCAGAACATTTTTTTTTGATAAAAAATTAAGATTTCCGTATGAAACTAATGAAAGTGGTGTATGACAACTTTATTCAGTATAGTCAGGACAGCATTTTTGCAAAACATACTTAACACTTTTTTTCAACTAATCTAATAGAAAATAGAGAAAGAAGCTTAAATTTAGCGTAATTTTGTATCAAATTTTAGGTTTTTTGATGAAAACTCAATTTTTTTGTATGAAAACCATTCAAGCCACCCAAGAAAAAGTTAAAGAACTATTGATTTTCTACAACTTTGCTGAATATACCATAGGTGTATTTCTTTCATAACTGCTTTTAAAATCAATAAGTTAGAAATAACAGATATATTGGTATGTGTTGTTTAGTCTTCTTTAAATTACATACATTCGGTTTTGCTCACAAAAATCGGCTTTTTTATATGAAAAGGATAAAAGTGATGTATGGCAACTTTGTTCAGGATAAAATAAGCTACATTTCTGCAGAAGAAAGTTTTGTTTTATCTTGACACCTTCATGTGCTTATAGCGTGTTTTGTGAGAAAATTTGCGTGATTTGTCCCAAAAAAACTTTCAACTGAAAATTTGAGCTATTCACAGGTCATTGGCAAAGAAGAACCTATATCGGTTAATGTTTACGCTCGTGAGCTCATCTCATAAAAAAAACCGAATTTTGACGAAAAAACGATGCCACTCCCTCATCTTCCACCAAAAAACCTTCAAACACTCTAATTTTAATTTTTTTTCACGTAGAAAATAATTTTTTTAAAAGCAAAATGCATTTTGTCGATTTTCTCAATTGACAAAATCTGCCATACTTCAAATGGCCGCCATTCAGTCAAAGTTCACTATTTTTTTCGGAAATCATACCCTCGCATCGATCAAAATTTTTCAGTGGAAATGGAATTCGAAACGGTGAATTCCACCTTTATAATGCGCTTATGTATATCACATTCACGATTACGTTCTTAATTTTTTTAATATTAATTTTCTTGATATTATTATGCATGCATAAGCATACCATCAATAAACATTAATAAAAAAATATAAAATGTCGAATATTTTATCAATATTATCTTTTTTTATAAACATTTTATATTGGATTATTTTATTTTTTTTTCATATTCATATTAAAAAATATATTAGTATAAATATGCAAAGCATGAGACGTTCAAATAAAAGGATTAAAATGAAAGAAAAATTGACGTCTCTTGTCTGAATAAAAATAATCGAGACCCTGAAGCATAAAAATTATATAAAATTATGTCGGATTTTAGTTTTTTGAAGTTTTTACAAATTTTTTTCAAGGAATATTTGCATGAAATTTGTTTATTTTTTATTATGAATATGAATAAAATTCGTTATTCTAGAAAGAAAAAAATAAGTTAATCAATGATTTTTATTCACATGGGTGCTAAAATTCCAATTAATTTCAATATATTTAATATTTGATGTTTGACAACAACAGGCCTTGAATTACGAAATTTCTTAGAAAAATATTATTTTATAACAAAACAACGAGTCATGATATTTTTTTACAATACACGACGTAATTTTTGATAATTAAACAAATTTGTATTAAAATTGTGTCAAATTAAACTGATTTACTCAATACTTTTTGGTACAGTCACAATTCATATAACGTTTTAATGTCTCAAAGTTCATTCACATCAAAAAATAAGTCAATTTCATGCTAATTACTTTCTTATCACCTCATAAACACCTCTCTTTATACACACATGTACACACACACTTTGCGTTGCATTGCAAAAAAATAAAACAAATCGGCTTCATCCTTTTAGTTTTGTTTTAATTTTTTTTCATTTACATCAAAAAAACACATTTTAAAGCACGTTCCTTTTTGTGTTCTTCCTACAGTCATCTCTCACTTCATAATCAAATTGTTAATACCCACACTCTCTTTTTTTTCTGCCATTGCCTTGTATTAAAATGTGTGACGTTCCTCTGAACATTTATATTTCCATCATAAAAGTGTTCGATGATGTTGTTTACAATTTTATTTTGCATTTTAAGTTTCTTTCAGATCTTCAAGTGGTTTATTTTTTTATTTATTTCTTAAAAGAACATCGAAAAGAAAGAAAACCACAAAATATTCATATATGCAATGCAATGCAACATATTCAAAACAACAACTGAAATGAACATTTAAAGACATTTTATTATTACTAACACATGTAAATCAGATGTAATTTGATATTTTTTTGTACCTTTTATTTTTGTATTTTTTTCTTCTTATTCTTATGTTCTGTATGCTCATTTCATGTCTTTTCATCTCTTATTCTTCTGTTTCATTTCTGATTTTGATCAGTGTTCTTATTTTTTTTTTATCATCATGTTTCTTTTCTGCTTTAACTTAATTCTGAGTGTATTTTAAAGAGTAATAGAACTTTCCTGCCCCTTTTTCTTAAAAAATATGAAATAAAAGTGCATTATATGGGATTTTAAAAGCCTTTACGAATTAAATTTTAGAAAAATAATGAAAAGAGAATGCAAGAAAAGAATTAAATGAGCAAAGTTAAAGATTAAAAGAATTTGATTATGTCAAAATCGATGTTTTTTTTCTTTTTGCTGTAATTTAACCCATTGTGCCCTAATTTGTTCTAAATCATGTTTTTATGGACAGTTTTTTGCACATTAAGCTTTCAGAGGACCTGTTTCAGGACATGGCAAATTTTTTTTTGCACTCACCGTTCTTAATGGGTTAATGTCAGCTTATGACTTTTTTTCCTCTTAAAAATTGAAATCTTTAATTGCAATTTGTGTGTGTTAATGTTAATTCGATTCCAAGTTAAATCAAATTGAAAATATCTTGTTCTTTTCTTAGTAAAATTATACAGCTTAACAAAATAAAATCGATGTGCTTGCTTTGAGAAATCCCGAAATACGTCAAAAGATTTTTCAATCCTGATTATTTTCTACTTTGAAATTTTAAAATTCGCTGATTCGTGTTTGTTTTATGAAATAATGAAATTTGTATGGAAAAGAGGCATTTTCCCTTTAAGTTGAAATTATTACATATCAAAGTTTAAACTTTCCTGAAGTTATTTTTGTTCCAAAGTGTCAAGTAATTTATATCGTTGGAATGAAAGCAAAAAGAGCTAACAGAAAATATAAGTTTCTATGTAATTAGCGAATTTTTTTTGGGCTTTTTCAGGTAACAAATACAAAAAAAAAGAGAAAAAACTCTTTCTTTTTGTATTTTTAGAACAAAATTTAATATAAATTCAACATTATGCGGGCTTATTCTGATAAAATTTATATTTTCTGTTAGCTCTTTTTGACTTCTTTCTAAAAATATAAATAACTTGACACTTTGGAACAAAATTGACTTCAGTAAAGTTTAAACTTTGATATGTAATAATTTCAACTTAAAGGGAAAATGACTCTTTTCCATACAAATTTCAATATTTCATAAAACAAACACGAATCAGCGAATTTTAAAATTTCAAAGTGGAAAATAATCAGGATTGAAAAATCTTTTTGACGTGTTTCGGGATTTCTCAAAGCAAGCACATCGATTTTATTTTGTTAAGCTGTGTTATTTTACAATTTTTTGTGTTTAAGATCACTTTGAAATTTAAACTAATATTTTCTTTGTATTTTTTTTTATTTCCAGGTAAGATGACATTTATTTGTTACGACTAATTATCATTGAAATGGGCTATAAATCAAAGGTATGTGCTAAAAGTCAAGGCTTGATACCGAAAAATACGCTGAAGTGTCGCAAGAATAAAATTTTCGCCCCCGGAAAGTGTTTTTGCAATTTTTTGAAGATGTTTATCGGTATTTTTGATTTTTTTTTAAAGTTTAAGACTAATAGAAGTGAAATTATTATGTGACTTTCATTGCCTGTCTCTCTCTTACCAGAACATTCTAAGGATTGATGAAGTGGATTTGTGATACAATTTTAATTATTTCTCTCTTTTATGATTTCTCTCTTAGCGAGAGAACTAGCTGAAGAGAGGAGGAGAGGATAAAAATGGGATTTTCATATCAAATGCTCTGAATTCAGAGTGGGCTCGTTCATGAGAGAGTCCTAGTTGTGGAAAACGAGAGAGAGATAAAAGTGATCAAAGTCATAAAAATTCCAGTTCATCAAGCTTGAAATCATAGATCTTAAACAATCTTATGTCCTTAAAGAGAATTTTTCCAATGGTTTTGTCGCCTTAAGGTTTTTGCCCTTGTCGATCTTAAGAACGACGATTTGTAAGAGCATCAAAGAACGAACCTTCAAAATAAGAGCTTAGAAGTGATCCTTCATCATTTTAAACTTAATTTTCTCAATTTATGCTAAAGTGATCACCACTCCAACATAAATTACCTCCATTTTCAAAGTTATATTACAGGACAAAAGGTCATTACCACATTTTCTTGCATTATCATCAGCATTTTATGTATTTAACTTCAATATAACAAGAAATTGCATTGAATTTTTATCTTTTATGGCTCCAAATGACCGATCATTTATTATAAAATATGCATTGTTTTTTTTTTTAACTTATTTCAAGTTTAATGCTGTGCATTATTTGCTTCAAGTTAGTTATTTGTTCGTTTATTAGCTGTTTTGCAAATTGTAATCGATTCTCTTTTATTGGCAATTTTCTTGTTACTTGTAATGTTCTTTTAAACGATAATCGTTTTTATTTTTCTACTGTACATACACAAAAAAAGTACTTTAACATTGAACTTTTAAATGTACAAATAGTTTGGTGTAAATGATCTTAACGCGTGACTTTTAGCATTTTTTTTGTAATGTTCACAAGTAATCAGTATCCATTAAATCAATTAAATGAAATTCAGTGCAATGCAAAAAAAAAATTAGGATTTAATTGAATTGAATTGAGAAAAAAATTTAAGTTCAGTTTTATGCGAGATAATGGTGAGAAGTCCCTGGTCCTCTGTTAAAATGCAATGCGAATCCAATTTCAGTATACTGAAAATTCTTATATGAATAAATTGACACAGAATTCAAGAAAAATTCAACATCTCATATAGCTCCGATGTATTACGCATAAAATGTATGCCACATGTAAAATATCCAAACAGTTACATACCAAAAAGCACACACACACTCACATGCACACACATATCCATTGTTTGCCTTCTTCTTACAATCGAACCAACATAACAAAAAATTGTAAAGAAATATCTAAAAGGCCGGTTACTCACATACAATTTGAAACCAGTTTTTTACTCTTTCTCTCGCTGCATTGAGGGTATTAGTGAAATAGTACGAACACATTGAAAATAAACCGCGATTAAAATAAACTGATATGACTTATAAAATCTGTGTGTGTCAGGCTCAATTCCATTTCAGAAGAAGAAATAAAACGTAAATCGTGAGTTCCATTAAAGCTAAGTCCAGCATCACAACAACAACTCACTCACGATCACGGTAATTTATTATGATTATTTTATTATCGTTTATTATGTATGTGATGCTAAATGTTCATATAAAAGTGTGGATTCTCTCTTTTTCATGATTATTTATTTTCTTTTTATGATT
This sequence comes from Culicoides sonorensis, assembly GCA_900002565.1. Lineage (NCBI taxonomy): Eukaryota > Metazoa > Arthropoda > Insecta > Diptera > Ceratopogonidae > Culicoides > Culicoides sonorensis. The sequence goes on along the minus strand of LN483445.1, from coordinate 136,232 downwards.
TAATGTTTTTGTTTTGTTTTCTTCGCGTTCTGGTTCTTTATTATATTTAATATTAATATTTTTAAGAGTTGTGTGTTCATATGTTGAGGAGTGTATGTACATTAAGAGTAATAATAAGGCATCATCGTACATAATCATGAGTGATATGAAAAAATTTAATGGAATCAGATAAGAGATCCTAATTAATGTAAAGATTGTAAGAAGAAAATAAAGATATTCTTTTATTATAAGGGCATATCAATGAAAAAAATTGGAGATTGTTTTCAAGGAATTCTTAAAAATAAGATCTTTAAATGTAAAATTTGGGCTTTGGCCAAGAGATATTACAAGAACATGTTAAATTACCATCTCCCAAAAAAATTTTGATTTTATTTTTAAATTAGTGACTTTCCTGGTTCTTTTTCGTATCAATTGGTTCCCTCTTCGATCATTTCAAAATTGGACTCAACGTTAGAAAGAGGACCTTGAGGCTAGAATTCAGTTAATGTGAATAATTATGAAAAATATTTGCAGAATTTTGAGAGGTCAAATTTCAGTTAATTGTGTCCAATCGACTCAACCCATCTCATAACTTTTTTATGCTCTAAGCTCCTTTCAAATGAAATTTCTTCACCTTCGTTTTTTTTCTTGTATTTGCCTATGCAACAACCTTTTCTCGTTAATTTTATTTTAGCACCTTTCTTCTTCATGATTTTTTTTACCATACGGTAAACAAAAAGAAAAAAATAACATTTAAAATCCATTTAAAAAAATGAAAGATCAACATACATTGTACTTGAAAAGAACCACATAAGAGAGTGTGTTTGAAATAAATGAAAAAAATCAGAAAACGAAGCATGAACCGTTATTTAAGCGCATTTTGATTTAAAAAATGTTGACTCAGTACTGTTTAAGGCTAATTTTATTCGTCCAACCTCTCAATTTGGTTTTTAAAAAACTTTGAGAACCATCGACAATAACTAAATGTATGGTAGGATAGGGTTAAAAGCTCCAGCGATGTTCCAAAGAGTCATATTCATATTAATTGCTTTAAATTTTCCACAGTTTTTCTTTAGCAAAAGCTTCAGAGTGAATCTGAAAATACTTTCATCCAAAACCAATTCCGAAAAATACGAGAATCGATCAATTTTGTCACTTAAATTACTTACAGACGACAAACGGCACCCTAAATCGCATTTTTACTATGAAATCTGTACAAAATACAAGAAATCATTTAAAATTTACAAATGATCATTTCAACTTACAAAAAAAAACACCTTAAAACATTACAATACAAGAGTAAATTATTAATATTAAGGAATGCTTTCAAATGCAATGGTCAAGAGTCATCGAATTGAACATTTGTTTATAATAATCGTTTTTTTTTGTTTTTTACTTGTCGTACTTCTTCAAGTACTTTTTCTAAGTACATTTTTATTTCTAACACTTCTTTTTCTTCTAAGAAATTGTGCTTGTGTGCCGGTTTATGAATATTTTTTACTTCATTATTTTTTTTTATTTTTTGTTGAGGTTTGTAGGTAACAGCACGAGAGTAATCATAAAAAAATTAAATAATGAATTTGAAAAAATATGAGGAATGTTTAATTTTTTTTCTTGTATTAAATATTTACTGTTCATTAAATTATGATGATAAACAACACATGAATTTCTTTGTGAATCTTCAAATTATTTTTATTATTATTATTATTATATTAAATTAAGTAAGTAAGTAAGCTCATATTAACTTTTACATGCATTTTATTTTCTTCATTTAAGAGCCCACTTAGTGATGTTGATAAATTAGTGACAGATTTTTTTTTCATCATCATTTCTTTAAATTAAATAAAATATTTTAAGTTAAATTGTTTGCTGCATTCCACAAAGGAAAGCTATTCATATTATTTTTTTTGTATGTTTGTGTGTCGCGTTTTAAGCTATCATAATAAAAATTATTATTTCTTATTAAAATATTTTGCCATGATTGAACTGATAATTTGATAATGTGTTCCCTTATATTCTTATAAATTTATTCTTGACAGTTTTTTATTTGCACACATTATTTTCAATGAATAGTAAAAGAAAATGTTTCAGTAAATTGCGACAAGCAAATAAAATTTACGTAAGTTGCGGCTCAGCTGAGACATTTAAATGGAATTAAAAATTGATCAATTATGTTTTATTTGATATTTGTCGACAATTAACTGATAAGTTATTTTTATATTGAATATGATTCGTTTATATGAATATTTTAAGGCAAATACGTTATTAAATTCTTATCTTCTTGAACTGACTTAACACTAATCGGACCATAGTGGGGCTAATGCGCAAATGTCAAATTGTAAATTTTGACATTGAACTAGTTAGGAAATTAAATTCATATGATATTTTGAACTTCAATGAAAATGTTTCAAAAACTTTAAGAAAATTGTTTAAATTTCAATTTTAAATGTCATGAAACCCCACTTAGTCTGATTAGTGTTAACAGGAAGTCTGTTAAATAAATAAATTTTATTTGTTTAAAAACAGTCTATTTTGACTACAAAGTAAGCGAATTTGATGCAAATTTTTACAATAATTCAATTGTATTATCGCTTTAAATCATGTCAAAGTGAGACCTCTTTTTTTATTTTTTTTAATATTAAAATTGCTTGGAGACTGATATAAGTGGAGACTGTTTTCTCCCATGGTCAAAAATCCGAACTTTTTCTAACAAAATTTTTTATAACTTCTCAAAGAAGAAATTTCCTGTATTGAACTTTAACGATGTAATCTTGTTTTGTATCAATTGCGTTGATTTAAACTGAAAATCATAATCTGAAATCACTAGACTGAAATTTTCAACAACCTTATCAACAAACTTGACAGTCCAAGAATTTTTAGGCGTTCTAAATCCTTCCTTACGGTATTACAAACGACTTTTACTCTGACTTTTTTTTCTGCTTTTCAATTTTTTACTCAGTGTAAATCATATTTTACGCTTTCAGTGCTATCTGTAGGTTCCAAATCAAATCAATTCGCTATTGATCTGTTTTATCATCAACGACTATGTCCTGAAATATTTTTCAGGAAACCTTAACAACTTAATTTTTGAAAAAAAAAACAAAATTGAATAAGAACTTAACATTTCAATGCAATTGTCCAACCCGGAGTACTAGAAGCACGAGTAGCACCAGTGCAAGAACTCAAACCAAACGAGGCATGTAGAATTGAAACCAAATAACCAGAGGCAGCAACACCATGCGTTGAAAAAACCTAGAGATAAATCAGTAAACTTACTGAGTGTCCGCTAAAACCTAACTTTCCAGAAGAAAAATATTATCAATTGTGCAATTTTATTTTTACAGTTCTTCTCCTATTAAGTACAATCAGCCTTTACACTTTTATTTGACTTAAGAACCTCGACTATAGCACTACAGTCGTAAAATTGTGTTACATTTTGTTCACATATTCGCTCAGGTAACTCAGGTGTTTTGTACAATACAACGTACCTTGCATACAAAGCTCACACACACACACACATTGAAAACTTTAAGCCAGGTAAAAATGAGTTGGTTCAGGTTTCTCACTGAAATTCAATTTGAATACAATAACAAGAGAAATATTCCGTGTATTCAGTCTTAAAGTAAATCTCAACAAGTAATGTCACAAAAGTTGCGCATGTTACTTAAAAGTTTTTTTTTTATTATAATATTTACAAAACAAGAGTTATAAATTCTTGCCTACATTGTTAAACGATTATACAACACACAAACACACGGATTTCATACAGAAATCAGACTGAGAGTTGAAATAATACAATAATATTAAAAGATTGTTATTATTATTATTTTTGTGTTACATGAGATTTTTTTCTCAATATTACCTTATGTCAAATTGGCTTAAAATTTAATTTGAAATTGAAATTAAAATTAAGTGGCAAATGAATGGTGAATTTTAAGGATATGAGATGAAAAAATTGAAATGGATTAAACAAAATTTCCTTTAAATTTAGTGTTAAAGTGACTTCAAAGCCAGAAAAAGTGAGAAACCTCAAAAATTTTTAAATTTTTGCAAGAAATGTAGAAAAGATGCAAAAAAAATTTGGCACTTAAATTAAATTATGAAATTAACACGAAAAAACAAAATAATTTGAATGAAATAAATTTAAAGTACAATTAAAAATAAAATTTCATCAGTAAAAAAATATTAAAATTCATTTATTGTTAATTTTTTTTAAAAAAAAAAGTCTAAAACGATTAAAAATTCATAAAATTATTGAAAAATTTCAACGAAAATTGTATTTTGATTAAATAAATTTAAAGTAAAATAAATAAAATTGCAAAAAAATAACAAAATTGCACTCTAACAAGTTCATCGCAAGTAAAAGGTGAATTTACGCCATCTTGAAACTCTTAAGATATATGAAGTTGAGTTCAGAGGCAATAAAAATAAGAAGAAAAAAAATACATTCATACCTTAAACTTACAAATACAGTGAAACGACTTAAATCAAGTTTCTTTTTAAATACACGTACAAGAAAAACACAAAACTGTATAAAAATAAATGTGAGAGCAACAGGTTTTGTCTTATGTTGTATTTTACCTGTAGAACGGCTGTCTAAAATGATCTTCATACAAATAACAATCGAAAATAATAAATAAAATAATACGAAGGTGAAATAATAAAAATTTTATTATTATTAAAAAAAGACCGAAATATTCAAACACAAAAGACAGGACACAGCACGATATTTTTCCCATTTTCCAAAATAAAAATAAAAAATTCAAACAAAAACTAAATTAAAGACATATTAAAGGTGATTTTACCGGGAATTATCGAGTGTATACCCTCGATGGAATGACTCCAAGCAACATTTCAAACGACTTTCAATTCAAATTAAATCAAATCATGATTCAATACAAATTAAAAGCAATCAGATAATGTCTGATACACATCGAAAAACAATCAAAATCAAATATGAAATCAACAAAAAGACTTAAAATACGAAAAAATCTGCCACGATGGCGAGCTCTTGTGTCATCCTGGAATCTAGTCACCTTCGAAATTTTAGCTGTAATTATTAGTTTAGTTCTCGTGATAGAAATTTTCCCCTCGGTTCACGCAATAAAGGATAAATATCATCCGGATTTAGAGAGAACCAAGCTTAGTCAATTCCAAAAAAGTAAATTTCATATTCAGCAGCAACAGAACCAACAGAATTTTTGGAGGAGGCACGAGCCTGAGGAGAAGAGAAGTGAAAATGAATTTGTTAAGGGAAAAAGTGAGTAGATTCAAAAAAAAAAATATGAAGTATATAAAATAATTGACGTTAAATGGAATGTTTTCTCATGCAACTCATGAAAATTCTTATCGTTTTTTGACATTTAATTGATTATTTATTTAATCTGATAAAAATCAATGAAACATCAAAACGTAGCTTGGATTCATGTTTTGGTGTTTTTTTTTCTCTAAAATATGTAAATATTAAAAAAAAAATTTTACGCTTTTTTAATATAAAACTACTGTAATATCATGAAATAAATGTAGACGTAAATATTTTATTATGATAAGAATAAAAATAAGCAAGATTCATATTTTTATGAAATTATTTATGATATTTAATCGAAAAAGATAAATAATTTTATTTAAATGAAAACTGAACTAAACTAAAATACGTGAAATTATTTACATTTGATAAAAATAATAAAAGTTATAAAAATATTCTAATATTTATCTTAATATTACGCTTTTACAATTCTACGATGTGGTTAGAATACGTTAATTAAATTTAAATTTAACGGTAACTGAAATTTAGCAAAAATCGTTCAACCTTATTTGATTCATGCTTTTTTCTGCGATGGGTTGTCAATTTCAAGAAATTTCCTTCAATTTTCATTCTTTCAATCAAGGATAACGAGAAAATTCATTTAAAACATTTTTAAAATCCAGGGACGGATTTACTTGGAGGTGTTTACCCCTGATTTTTTAAAATTTTGATGAAAAAATTAGATCACGTTACGAAATTTGACATTTTTACAAATATTTGCCCCACTTCCCAAACGAAAATCTCTTAGTCCGTCTCTGTTGAAGTAAGATGAGCATAGAATTTGAATTTATTGATCAAAATTCTCATTGATGAGGCAAAAAGAATCTTAAATATAAGTTTTTGGACTTGTAATTTGATTCTAGTCACAATTTTTCTGGATTATCAAGAAAAAGACAATTTTAGACATAACGACCATGACCAAGACCATGACCAGGACGGTTTCAGTTTTTTAAGTGAATAATCGGTGTCCTCATTAGAAAATTTCTTAATACCTCCCTTTTATGCACAATGAATCCGACTGTAGATCTCAGTGCTGTTTCCCTTCTGAAACCGCCCTCTCTGATCTTGATGCAAATTTCATAATAACTGTCAGTCTGTTTCAACGTTTTACCTTTACTAGAGGATTTGTGATCGATCTGAACTAAAACTTCAATTTAAATACAGGGAAATTCCAAAGTTCGTCAGGTGTTTGCATACCACGATAATCATGACTCGATTTTCACAAAATTAAATAACACACTGCAATATTAGCTTTAAGCTACACATTTTTGCTATAAACAACTTTCATATAAAACCGAGCATTCAAAATCACATCAAATCAAATCAAATAGGATTTCCTTATCAATGTTGTATGTTAAATTTATGTATCATTTTTTTGTAAGCAATTTACCAACACAACCCCAATAAATCTTAGATACATAAACACAAAAATGTTAAAAAATCTATACATAACAAAATAGTAATTTAAGCAAAAACAACTTTTTTTTAATATAAACTATTCAAAACACTTATCTAAACTCGTTTTTTAATATTTAACATAACATTACTAAGAAAATTCACGCACAACTACAATTTTAACTGGACAACGTCCAAACAGATATTTACATATCTTACTTGCTTACAATAACAAGTATAACAAAATTTTAGCTGAATTGAAATTGAATGTGTGACTATGAAAACATTGAAGAAAAACATTGACTTTTAACATTTTCTAAAATAAAATATCCATATAATTGTAAATTTATTGTAAATTTACCTCATATTTATTTGAAAATTAATAATAAATCTGTTTGTGTTTGTGATTGTGTTAGTCGTGGTTTCATGTATTACTATTTTTATTATGATGATTGTAAAATTGCAATATATACAGATTATTTGTAAGCATAATAATAAAAAAAAAAATAAAAGATGCTGAAAACGAGTAAATTGAAAAAATTGTTTGCAGCACGATTTCATGAGACACGATATGTATGAAGAACATTAAACGAACAGTACACTAGACAATTGAATATACATTACACTACTTTTATAATATTTCTTATTATTATTATGGTCACGATATTGGATCTTTTTTTCTTGTCATAATTGAAATAACATGTTGATAAAAAAAAATGTATCTTGTTTCTATTGAAAAAAGAAGGAAAATGAAGGAATGTGAAATTGCATGAAATTTTAAAGGAATTTTCTGGTTTCACTAAAATCTGAAGCCTTCACTCTCAGAAATGAGTTTAACTTGAATGTGCTCCTTTTTCATCATTTTTTCTTGATCTCCAGGAGGATTTTATGATTTGAATTGCAGTAACGTGGTCACTCCAATAGACTGCGTATAACACTGAGGGTGGTGTGCGGTTCATTTTTAACTTACAATGCAAAAAATCGATTATCTGAATCACACTGGCTCAATTCAATCCATCATTTTTCATTTAAAACCAAATCAATCTTCTCACTTTTTCAACATCATGATCATCATCATCATCATCACATGAATTCACTCTCTCAAATACAAATTTAGTACTGTTAATTTTTTAACGAACCAACGTCTCATTTGCAGTGTTTTAACTTTTTTTTTGTGTATTTTTCTTCTTTACAAAAAAAATTAAACATTTCGAGGTCTTAACACAGTGTTATAAAAAAAAAGTTAAAAGTATACAATTAACAGACAAGATACAAAACACACTACAATCATGTGCTCTTCAAATAAAAAAAAAAGTATAAAATTAAAGTAAAATAAAATATCATAATATAATAATAATAAATGAATGTTAACTCGTCATCATTACATTATTTGAATTCTTTCGTTTATTTTCTTTTCGTATTTATATTCGTTTAATTTTTTTTATTTTAAAGGTATTTTTTTCTTTGATTTTAGTTGAGTTGAATTGAATTGTGTACTGTGATGGTCAAAAATTGTGTATGAAAGTAACCACATGATTTGAATTCAATGGTGTTGGATTTGAATTTCAATGAAATGAGAGATTTGGAATAGAAATTTTGTGGTTCAATGGTTATTTTAACGGAATCTCTAATTATTGAAGATAAGATAAGACGAGTCAAGACTCAAAATTTTGAGTTATGAACTCGTCTTAGCTGTGAGTCCAGTTCAAATAGATATCTGCATGAAAAAAATTTCAATCCCCGGTTTTTACATGAATATTAAAAGGAATTTTCATTGAAAATGTTATTGATACAATGCAATTACATTGTATTTAGTATACGATCACGAATAATCATGACCATTTTTTCGTTTCTTTTCATTTCATTTCAGTTTTCTTTTCAACTTCACTCATGTTACAAAAGATATTTTTTCTATTCAAAATACCGTATTCTCTAGTCTTTTGTAGTGTAATTTGACATGAAACACAGATAAAACAAAATAAATTTGTATAAATTCTTCTTAATTCAATTTTATCTTGAAATCTAGGAGATGCATCTCTATCACTCATGTGTGCTCATATGTGTGTATGTAATCATATGAGATTATGTTCACATTTTAGTTTCAGATGCACACTTTTTTTATTTTAATATAAAGGGATTATCGATCGATCACATCACATTTCTTTTTTGTTTTAATATTAAATTATATGTAAAATCAAATGCCCTTAAGAATTTCATATAACGAAAGAATGCGTAAAATGCATTTCAAAAAAATAAACCATAAAATATGTAAAGTAGCTCAAATCAAATCGAATCAAATCAAGAGATTGATCTGCTTTTATTTTTTTATTACTTTTATTTGAATATTTTCATTTCATTCTTCGAGGTCAATTTTACCATGTTACGATAATGATACACGAGAAATTATGAGAAATGCATGATGATGCCTGTGGTGCGTGGATGATGATGATGATGCTCATCTTAGAATTAAAGATATTTTTATGAATATTCTTTTTTTTTTGATCCCTTAATCAGATAATAATTCTGAATATTCAAAGGCAATTAAAAGAAAAAAAAATATCAAGAATTATTTATCGTTAATCGTTTATAACTACCATTAAAATTTATTATATTCGTGAACCACAAGATTTTTTTTTTAATGTAAATACTTCAAGTGATAGAATTTGAAATGTAGACACATTGAAAGGTGATTTTTTTATGAATATTTTATTTATTTATTATTTTACCATCATCTCATTAATCGATTCAACATTAATTGGTTACATTTAAAAAATAAAAAAAAGGATTTCATTTTTTTCTCCTTATTCATATTCGATTCAACTTAATTCAAGATTCAACGTGAAAACAATAAATTTTAATTACCGTGACCAACTGTTTGATTAATTAACTGAGATAAGCCCGAACCTAGCTTGGAATTTAAAAAAAACTTGTTATTTTACAAAAATTTACCTTTAAAAATAGGAGTTTAATAAAAATTTTAGTGCTCTTCAACTCAAATGTACTTTAATTTAAATGTTAAAAATGATTTTTTTTGTCTTACTACCATATTTCAATCAATCCCACTTAACTTTCATCAATTTTGGTTAAATACAAAACGGTTTAAGAGCACACGTCATGTCACTTGAAAAAGATTTTTATTTTTATTTCAAATTGTATCGAAATGCTTTTAACAAGTTTACAGGATTAAAATGATCGGATATGCATATTTTTTGAAATAAATTTCAATGAATTTTATTTTTAATTCTTTTAATCGATTTTTTTTTCAATTCAAAGTGATCAGGGTTCGAAAATAATAGAAAAAAATTGGAACATGATCGTGAATGATTAACACGAGCGCATTTTTATACATAGAATTTGATTATTTTGGAACATTGAGCCGTTTTGTATATCATTTTACGTGGAAGGATGCGAAATTTTTCCAAATCCTGTCATTGAAATTCAACTTCGCACTTTTAAAATTGAAATTTAAATTAAAAGTTGCAAAAATATCAAATTACCGTTTAGAGAAACTTTTAAGAAGAAGATTAAAATTCTGATAATTTTTTTACTTCTTACTTTTTTCTTATTTTGAATTTCATTTCATTTTTTTTGTTTTAAGATTATGAATTAATGTCTTAAATATTTTCGAGCTAAAAAATTATATTTTTTTTATCTGTCTGTTAAATTGAATCGCTTAAAACTTTTTTGGCCATTCGCAGAATTCAGCTAAAAGTATAAATTAATAAAAGTGTCATAAATTGTTTTTTTTTATATCATATGATTTTATATTCATATTATTCATTTAAATAAAAAATTATATAAAAAAACACTACAAAATAGAATTCGACCAATAATCGTAAAAGGTGGCAAAACAGAAACAAAACCAAATATATAAATATAAGAGATCAAGTTCCATTTAATTTTTTATATATAATATTTTATTAATATTCATATTAATTTTATTTTAAAGGCACTCTTCTTAACACTTATTTTATTTTATTTTAATATTTGAGTTTACTTTTTGATATAAGGCCGACTTAAGTTATTTTTTATTGAATTTATTCTCTTAATTTAGTGTAGAACAAGGTTACACAAAATATTAAAATAAAATAATTAAGAAAAAATTTCCGTGATCACTTGTTATACGAAAAGAATTTGAACGTTATTAGGGTAGAGGTAACTTTAAAATGGGCATACCAAGTATTTTTGATGAAAGATCGGGACTAGTGAAATAAAAATTTTAAAACAAAAAGCCGGACAGTTAAAACTATTCATTTTTTACTAGACTGAAGTTATCGACCTCATTAACCTGATTGTCAGCCTCGAGGATTGATTTTCGGACCTCTAGGACCCTCCCTGACACCCTCGAAGGGTCATCAACGACTTTTACCCTGACTTTTCATTTTATCGCTATTTTTAAACTTTTTTTTTCGTGTAAATCACAAAATCAGCTCTCAGCGCCCTCTGTAGGGTCCAATCGAAAAACGCAGATACAAGGCGCTGTTGTTTTTGATTCTCTATCGATCTGCATACTCATCAACGACCTTCCCTAGGAGAATTTTTCAGGAATGTCTAAAAACCGACCTTTATTTCACAAAAAGCCCTCTCAGCGCCCTCTGGAGTGTCCTATCGAAAAACCCAGATACAAAACGCTGTATTTTTTTTATTCTCTATCGTTGTACATACTCATCAACGACTTTTTTCTTTCAATTTTTTCAGGAAAGTTTTTGGGGATTGAAACTGAATGTTTATAGTTCTCATTTAACCCTTTGACGTTAATATCATAATTGGTGGACTTCATTACCAAAAACCTTGTCTAGAATCAAAATCCTTACCCAATTTCCTTGTATTTAAATGTCGCTCATAGTCTAGAGAGGAATTTATTTTAAGGTCTTTTTGATAGAAATTCCCTCAATTTAAGTCTTGGAGCATAAAAGTACCACGCACCTTCAAAGAGTTAAAATGAACCAAATATTGTATAAAAGAGCTTCACTTCCTCAGCACACAAAGCACGTTAACTATGAATCTTTAAATGTAAATATTTGAGAACTTATTTATTTAATAAAAAAAAATGTATATGCTAACACGCAAAATAACATAAAAACGTAATATTTCACACCATTTGCTAATTTTTTCTTTAATTTTTTACTAAATATTTAATTTATCACAAACATTTTAATATTCAATATTCAAAAGGTGTAATAAATTTAAGAATTTCGGTATTTTTCATTTTATTAAAGAAATTTACGTGTTTTTTTTATTTTAATATCATTTTATTAGATTTTATGCTTTTTTTTAATTTGAAAGAATAATCTGCTAATTAATGGCTGTCAATATTTAAAAAAAAAATATGAAATAAACTTGAAAATAAATTCCAAAATAAAAGTTCATTTTTCTTCATTTCCAATACAGGCTGATTTTTATTCTTACTCGTGATCTTTTTTCGGTTTTTTGCTCTTTACTGCACTTCTTTGCACTTTAAAAAAACAAAAAGATCACCAAAAAGATTAAAAATCTCCCTGTTTATTATATTTTTGTTACCAACTCCACTTATTACGTCTTTCTCACCTCTTACATTAGACGTTAATTCGTGCCACGTGTTCTAACATTGATCCATAGTGTTCAAATAACTCATTCAATGTAATGTAACAATAACAACAAAATTAACACTTCACATCTAGATTAATAAAAAAATAAAAAAAAATACATTTTAATTTAATGCCTTTTACGTGTCAAAAGTCTTATAGTGATTTGAAGAGAAAAAAAAAGAAAAATAATCTCTAATAATGACTATCTTGAAATGAAAAAAAAAGTAATTTGAATAACGACGCGCCATGTCACTTAAAAACAACAAAATTCGATATAATTTGTATTAATAATTAGCTGGAATTCGTTTAAATTCAGAAGAAACACTTAAATTTGAGTTCATTTTACTATCATATGTATTTTTTTTATTTTTTTTTTTGAAAAATAAGCAAAAAAATTTAAATTTATATCATTTCTGCATAAATAATTCAAGTAAAAATAAAATTATTATTCAATTTACCTTACAAATGTATCAAATATGTATGTGATATGAAAAAAAATGTGCTAATGTCAGGAATTTAATATTTTTTTAATATTTGTTCTGTTTTTAATTTAAATTTAAATATAAATTTGAATTTATAATTTCTTGTATTTTTTTCATATAATTTTTGTTATTTTTTTTTTGACAAATATCAAAATGCAAATAAATCGCGCCAAGTTTGACAAACACTTTAAATTAAATTCGTCTTCAAATTGATATGAAAAAAATACAAATATTTATTTTATTTTAATTTTTTCACAATAATTTTAATTTAAATATTAATTTATTTAATGAATAATTTTTTTTTTTGAATATTTAACCTTTGAGCTTTTGAAATTTATGTGATTTTTATTTTTTGGCTTTCTTTTCATTTCATTTATTTTATTTTTTTTTCATGTGTCTGTATCTAATTTGGAATTTGAATTTTTATAGTTAAAATTATTATTTGTTAATAATAAACAAAAAAATTTAATAAAATTTAGTTTCATAAATTTGGGTCCGAATGCGAAAAAATGGTTTGACTATGATTTTGAAGCTTAATAGCACATGAGATGAAATGAAATGAAATAGAAAAAAAAACAAAAGAAAGGTGTGAAATTTATTATTTTTTTAACAATGAAGTGTCAAGTAAGGGTTCAAGTATGTTGTAAGCATGTAAGATTATGAAGTTTGAGAGCTTTTTTGTAGGTCAATTGTGAAAATAGTTGAAACAAAATTGAACATTCGTCATTGTGGCACGTTTTTCTGAAAAAAGCCAGTCGTAAGCCTTAAGTTAAGACTGCTTTCTCGTTGAAATTCCTTCAAAAGTCAAAATATAGCCTCCTTGCATATCCTAGTCTGAAATTTCAATCAAGGTGAGGTCATTTTCTATGACGACCATTGATTGAGGTTCAAGCTTGATATCCGCCTCGTCTAATTTTTGTGTCTTTTAGTTGACATTTCATCGATTGCCGTGTCAAGCGACGAATTTCAACGATTTTTTTACTTAATTTAGTTCCAGAACTCCTCCCAATTCATGTTCCATGTCATTTCAGCTCCTTTAACGGTTTCAATGAGCAATTTCAAACCCATATCACCTTAAATTGAAGTGGATAACGCCATTTTTTCAATTTTCAAAGTAATCACCTTCAACAATCTTGTCAAGCATAACGGATTAAACTTAAAAATTCTTTCTCAATTCAATCAAATACTTACTTACACTTAATTTTTTTCCTTAAAATCTCTTAAAATTTTGTTAATCACACACTCCACACAAATTTCAAATAAAAAAAAAGTAAAATTCACATCAGATGGCCCGTTTAACCTATAAAATTAAATGTTTTAATAAATATTGTTTAATTTTGACCTGATCAGTATCTTTTTTATTTTTATATAATTTTTTGTATTTTTATTTGATTTTTTTTTTTAAATTTAAAGTCACATGCATGGGATGATCCTTTTTTTTCGTTGCATTGCATAACATACATGTGTGTGTATGCATGTGTTTGTACAGAATCATACTAAATACAAAAAATCTCATTTAAACGACTTGAGATTGAATGCACTATCAGATCAGATTTATCCATATCCACGAATGAAGAAACAGAAGAAGAAGAAGATGAAAAAAAAATCATAATAAAAGGAGCTGTTTTGATGTTGGATGAGAACAAAAGATCTATTTTCAATAGAATAGACAAATGAAGTGGATTCATGGAATCTTTTTGTCTATTTTTTTCTTTAAATTTTTATTTTATTTTTAAATTTTATTTTATATATTTCTTGTAACCCGTAGTGAAGTGTGATGTGTGTGCACTGTACGAAGGACTTCAAACCACATTCATTTAAAGGCATCAGCATACACCTCAAAATGAAACGTCCATCAAATATTATGTTCTTTTTTGTTTCAATTTGTTACAAAGCCATTTTATGACTTGACTTTTTTTGTTTCTTCTCGATTTTTCTTCATTTCGTTCCATTTGCCCTTTTTTATATACACATTTTAAATGTTATAAGCCATCAATCAAATTAATAAATATTTCTCTCCTTTTTTAAATGGAATACAACAAAAAAAATTATTTAAACGTTAAACGTTTTTGTTTATTAATATTATTATTATTTTTTTGTATTCTTTTCATCTCAAAAGAGAGAGATATTCGTGGCTGTTTATCAAGAAATTTTGTATGAAACCTTTTGTTTCTTCGTTTTTTATTCTTATTTCATTTCATTTAAAATATCGTAGAAAAGTTAACGAACAAAAAAAATCTATAATTTTTTTTCCTACTAACTCTGCATGACCACAACGTGCTTTGACGCCGCAAAATATGAATAATAAATGTAACGTTAACTCAAAGTAATGAAAAATTATTATCTCTTCATAATATGACTTGAAATTGATCACATTTACATTGAAAGGTATCAAGAAATATTTGAATAATTTAACCTCTGGCATGCCTTTTCTCACTGAACGTAACGTGAAAGACATTTTTTTGTTATATTTTATATAAAAAGTATGAAAAATGATCGGATAATAGATTTAATTTTACAGTTCAATTTGTCAGATATTGATTACGGTGTCCGAACCAAAGTGAATTTTAAATTAAATTCAATATTTCATGGATTTTGTCATCGCTTTTAATCATCATTAAAAATATGAAATGAAAAAATCTTGATTAAATTTCAAGTTAACGTTAAATTCAAATTCAAATACGAAAAAGACGTTTTTTTTTGAAAATTAATTCCTTATTAATATTCAACATAATTTAAAACAAATAATTTGTTGTGACAAAAATTTATGTAACTTGACACCTGCTTAAATCTCTTTTCGCACATACATTCAAAATGAAAAGAAAAACCGTCTTAAAATGGGCATTCCATTAGTTGAGAAGAAGCAAAAGGCCATAAAATAAAATGAAATAAAATTAATTATATTGATATTAATCCGCATTCGGTGCGAAAAAGAAATTAAGAATTAAAGAAGAAAATACGCCACGAAATCATATCTTTTTTTTTAACTCACATGACATTGTATCCTAATATTTAAATGTGATGTTATCTCTTATTCAAATATTTTTTATTTAAATTCATATAAATTTTGCTCAAAATGATCATAAATTACCAAAAAAATGTAAATGAAAAACATTTTTGGAATTAATTTAGTGATGAAAATATTTTTTCCTTGTTATCATGTTATCAGATACCTTGTAATATGAGCAAAAATGTATTTTAATTAAATTTCAGTATTTTTTACTTTGTTAATATCAAAATACTTTTTTTTGTGAATGAGAGTTAAGTTTACACTTAAATTACGTTGATTAATTGTTTGGCTGAATTGAAAAAGAGAAAATTCATGCTGATTCGTATTGATTTTGTTACAAAGTGTGAGTTGACTCATCCCAACGCTTTTAATTTAAAACATCGATTAAGGTTCGTCTTTTGATATGAAATTTCGTTGAAGTCTTTCGTTTTTTCATGTTATGTGAGATGTTTTTGTATCGGAATTGTGTTGAAATTCTTGGAAAATAGTTAAAAATGTATTTTGCATTGATTTTAAGTGCGTGTTTGCCATGAAATTCGATTTTGGAGCATGTCCATGCACAGTTATGACAAAAAATTACATGAAATCTGAACGAATATCGCATGAAATGGATGACTCTTCAAAATAAAGATTGCTCATAACGCATCTAAAGAATACGTTAAGAGGATTTTAATATACGAATCTGAGTCTTATTTTCGAGATGGTCCTTTCTACTAAACGATTATCGACTAGTTGCCTGTGTCATATTTTGATTATATAACATGAAAATGTCTCGATGAAATGAGCGTTAAGGAGCTTAGATCATATGAAGCAATGAAATCATTGTACGATGCTTTTTAACGCTCGACATGCATTTTTAGAGTCCTCTTAACGGAATGAGCTTGAATCGCCTGCCACAATGAGACAGTTCTTTAGTTGGAAAACGTCGTTGAGAGCCCTTCTTTGCAGTATTTCAACTCTTTCCATGCCAACATCATGTTTTCAATACAATCCAATATCAATTCCCTTTCCAACATTATTTGTACAGTATTTTGTATTGACTGACTCATTTCAACTTCTTAACATCAATCAACAATCCACCCGGTTAACTGGAGACTAGTGGCACTGAATTACGTCAGACTCCGTAATGAATGTTTTTTTCCTGCATATTCCAGTAAAAATAATAATAATAATAATTATTGAAAAAAAATATCAATTCTTATGAAAATTGAAATAAATTGCTGTATTTAACACTATAAATTATTAATTTTATGTATATAAATTTTTTCTTAGTAATCACAATTGCTTCATAAATAAATATAAACAACTGTGACACACATTAGCATTTTATTTACCTTTTAATTTTATTATTATTTTTTTTTTAAACATCCACACTGCTACTTGGAATTTCTTATTTAATATTTTAATTTAATTTAATTTTACACAATGTACACATGAACGTGTTATGTAGCAGCACTCAAATGACTGTAAATAACAGTTTTAATGAGAGAGACAAAGCTTTTTCTCTTGAAATTTACTTTGAAAGCTCATTTAAAGGCACTCATTTCATTTTATTGGTACATGTAACGATTTTTACAATAAAAGGCAACGTAGTTGAGTGTTTCATTGTCTCTCGTATTTGTCATTTACACATTTAACATTAAAAATATTAAATTGAAGTCGAATTCTTATAAGGAAGTATCACATTGTAATAAGAATTCGTATGAGATGAAGATTTTTGAAGAAATTTGACATTAAAATACTCATAAACGCGCATAATGATGAATTTACTATGATGATGGTGATGATTAACACCAATCAATGTTCTATGATTTTAATCTGTTTTTTTTTTTTTATTTGTGTATTGATATTAGCTAAATACCATCTGTGGTCATACAATTCAAACTGTAATGCTACAAAAAAATCATGTTCAAATTTTTTAAGAGAAGACATTTCATGGAAAAGACTTGAGTAGTGCGTTCCTAGGAAATTCATGTTTACTCACTGAACAGATTTTGTAATTTTTTTTAATTTTTTATTCAAATATTGATACAAAATTAACAAAAAAAAAACACATTTCAAGCCATGAAGAAATTAACTGTTATTTATGCATTAATAGCTGAGTTCAAACAGTTTCGATATTGTCCCAAATTTTAATTTTTTTTTCTTTCAATATATATTTTATGATATAACAAGACAATACGAAGGTGGAAAATGACACTTTATGAAAATAAATTTACATTTTTTTTTGACTAATTTGAGTGTAACAATAAAAATTTATTGTTATCGAATTATCAATTTAACCTCGTTAATCACCAAAAAAAATCAATAAATTAAAAGATCACATCAAATTGCATCAATTGAATTTGGAACTACCTCAGAAGATGAGCACACTGAGAATATTTGAATGAAAATTAAATTTTATCATCGAACTTTATGATTTTTTTTTATCATCTGTGTGTAGGCTTTAATTACAGTTGATGAGCATGAATGGTACTTATGGTTATTATGTATTTATGTGACTAAAATTTATCATTATAATTAAATTTTATGATTCGTCAATGCAATTAAACCCACTTTTTGGTGCATTTAGCAGACCGGATCTGTTAACTCTCATAATAGCTCATTTTAAATATAACATTAAAAGAACCGTAAAACTAATTTCAAATTTCATCTCCTTTCATTTCAGTTTGTGTTGGCACAAATGGACGAATGTCAGTTCCAGCGAATCGTGATTATCATTACAAGAATTTACATGATCGCTACATTAACTGCACCTATGTTGATGGCAATCTTGAGCTCACGTGGATCCAAAATGACACTTACGATTTGAGTTTCCTTCAACACATTCGCGAAGTCACCGGTTACGTACTAATCAGTCATGTCGATACGAAAAATGTTATTTTGCCACGTCTTCAAATCATCCGTGGTCGCACACTGTTCAAAGTCAATGTGATGGAAGAGGAATTTGCACTTTTTGTAACGTTATCACAAATGCATACACTTGAATTGCCTGCGTTGCGTGACATTTTGAGTGGAAGTGCAGGAATTTTTAATAATTATAACTTGTGTCACATTAAGACAATTGATTGGTATGAAATTTTGACAGGATCAAATGCGAAAATTAAGTATAGTTATAATTTTACGTCGCCGGAACGTGAATGCCCGCCATGTCATAGCAATTGTAATGGTGGATGTTGGGGTGAAGGTGCACACAATTGTCAGAAATTTAGTAAAGTGAATTGTCCGGCACAATGTGCTCAGGGCAGGTGTTTTGGTCCAAATCCACGTGATTGTTGTCATTTGTTCTGTGCTGGTGGATGTACCGGGCCAACACAACGTGATTGCCTGGCATGCCGTAATTTCTATGATGATGGTGTGTGTAAGCAGGAATGTCCTCCAATGCAACGATACAATCCAACAAATTACTTGTGGGAACCAAATCCAGATGGAAAGTACGCTTATGGGGCGACTTGTGTTAGAGATTGTCCGAAACATCTCCTCAAAGACCAAGGAGCTTGTGTGAGAACGTGTCCTCCAAATAAAATGGCAAAAGATGGAGAATGTATGCCATGTAATGGCGCTTGTCCAAAAACATGTCCGGGAGAAAAAATTGTGCACTCAGGAAATATTGATAAATACATCAATTGCACCGTAATTGAAGGTTCCCTTGAAATCCTCGATCAAACTTTCAATGGATATCAGCATGTCTATGCAAATTTCTCATTTGGTGAACGTTACACAAAATTGCATCCAGATAGATTAGAAGTCTTCTCAACATTGAAAGAAATCACGGGTTATTTGAATATTCAAGGTCATGATGAGAATTTCAAGAATTTGTCATACTTCAGAAATTTGGAAGTCATTGGCGGCCGAGAACTCAAAGAAAATTTATTCGCATCGCTTTATATTGTGAAGGTAAATTTTTTTTTTAACATAATTCTGTGTTTCATTTCAATTAAATTTCTTTTAATTTAGACGTCACTCCAATCTTTGGGACTCAAATCACTGAAACGTGTCAATTCAGGTTCAATCGTCATTGTTGAGAATCAAAATTTGTGTTACGCTGAAGATATTGACTGGAATGTCATTAAACGCTCAAAGGATCATGATTCGGTCATTCAATCAAACAAAAATTCGACACAGTGTGGTATGTTCAAAAATGTTTCCATGAATTTATTTGAAAATTACAATTTCTTCTTATTCAATTTAACAGCCCTTGATGGTCAATCTTGCCATAAGGAATGCACAAAAGCTGGATGTTGGGGTGCTGGACCATCTCAATGTTTGCAATGCAAACACTACAAACATAAGGATATGTGTCTGGAGAATTGTGATAGTCGAGCTAGGTTTGTATTAAAATCAATTAATGCACGAAATTTGTATTAATAGTAAAATTTCTTTTCCAGACTCTATCAAATCGATTCAAACACCTGTGGTGAATGTCACGAGGAGTGTCGCGATTCGTGTCGTGGTCCTCATAACGATGATTGTACTGCATGTAAAAATGTCAAGGATGGTAATTTTTGTGTTAAGCAGTGTCCAGAATCGAAATATGCCGCAAGTGGAAAATGTGAGCCATGTCATGAAACGTGTGTGGGTTGTCGTGGTCCAAGGAATACGATTGCTCCAGATGGTTGCATTACATGTGATAGTGCTATAATTAACAATGAGACAAAAGTCGAGAGATGTCTCAAGAAAAACGATACATGTCCCGATGGATATTACTATGATTGGATTGGACCACAAGAAGACGGGGCATTTAAAACTCTTACAAATAAACAAGTTTGTCGCAAATGTCATCCACTTTGCAAGCGATGCAAGGGCTATGGATTCCACGAAAGTGTTTGTTTGGAATGTGCTGGCTACAAAATTGGTGAATTGTGTGGAAATGAATGTCCATCTGATTATTATGCCGATAATAAGAATCGTGTTTGTATTCCATGTGATTCCGAGTGCAGAGGATGTCACGGTGTTGGTCCAACCATGTGTGACGAATGTCGCAATTTGAAAATTTATAACGGTGAACCAGTTGATAACTCAACAACATTTAACTGTACGGAAAAATGTCCCGAATCACATCCACATAAAATTCATGGTCCCAATGGATTCCATTGTGCGTCTGAACCATTAAAATTGAGTACGAGTGGAGGCGAGACGAAATTACAATTTTACGCTACAATATTTTTGATTGCCATTGTAATATTTTTCTGTGTATTTTTGTCTTGTATTTACATGACACGGAAAAAGTTGAGAGAAAAACAGGAAGCTGTAAAAATGACTATGGTACTAGCTGGATGTGAGGACTCTGAACCATTGAGACCGACAAATGTTGGTCCAAATCTCACCAAATTGCGAATGATCAAAGAAGCTGAAATAAGACGTGGAGCAATCTTAGGTATGGGTGCCTTTGGACGTGTATTCAAGGGTGTTTGGGTACCAGAAGGTGAAAATGTGAAAATTCCAGTTGCAATTAAAGTCTTAATGGATATTTCAAGTGCTGAATCAAGTCGAGAATTTTTAGATGAAGCTTACATAATGGCATCAGTTGAACATCCAAATCTACTGAAACTCCTTGCAGTTTGTATGACAAATCAAATGATGTTGATAACACAGTTGATGCCTTTGGGATGTCTTCTTGATTACGTACGAAACAATAAAGATAAAATTGGATCAAAAGCACTCCTGAACTGGTCGACACAAATTGCACGAGGTATGGAATACTTGGAAAATCGTCGATTAGTTCATCGTGATTTGGCAGCACGAAATGTCCTTGTTCAAACTCCATCTTGCGTTAAAATCACAGATTTCGGTTTGGCAAAACTCTTGGAATATGGTTCCGATGAATATCGAGCGGCTGGTGGTAAAATGCCAATTAAATGGCTTGCCTTGGAATGTATTCGTCACAGAATATTCACAAGCAAAAGTGATGTCTGGGCATTTGGGGTCACAATTTGGGAATTATTGACTTACGGTGCACGTCCTTATGATAACATCCCTGCTAATACAGTACCAGAATTAATTGAAAATGGTCAAAAATTACCTCAACCTGATATTTGCTCTCTCGATATTTATTGTATATTACTTTTGTGTTGGAACTTGGATCCCGAAGCACGTCCTACATTTAAACAACTCGCTGATCAACTTGCAGAGAAAGCGAGAGATCCTGGCAGATATCTCGTGATACCAGGAGATAAATTCATGAGACTTCCATCGTACACAAGTAAAGATGAAAAAGAGTTAATTCGTACTTTAGCACCTAGTTTAGATGCTGGCGGTAATCTTGTTCAAGCCGAAGAATATCTTCAACCAAAATCACGAAGTTCCGTCTTGCCAAGCGTCAGTTTATCCGATCTCTCAGATGAGATGATCAAGTCATTACGTTACTGTTCAGATCCACTTCGATCTAATTCAGATGAGACTGATAATTCACGTGAAATTGCAATAGGCAATTTGCGCCTAAATCTTCAGGTGGATGAAGATGATTATCTTATGCCAACATGCCAAAATAGCCAAGCAGGTCCAAATCGTTACATGGATCTCATTGGAGCACCCACAAATCCAACAAGTGTCGAAAATCCTGAATATATGAAAGGAACAAGTGATAATTCGTCATCCCTTGAAACTGTATCGACAGCTCCAACCCAAACAATTGGGATACCGCTATCACCCACAGAAACTGAAACAATTTCAGATCACGAGTACTACAACGACTTACAACGAGAAAGCAAACATTTACTTCATAGAAATGAGACGACTGTGTAATATGTAAATTTTAATTTTATCGTTTTAACAACAAAAATTGTATAATGAAATTATGTAAATTTAGAATAGATTTTAAATTAATTAAAAAATGTGCCCATATCAAAAAAAAATTAATCAAAAAATTCAGATAAGCCTGATCTTAAATAAAAAAAATAAGCTCTGGTAGTTCAATGTACTGAAATTTTGTAAGGAAATGCTCATTTGAATTTTTTTTTTTCATAAAATTATCAAAAAAAAAAGTGCCTTGTTAGATTTTAAGATTAATTTAAATGAAGTTTTATTCCCTTAAAATTAATAAAATTTCAGAACAAATTTAAAAAAAAAAAAATTAGCATAATAGAAAACTTGCCTATTCAAACATTAAAGTTCAATTTAAAAATAAATATAAAATCTTGTAATGCCATGGAAAAAAATTAAATTAAATAATAATAAAAAAATTACTTTAAATTAAAAAGGATTTTAGAGTAAAAATGAAACTGTGATAAAATAATTTCATGTCAAATTAAATGAAATTACAAATTTTACGTTAAGAAATAAAGGAAAAGTAATATCAGATTAATGTCATAAGTAGAAAATAAGTTTTAAAATATTAATTAGGAAAAAAATTAACTCATGAAAGTACTGAAATAATATTTCTTTTAATGATAATTTTAATTTAAAAAATTGTTTTTAGGGTCAATAATAACAAAAACAAAAAAAACTGAAACAGGAGTAAATTTTAGTTCAAAATAGGTAAATAACGCAAAAAATGCAAAAAAAAAAATAATTGTAAAGTACATTAAATTTAACTTACAAAAGGAAAAAAAAAATCAGAGTGCAGAGTTTTAATAAATATAATTCATAAGATCAACGCTGTAATTAAATTTAAGGTTAAAATTAATGATAATTAGATGGAAATAAAAAAATAAAAATAATAATGAGAAAAAATAACCGTTCAGTGTTTTGATTCAATTTCAATGATATTTACCTTTACTCTCTACGTCATTGAAGTCGACAGAAAAATCGTTGTGCAGCCTAACTGAGCTCGTGACATCTCTCAACTTTATTGAAGGAAAATACAAATTTTTACAATAAGACTTAAGGTTTAAGTCAAAATTGACTTAAGCTCAATGAAAACCAAAATTCATCCTGAAAGTATGCAATGAATTTTTATAGTTGACTTAAATCTTTTAATATCAGTTTAATTTTAAATCAGCTGTTATTCACTTAAATCTTTCGTATGATCGTAACCAGGAGAAATAATTTATATCGATTTTGAATCACATTGAAGAGCCGTATAATGATAAGCGTCTCCCAAAAAAAGGCAAGTAAATTTTTCAAGGAAAACATCAATTTTATTATTATCTTTACTAATTTTTTTTAGCATCATATGTTTTAAAAATTGAGAAAAATTTAACATTTTGTGCCTTATCCTTATCCTTAAAGTACGTTTTAAAATTTATTACAGTTAACAATGATTTTATTTAACCTAATTAATTACTTAATAAAATACGTTCAAGGAAGTTAATAAATAAACTAATAGTGAACATCATTTTTTTACATTTCTTATATTAAATTATCTTAATAAAATGAAAAATTAATCACAAACTTCGATTTTTTGTTCATCTTCAACTACATCGATATTTTCATCTGTTTCCGTGTCACTACTTTGTGTCAAATTCCTTTCAGATGTCATATTATTATGGAGAATCGGTGATGTAATGATTTTATTATTATTACTTGGAGTGGTTGTGACTTCAACATTCAATCGAATTCGTTTTCCGGATGGTTTCTTTAAAATTTCTTCAATGGAGTACGGATTGCGTTTCTTACTGTTTGAATTGAGATTATTGTTATTAATTGTGTGTCTATGATCATCTTCATCGTTATCCACCTATGAAAGAAAGTGTTAATGAAATTTATTTTAAATTGAATATAATTAAAGGAAATTTACCTTAATTTCATCATTTTCCGTTTGTGAATCATCACTAGTGCTGACCAAATCAACACTTTCCCGTCCAACTGAATGCGCTGTCCTTAAAAGACCTAGTGCTGTATTTCCTCCATTTGGTGATCTCAAGCTGGTGAATGCACTTCCAGGAATCACCGAATTAAAGTGATGATGAGGGTCTTGATTGCTTGAACGAAGATGATCTGGATTATTTGCATATGAAGCGTACAACAAACTTGTCGTATTCCAAATCCAATGTTTGGGAAGATTGTGAAAGTCAATTGGTGATGAGAGGAGGGATTTATTTAAAGTGGGTTCAATAGGATGCAAATCCTTTCGTATGGTGTTCATAGTAGAAGTTCCGGGTCTTTGAGCTGTCCCGTAACTAGGTGAATGATTTGGAATTGAAAATGCTGTGGAAAGTCGTGTGTGGTTTTGATTTGAGGCATTTGATGAATTATAGGGTGATTGAGATGAATTTGATGATTGGGGTGTATGTCCTGGTAATGGAGCAGGTGAACCACTGACAGTGGCGGCAGAATATGGTGGTTTAATTTGTCCTGAAAATATTAAAAGGAAAAAAAAATTATTACTCATAATTACATACCTGAAATTTAATTCAATTACTTCCTTGAACATTGCGTGTGATCTTGGTGTGATTATAACTCAATTGATCAATTAAATTACGTGTTACAAGTAAAATAATCATTAAATTTGTGTTAACTGATCAATTGATTTTCAATTTCATTCAATACAACAACTGAACAAAACAAGACCTCCAGACGTAAAATTATCCAATTTTTTCAAAGTAATAATAAAGATGTTTTGCAATTACATTCAATTTACATTTCGGAGTAGGGTGACTTTAATTTTGATTCCATGAAATGAAGAAATTGGACTCCAATCCATTGAACTCAATGAAAAAATGAAAATTTATCATGAAATAAAATTTTTAACGGTTTTTTTTTGTAACGACGTGTCCGAATGGTCACCCCAAAATAAAATGCACTGCAATTCATTAAAACGCACATCTTGATCAGATAAGGCAACTTGCAAATATATATTAAGATTGATTAAATTATTACTAATTTGCCTGTTATCGCTTTCGTATCAGCTACTCATTGAAGAATCCTCACAACAAACACACGAACTTTAAACATAATCATTATTTATCTTCTTTCATGTGAGCTCACACAATTATTCCTCAAAATAAATCAACAAAACATACAATTATCTGTTCGTTTATTTTACTTTTAATATATATGTGAATATGCAAAAAGGAACCACGAGAGTGATAAAATGAAATATTAGAGACAACCGAAGAAAAATAAGATATTTATCATAAAATAAAATAAATAATCAATAATTACACATTCTGCTGGTATGATTTTGATGATTTTTTTGGCATGAGGCATTTTTTAAAAAATACATCCGATTACATCAAATCCATGATTAATATCATTAAATTTTTATGTAAAATACATTAAAAGGGTTGTCTTTCTTCACAAATTGCAATGTGATTGCAATTGCATTGTCTTTTGATGTTAAAAGGTGCTTGCCGAAATGACTTAAATTATTGGTTACAAGACAGCCCATTAATTTGTGGCATCATGTCGATTCAATAAATGAATTATCATTTACTTTTACACTTTTATGATCATGTCATTTTTTTTATGGGCCGCAATTAGAGCTTGAATGAGGGTATTTAAAGTAAGTGCTTTGTCTTTATTAAGGTAATTGAAATGTTTTGAGTTTTATGAAAGATATTAATTATAAATTTTCTCAGAACTTTACGTAGATTGGCCAATTCTTTAAAATTTTCTGATAAGGCTCCATAAGCCTCGAATTATTTATGCACCTTGATTTTTGATTCCAGGACTCAACCGATTAACCCAATAACCGCTTTAAACTTTCTTCTAGGATTGGTTCTTTGTATAAAAGTGAATACTTTCTTTTTCAGAACAAATTCGGCTCCAAAGTTACTGGTTGAAAATAAACAAGCAGCGGTTAATAGGTTAATTTAAAGCTCTGACGTCATTTACACGAGCCACACACTCTGAGAATATCATAAAATATTACAAAAACTAATCGCATTGGGTGCAATATGCTTTCAACATTTTGATGATGGTGCGTCCTACAATTTACACGGTTGTCATGCAGTTTCCTGCGGTTTTCATCGTCCCATGAGCAAAGTGATACAGGAAAAAGTTTCATTTAAAAACTCCTTCAAGGATTCCAAGATCACTGAAACGAACCAAGCTCAAGTTAATTCAACTTACCATTATTTAAATTACTTGACGTGACATCATCTGTCCATAGTCCTCCATTTCTCAATATCCTGTTCACTGAACTCACAGACGGAATCGTATTTGGATCACATATCCGTTGAGAAATAAGTTGATCACGAATCTCCCAGGCAAACATCCCAGGATTCTCTTGCTTGAATCGGAGAATCTTCTTCACAACTGTTGGTGTTGCTACTTGCTATTTGAACAATGAAAATAACATTAAAATTTTTATTTAAACATGAAATGAGGACTCATAGCATAAATTTCAATTGAATTCAAGAAAAAATGATAAAATATTATTATTTAATTACCATCAACCTGACAACCTAACACTTGTGTTTATCCTGACACGCTATACGCTTTTACTTGAAACAATATTAAATTTTACATTAAAAAAAAACGCTATTTTTACGATAAATAGTATTAAAGTACATTTTGTAACTATTTGATGACCCAAACCCATGACATTTATTTTTTTTTCTATGACGAAATTAGTACTTTTTTGAAATATTTTATATTAATTTTGTTGATCAAAACCGAGAGATAAGCATGTAATCTATATAAATAATAAATATCCTGTCCTACTAATTTTGTATCATTTTTTTCCATTTATATCGCTACCAGAAATCGACGATGAGTAGAGAAACACGAATATTTGTCAATTTAATTGCATAGTTCAAATACTTCATTTTTTTTATTTAACGATGACCGTTGTTTAAATGAAGGTGGAAAAAGTACATCAAAAATGGCAATGGATCAAGATGTGAAGTTCTATCCCTTTAGCCTTTGGGACAGCTATTAAAGACTGCACTCGGGCTAATTAACCATAGGCCTTAGCTTATGTTCTGTCATTCTAAGCAGTCACTTCATTAAACTCAAATTGAGTAGCAAAAAAGGGACATTTGGATTGGATCAAATTAAAGAGTGGACAAAAAATTTTAAATATAATTTTTGTTGTAAACTTTAAAGTAAAATTCAATCCAATTCCATTCAAAAAAAAAATTTACGGTCTATTAAGGGCAGAAAACAGTAAACTTTTATCATATCGTGCCATGCACTTGTTTTAGATAATTGTCATGTCCTCTTTTTTACCCATTTTATCATTAATCGTCCTTTTATTTATTACATAGACCAAAGACCGCTACTTAAATATTATTGCCAATAGACATGGACACATGTAAAAAGGACAAAAAGGTGATAGAAATGTTATCAAATAATAAAATCTTAAATTGAATTGAAATTGAAAATGAGTCCCCTTTACACATTTAACATACCTTGGTTTTACTGCCACCAATCGATCCGGGTCTTATTGAACCAGTTTCATAAAATCGTGTCAATATTTTCGAAACACATCCATGTGAGACAAGCAACTGCCTTGAGATATCACATGGTCGGACTCCCATTAACGCTAATTCAACAATGCGACGTCTAACGCAATCGGGCAAAGGTCGTCCATTGACAAAAACGCCTCCAAGTTGATTGACTCCAGCTTGACCTGTTAATTGAAAATAAAAAATATTTTTATTAATAAGAATATTTCATGCCCTTTTTCATAATTATTTAATTAAATCCCATTTATTTTTCTGTTTTCTGATTAAACGTGATACAAATTATAAAGAAACGGTGAAATAAGATCACGTTGAAACATTTTTTCTCTCCTAACACAATTATGTACTTTTTTTTCTACAAGCAAGACCTGATCAGAATGATTCCTTATTTAATTTACTGAAATATTTTATTTTTTTCATTTTCATTTAATCAATCATTTACAAAATAAATGACATTTTACAGACTGGAACGCTGAAATGGATTGATCGCGTCGTGGTATTTATTATTTTTCACCGTTTACTTTGCCAATTTATGTCTACCTCCTTTAAGTATAAATTTTATATATTACACGCTGTAATAATCCCAAGAATTTCATGCAAAAGTGTTCAAAGTCTCTTTTCTTGATTGTCTTTAAATAAATAATCAAACAGCATAAAAAATATTAATAAAAAAAAAAAATATTATAAATTAAATGCATTAAATCACATTCACATGAAAAATATTTCAAGCCAAAATTTAAAAAGTTAGCAGTGAAAAAAAATTTTGTTGATTGAACATTTTTCAAACACTTTTGTTTTTTGTGACCCTGCTATGAGAGAATGTTGTTAACAATTATTGGGACTTCAATTTAAAAAGTGAAAAAAAATTAGTGAATTGAAGGTGCATCACCTGAATTCAAATTCAAAGGTGATGAAATT
Organism: Culicoides sonorensis; assembly: GCA_900002565.1. Lineage (NCBI taxonomy): Eukaryota > Metazoa > Arthropoda > Insecta > Diptera > Ceratopogonidae > Culicoides > Culicoides sonorensis. The sequence goes on along the minus strand of LN483445.1, from coordinate 107,286 downwards.
TTAAAAAAAAATTATCTTAGAAAACATTTAAAAATGTTAAAATTGATTTTATCATCAATAAAATGTTATGAATATAAAAAAATCAATTTATTGATTAAAAAAAATTACAATTCAGAGCAAAACTTTCCTCGTGTTCTTTTAAGTGTGCAAAAACAACTCATATCATGATTTATTTTTGTAATTGTTGGCCTTTTCTTTAATTTGATACAGTTTTTTATTATAAATGTAATGAATTAGAAGTAGAAATAGTAACAGCAAGTATTGTCGATTAGGGTGGGTCATTTTAATGTGAAAAAACAGTAAATGCACAGTGCACATTTCATTGATTAGGGTCAGGAGCGGATTGAAAATTATTAACGGCACTGGCATTCTGTATGATTTTCGCCGAAATTTACGCTAAACTTAACTCTTACAAGACGATCGACTGCGCCATTTCTGGCATTTGCCAATCCGTCACTGATTAGGGTGTCTCTTAAAAGTGAGAGGCAGCTCTTGCTTGGCGTTTAGTTTTATAAGCGAGCTACCAGAGAGAGAACAAACAAGCTAGAGGTTAAAATGACAATAACCTAATATGCCGCAAGACACTCGCAATGCGACGTAAACAAAACTCCTCACAATTACATTCTTTCAAACCCGTTAAACACGCAAGTGGGGCAAAGTGAATCATGTCACAGAGATGGCGTTTTAAGTTTAAAATCATTTTTATATTACATTTTTTCAATATTTGACCCTCCCTTGTCTGCCTTTCAATATAGGCGAGGTGTGATTTTGACGTATATTTTAACTTTTTTTTGCCTCATAATTTATGGATAATTTTTTACACGGTTTCACCTTATTAATGCTCTTTTGTCTTCCATTTCAATTCAATTTTTCTGCCTTTAAACACTTATTTAATTTTTAAAAGTTATCTGCTACTGTTTTTAAATTTATCACAAAAAGCCTCATGTACACACATAACGCACAATAACAACAACAACAATTATTATTTTTATTATTTATATCATTACAAAACTAAACCAGAACTAAATTTCAAAGAGACCAAGAGAGAGAAAAAACTGTAAATATAAGAACAAAAAATAAGTAATAAAAGTATAAAAAGAAATAAGGAAAAATATTTATTTCACATGAAAATAAAATTTATTTATTTCATAATTTTTTTGTTGTCAATCGCGATTTGAACACATATCGCAACACACAGTAGCAGAAAGATCGATTGATTGTCGAATAAAAATACATGATGACAAAAAAAACACACACTCTGCGATAATAAATAAAAGGTGTGAACATTGCATTGATTGCATTATTCATTATTATTATCTTCTTCTTTTTATGTTTCATTTCTTTTTAGTCTTATTTTTTTAAACGCGCTTATTTTACAACAAGACCAAAGAGTATAAAAATGCGTTTTTGTGTTAAGAAATAATAATGTAATTTTTAAAATGTGTAAGTGCAAAGCGTGCAATCGTGATGAGATGCCATCCAGTTATATAGTGGTGATGAGTTGTGTTCAAAGTGATGTGATATGATGACGATAATATATATGATAAAATTTAAAAGACTGATAATAAAAATGAGGAAAAAAATTTTGGGAAATGGGATCCATGAACATTTAACGTAAGTGCATTATCGTGATGGGTCCTTCTCGCACTGTCATTTGAAGATGTCCCGCACACAATTCGAAATAATTCACGTATAAGCCTTTCTCTACTGAAATTTACAAGAAAATGCGCTTTAAATTAAAATCCGCAAATATCCCGCAAGCACCCCACTTATCAAAAATCTTCTTTTATGGAATGAATCATCACAAAGCCTTTCGATCTCACTTATTTCAAAATAATCATCAGCATACATCAAATCTCACACGGACAACAAGTAAAATCGGTTTCAAAAGGGCATTGAATTCAATTTTCAATTCAAAATGTAAGTTGAAATCGATGAGAAAAAAACCAGAGTTAATAAAAATGAGTGATGAGAAAAAAAATGGAACAAATTAGAATGAACCGTTTATGGTTTGGTGCTTCATTCTCTCTCGCTTTAAATAAAATAAAAATTTCTTTGCTTGTCTTTTTACGTTCTTTCATTTTAATTTTAATTTAAAGGTGCAATATAAGACTTTGAACAACAATCTCCGGTTATCTGTGTGGGGTAGAAAAAAATTATCAAAACGTTGATTGAATTAGTAATTTTTGTTCTTTTATTTACCTTGTGATCATAAGAAAAAAAATCAAGATTTTCAAGACTTTGATTCAACACTTGAAGAGAGAACAGTGAAGAAAATATCGTTTTCGATATCAGAATAAAATTATTTATGATAATTTGATTTTAAAATAAGCATTTAGGTTTTTTCTCATGGTCCATTTAAAGAACTATAAATTTAAATGTGATTCATATCGAATTGCATTTCCTATTTTTTTTCCAGGTGCACACGGTTTTCATGGAACCCGAACCACTCATTAAAAGTCATCCGTTAAATGATCCCAATTAATAAAATTAACAAACTTCTTCAAATTTATGTGAAATCTAATCAATGACCCACTGTTACAAGTTAACTTTTTTTTTTGATAAACACCGAAAAACGTGTTAAAAGAAAAAAAATGAAAAGTGTGCCGTCGCACTTCAAATTCATCAAGAAATGTTGTCGTCTTGCTTTGAGTTACACACTCGAACGGTGATGAAATTTATTTGTATTGTTATTTCTTTTTCTTGTAATCAAGGAGCATAATATTTTATCATGATTCGCTCGTTGTTCAGGTACCGAAAAATAAATAATTAAGGTCACATTATTTTTTTTTTTTAATTTTAACCTCGTAAATGCATCTTGTAAATAAAAAATGTATTTAAAATGTCTTAAATGTGTGTGATTCCGGTGAGCACCTCGCACGAGTAAGATAGGGATTAGTACTCACGTGTCTAAGGAACAAAAAATTAATAATAATCATATATAAAGTTAAGAGAAAAAAATAAAGCACCTGCCAAATTACAGCAAAATTAAAGGACATTAGTGCCAAAGAAATGATGATTTGATATTGTTTTATTTTTACAAGCGCAGTAACTGACCCAAAAAAAAACTATAACTGTATTAAGGAAGATAACTTCAAAAAAATATTTTTATGTCTACATTTTGTCTGTTTTCTGAATTACGTCCAAAAAAACTATAAAAGCAGATTTATCATGAATGATAAAAGTAAATAATTACTTTGTTTTAGGCTCTCATATAGTGGTTTGATTGCTTGCAAAGTATACGAAAAAAAAATTATATTAAGGACAAAAAGGTGCAACCTGGTAATAAAGTTAAGGGGCGTTAAAGGAGACGTTAATGTATTTTTTCTTTCATTTAACTGTATCAATTCAATTTTTTTGTCATATTTCAATTTCTGTTAAAATTTTGACTTTAAAACTTCAATTTCATGCAAAAATGGTCTTTTAATTTTTTTTAATTTTTCTAATTTTATCATTTACCCTGTTATTTATTCGGTTTAGTTGGTATTATTATCAAAAAAAATCTGCTTAAAACAACTGCAAACAATTTAAAGTAAAAATTTAATAATGATAAACTAATAATAGGCAGAAAAAATGATCTTTTAAAGGAATATGATGGTGATGCTGGTATTTTAAAAAAATTGTAATTGCATGTCGAGTTAGATTTTGATTCAGCTGAAAGGCAAATAAAAAATTTAATGATTTTAATATTCGGATTCGTTCCTTTTTGTGCTAAGTAAATTTTTTCAAGGTTTTTTGAGCTTAATTTTTTGATGGTGATTAAAATTTAAATTTTTTTAGATGGAATTAATTTTGAGAGAGTACTGAAAATAGTACAAGAAAGGAACTGATACTCTGTAGATGGAAATAAATGATTTTAGAGCGATTTAAGGGTTTTTCCCCTTTATTTTCTCCGAAAGGTCCACTCAGGGGCTCATTTAATACTCGTTTATAATTTTGTTTTATAGTTATACTTAAATTAATCTTGAAATTTCTTTTAGAACTGACTAGAGACATGTCTTGACACAACTAATTGTAAAGAGTCAAACAACGATTAATGGGATTGTTTGCCTTGTATCGTGAGTTTGCCTTGACTTTTACCAGTGGACCCTGAGCTCTCAAATTGTATGGTCCATTTCTTATTCTGACTTTATCCTTGATAGGTTGTGAGTTAACTTTATTATTTAAGAAGTCAAAAATTAATGAGCAGCAAGCAATCTGTTGACGATCTCTGATAGTGAACATGTTCAGTAAGTTTAGGCGATGTTTATAAGGAGGCAGGTGAAAACGATCTTGCCAACCCAGGTTTCTCAGACAAAAGAGGAGAAATTGCTTCTGAATTGACTCTAGTCGGTTAACATCATTTTGAAATGTTGCTGGATGCCATTTCCATATTCAATGATGGACAAAACGAGTGAGGAATATAGACATTTAATTGTGTGGACGTTCTTAAACTCCTTGCTTTCGATATAGTAATGTCCGGATGTTTTTTGAAGTTTAGTTTGGGGTCAAACCAAACACCAAGATCCTTTATTAAGCTCACTTGATCAATAGCAGTATCACGTATTTTATAAAAAAAATTAAGTTAATGCTTGTAGTTGCCCCTGTTCAGATAAGTGGGTCTGGAGAAATTTTTTATCATAACATCAGAAGCCAAAATAGAGAACAATAATCGTTTGGTATTCAAAATTCCCAGATAATCAGATTAACTCAAAATCATCCAAAAACTATCCAAATAACCTTTTAATGAAACGAAAAGATGCCTTCAGCTAAATTTTTGAGTAGTTATTCGCAATCCTTCAAAAATCATCATTAAAGCTCACTTCTGTTTATAATATTTCATTTTTACAACTGTTTCTATACATTTTTAACAATTCTTTCTTTTAAATGTGTTACAACTTAGACACGATTTACTCCTTAGAACAAAAGTAAGCAATGCAAGAATCTGTGGAATCAATTTTTGATGCTTCATTGAAATCACCTGTGTTTTTTGGTTTGTTATTATTTGTTGCACTTTTAATACTAATTTAACATTAAAAATGACCAGAAGGCGAAGTAAACCATCGCAAATTTTTGATTTTGTTTGTAATTTCTGGCACATGCAACAATAAATTTTGTTTTAGGATTCCAAGGCATTTACTTGCTCCAACTATTATTTATATTTTTTAAATCCTAATTTTTATAATACTTTTATATTAGGTCACATTGACAAAAAATTACTAAGCAAAAACGTCGCCACAGCCTTTCTGAGACGTCCAGGACCCATAGTTTCTTCTGAAACTATGCCTTATTTTCGTTTAACGAGGTGCTCGCGTAAAAAAAAATTAGGGTGTCCATATACAAAAATAGGGTTGCCATACAACTTTTAGTGAAAATTCAAAAAATTTCCACGAATTTTCCGGAAAATTCGGAAAAAAAATATATTTTCAGAATCCCCTCAACCTAAGCTACAACATGAAAAAATTTTTTTTTTACATACACATGAATTCTCTTAACAGAATGTGAACACATCGACTTGAAATTTAGAATTGTTAAAAAAAATTAACATTTAATAAAACTAAAAAGTAAAAAATAAAAAAATATATAAAAAAATTCAAATGAAAACAAAGTTCTGACCATTATTTAGGAAGTTATTAACTTCTAAAATAAACTTTTATAAAAGGTAGGTGGCTAACTAAAAAGTGAAAAACAAGAAGCTTTCAAACAAAATAAACTATTTGAGATTAAACACAAATTTGTTAAAAGTTGAATTTTGAGTATTAACTTAAAACATTTTTTTAACAATAACTTTGGTCTAAGCACTCACAAATCTGAAAGGTCTTTGGTGGTTGTGTTTTATCAGCAAAGTAAGACTGAAATCAAAATTCAACTTTTAACAAATTTGTGTTTAATCTCAAATACTTTATTTTACTTGAAAGCTTCTTGTTTTTCACTTTTTAGTTAGCCACCTACCTTTTATAAAAGTTTATTTTAGAAGTTAATAACTTCCTAAATAATGGTCAGAACTTTGTTTTCATTTGAATTTTTTTATATATTTTTTTCTTAAAATGTTAATTTAAAATGTAACTAAAACAAGTTAAAATTAAAATTAAAAAGACCATTAAAATATCACGCAATCATTAAATATCAAAATATTTGGCCAGACCATACGCAATCCTAATTAATGAGGAAAAAAATCAATCCTGAAGGTAATAAATTCATATAATTAAGGTTTTTGACCCCCTTAAAAAAAATTTACATTAAGTGGAACAATTCTAAGCAAAAATTTGGTCTAATTTAAAGTAAAAATACATTTAATACACAAAAATCCCTCAAGGCCGAAATTCAAACTTTTTTAATGAAGCAAAATAATAATCTAAGGAGCACTTATATGAAAATTAAACGGTAAGCATAAAAAACCATATAATATTTTGCCCTGCAACTACTCTCAATTTAATAATTTGTTGTGGTCAAGAGCAAAAAAAAATCAAACATTAAAATTAGGCCAAAAAATAATATTTTCTAAACGTTTTTATTAACGTCCAATGTTTCAGATCTTCTTCTAAATCATGATAATGATAATAATAATAATGAACCTCAACCCGATTTTACTTAGTTATTATTTTACAAGGAAAATAAAAATAAAATGCTGTTTAAAATTGTATGGCATGCAAAAATCTTTCTTCTATGTCGATTTTATGTTACTTTAAGGTTTATAATTTTTTGGTCAGATTTTGAAGTTTAATGATGATTATATGGTGGGCACCCTTCATGTTATATTATTTTTTTTTTTTGGTAAATTGTTATGTTTGTCATCGTCACCCTTAATTTGCATAATAAATCGTTTCAAAGGACTTTTGGCTTCTTGGAATTCTTAAAGCTATTAAGTTGCTTACAAGATTACATTAAAATTAAAGCAGAGAAATCGCTTAGTATGAAAATTTTTGCTTGGGTTTCACATGAAATTATTGCTTTAATTTTTTGCTATCAACAGAAGCGTAAAATGCTTGAATAAGAACATAAAAGTTAGTCCTTACCTGTATGAGGCATTTTTGTCTTCCTTTTCTTCACGAGTGTGATGAGTTATCTGAAAAAATATAAATTTAAAGAAAAAATCGTTAAAATTAGAATTTAAATTTAAAAATGGAATCAGTTAGGAAATGTTGAATTTTCGAAAAAATTTTAATAGAATTCATTTAAATTTATAGCTCTATAACCCCTAAAAGTATGCAATCTGCTCGTTACAGAATTCTGAGTTTGCGAAATCTTTCGATGTCTACAGGAATCGTTTGTGTGTAATTCTGTGCATCATTGAAGTTGTAAGAATGCGTTTTCGATTCTCCTTACATTTTTAAGAGCGTTTCATATACGCTTGACTACAAATACTGTGATAAATGTCTTAAACAAACATTTATCTGCTCATTAACACATTTTTTTCTAATTCATGTTCTACATTTCAAACTGACCCATAATAAACCAAAATTACAATAATAATCATATTCATGAACTTATTGTCATCCCAGCACGAAATTCTAGTGCGCCTCTTTGTGATATACATATAGGCGCATAGGAAAAAAGTGCGCACACGAAAAGGCGCACAAGAATTTAGTGCTGCGACGATAATATTTTAATATAGAGGTAAAAAAAATAGATCTAAATCAAGATAACAAAAAAAATCAGTCCATATATTAATTCAACATTCATATATGACAAAAATTGAACAAACATTGAAACACTCACAAAAAATGTACAAGCTTAAAACAAACACATCAAAAACAATTGTTCTGTGATCACCTTTCTTAATCACCTGTGGTGGTCACTTCATTAAAAACGATTATAATTTATGAATAATTCATCACAAAAAAAATTTATTATTATTTACTCTTGTTTTGTTTTGACCTTTAATAATGTCATAACATCGTCAAGTTAACGGGGATTTTCATAATAAAATTATTTTTCATTCATAATGACAAAAATTTGTGTGTATGTTCGAGTTGGAGTTTTTAAGTGGTTATTATCGCCGCGGACATTAAAAATACATATTTATTATATGTTTATCCTTTATTATTACTTTTTTTTCATTGTTTTTTGCTTTTCAACAGAGAGCACAGAGAATTAATGTTTGAATAAACAAGACTCGCTCATTTCTGATTCTGAACTAGAAAGTCATTTAACTTTTTATGATTATTATTATTTATTTATGAATATGATTAAATGAGCATACGATTACCAAATAAACAAGCGTTCGAGGTAAAAAGGGATTTATACTGTGAAAATATGATAATTTTATTAATTAACGCCTTTTTATTATAATGGTTTTCATTCATGTTTAAATTTGTTCTGTTCGATGAAATTTTCTTATTAAAGGTCTGTTCGCTGAAATTTTCTATATTCTATTCTATTCTATAAGCAATTTTTGTCACTTTTATTGTTTTTTTTGGTTTCCATCTTCATTAAAGCCACAAACTCATTCAAGTTCCTCCTTGTCAATTCAATTAATTTTATGCGAAATTTACGAGCATTTAATGACATGTTTCTCAAATTATTTAATCGTCAAAAAATAAAACATTAAAAAAAAATTTTATTGCCGTTAAACTACATTTTTATGAACTGACAATTGTCTCAAGTGATTTTTTTTCTCATATCCGTTTTAAATTTATAATTTCTTCAAAAATCTTGTTAATTTTAATGATCTTTAATTGCTCAATTCAATAAAGTTCACACAAATCAGTTTATCCAATAATTTTTTGTTTTGAATAGATCACTTTTAAATAATTTATTGCAATTTAAGTTCGAATTCATTCTTTCATCACATATTCATTGATAATTATACACAACAACTGATAACAATTTTAACACGATTATTTATGTAATTTTTCATAATCACATTAAAATAATTTACACCCACAAACATCGTTTTCATATCATAATGCAATAGAACTTGAATAAAAACCCTTAATAAAATCATATAAAAATTTAATCTGCATTGTAAATCCATTTCCTTTATATTTCCCTTCATATATTTCATTTTATAATTTCCATTTAACCTGTGCTCAAAACCTTCAACACAAATCTAAACAATTTTATTACACTTTTAATTAAGGACTCACTTTCAAAGTATTTTAATGTACAATATTATTTTATCATACTAGAAATTTATATTTTATGAGTTAGAAGGGTTTTTTATTGTTGTTGTTGTTGTAATTCACCTGCAATAGCGTGTCAAAATCCATTTAAAGAGGAATAAATTGCTCATATAAGGGCGTTTATGGACGCGATCTAATCACAACATAATCAGAGGAAAATCTAAAACACTAACATTACTTTTTTTATATATTTTTTGTAACAATTTTTTTTTAAATTTTACTTTACATTATTTGATAGAAGCAAAAAAATTGAACAGTTTATGAATGATACCTTTTAAAATATATTTAAATTTTCAAGAAAATGAAGGTTGAAATGAAAGGAGAAAGAATTAAAAAGAAAGTGCATGTAAATAAGTTAAAGAAAATTAAAATTAACAAAATGAATAGTAATCACTGAATTTTAATTGAAACATGTTCGTAATTTAATTATTAAGTTCATGTCATGGAATTAAAATTCTTGAAACACCATTGGATGAAATGTAGTAAGGTTGAAATTAAAATTTTTAATCAAAGGCATTTAAGTGCAATTAAGGTTTATCAAGTCATGCAACTTTCTGAAAATTATGATGAAATGGCGCTTATAAGAAAAATTGAGGGTAAGGATTGAATTTTAACTGACTCAACACTTTTGCTCCTTGTAAAATGGAAAAAAAATTTTAATAAAAATCACTTCAGTCAATTTTCACAACAAGACAAATTCATCAAAAGATGTGACCTGTTAGCGTAGGTCTTGAAAAATCTGAATCTTCAAAATAAGCAAATATTCAAATACCAAAAAACTTTCTACAAAGAACTGTGTGTGCAATTTAGACACTTTTTGTAGTGAAGAATTTAATTAACATTAGCTGAGAGTAACAACTTTTCAGAAACTTTATGTGAAAAACATCTTTGACCGACTTCAAAGTTACAAAAGTCTGTAATTAAATCTCTCGATACTTCTGCATTGCTCACAGAAAAAGAAGAACTAAAGCAACTTCAAAAAATAGACATGAAGTAAATCCATTCAATCCACTTCATTCCACTTCGTTGTCCTTGAACTAATATTTTTACATTGGAAAGATGATTTATGGAGGTTTTTTGGATAAATGAACGAACTATGTTTGATTGATTAGATCAGACTCAAAATTTTACCTTCCACGGGTTAATTTTAAAAACACCGTTAGAAGTTTTCAAGCAAACATTCAGAATTCTAAATTTTTCAAACGATGAATTCCGTTTCTTTCAATTTTCCAATGTTTTGAGAGTCTCACCCAAAATGTTTTAAAAAAAATTTCAGTTAGGAATTCAGAAACTTTTCACCAAACACAATGCTTTCTAATTTTTTTATTTAGAATTTTTTCCACTTAATTTCACTGCAACATTTTCCAATGCAATTTATTGCATTTGCATAAGAGACATTTTTAAATTTGAAACTTACCTTGTAATTATGTTAAATATTTAATTGATTTTTTTAATTTAATGCTTTCTCTGAGTCATAAATTATTTTTCTGATTTATTAAATGTTAAATTAAATTAAATTGCTTCAATATTTTTTTTTTCAATGAATTTCCTTGATTTATTATTTATTTAATCACTTTATTTGCTTTGATGTTCCAGTTAATTTTTTGTTCCACCACCACCAAAGTTCAAAATTTGAATAAATATTTTCATAAAATTAAGTTACAAGACTTCAAATAATGACTAAATTTCATTACTCGTTCCTTTTCTTTTTTTCTGTTCAAATTAAATTAACGCTCTGCTCCGAAAAGAAAACCGTTTTCTACTCGTAAGCAAAGTAGCACCGTAAATATTTAATAAATATGAAAAAAGGACCGTATCGGCAACTGTTTCAAATGCGTTACGCGCACAAACTGCAGAAACATTACAAAACAACCTCACGAACCAACATCAAACAAGAGATGTGTGTGTGTGTGTTTGTATGTAAAAGGAGGAAATATTATAAAAATAAACAATCAACAGTCAGACTACGCCGGAATATACGTAAATGTTGTGTAGCGTAAAATGGAACATTTTTGAGTATGTAATCGTGAATTGAAAGAAAAACAAAAAAATTTCTCAGGCTTTTACACGCTAAAATTGAATTTTATACACACACATGATACACACAAGTGTAGAAAATGAAATACAACCCTCTTAAATATTTTGATAGGATATTGAGGGATATGAGTGTGGTGATTGGTTATAGTTTTCTATGTGAAAATATTTACTATATGAACCTATATTGAGGCGTAACGTGACCGTTGCAGTCTGGAACTGTGACATGTAAACTGTTATTTGAGTATGAAGAGCACACGGTGTGTGTGCGTGTGTGGTGAATAAATGTCAGTAGAGAGGTGAATTTGAACAATTGTCTGTATACTTGTAAGGAAAAATAGCGTAAAAATGGGGCGGAGTTAATTCAATATACATAATTTATATGGTTAAATAACACTTTACTGGTGTTAAAAACGAAAAAGTAGTATGGTGGTTTCTGGGTTCTCGGAAATTTTCTTTGAAAATAGAGATAAGGGCCTAAAATTTCAAAATTCTTTGAAGGAAGATCATAAAAGGACGAATAAAGTGAGAAATGAATTCAATATTTTAATGTGTAAGAAATTTTCTTACACGATGTTTCAAGGTCAATAAAAAAATTCTCCTAAAATATAGAAATTCAGAAAAACAATTACATAAAAATATTTCTGTCCCTCATTTTTCCTCGGACGCAGAAAAATGCAAATGAAAACTTACTAAATAGCGTTTGGTTATAATGAGCATTTAACTACGAAAATGGCATTACCATTAGCTGTTTCGATCCATTTCATGCATTAAAACAACGAAAAATTCTTTTTCATCACGATTTTGCTTCAAAAAGGAAAAAAAGAAAGAAAATTTGATTAATAATTGTATAAAAACGTTGTAATCACCTCTTTATTCTTTGTTTCAATTTAATTTATCATAAATATTCAAATATGTAAGCTAAAATTATTTTCGTTCTGTAAAGGAATTAGTTAATTATTGCATTGAGACATTTAAGAAAAAAAATAAAAGCGCATGCGTTTCATTTTAATGGATTTTTCCTTTTAACGAACGTAAAAAAATATATGAGCTTTTAAATGAAAAATTAACATGGAAATTTATTCATTTGAGTCTTGTTAAATTTCTATTATGATGTTAAATAATGGAAAAATATCCTGAAAAAACATCGATTAATTTTTTGTTCTTCATGATTTCCCATGAATAAATTCATAATTTGTGGAAAATATTTGGTTGAGTTGTTTTGAAATCAGGTTCATGTAAAATTTAAAAGAACACTGAATCAAAATATTTTGGATGGTAATAAATTTTAACATATGTTACATATATGATGAATAAAAATACAACAACGATAAATCCATCGTGAATTCATGAAATTGTCTTGTCTCGATGATCCCTCTAAAATATTTTGTTTACTTTTTGATAAAACAATGTTAGCGGTAAATCACGGTGCTACAGAAAGATTTTTCTTTAAAAAAAAAACTATTTTATGTGAACTTGCGAATTAGTATACAGAAGATCAGAAAGGAAATGTGATGATGCTTACACCGGACGTGACTTAAAAAAATATATTATTAACGTTTTAAAAAAAAGTTCTTGAACATGTTTGAGGCTCTAGCGTCAAATTTCAAAACTACCCATGACACATTCTAATAAGCTTTTTTCGTGGACAATTAACAGAAGTGTAATTTTGAAAATTCACCCGATTTTAGAAAGATTTACAATTCTCAATGGTTCTTTTTGATTTCGCGAGTTTTTGCAGTTTTGTAAAAATTAGTCGTTTTTGAAAAAGGCTTTCAGACATTTTAGAAACTTAGAAAAGTTTACCATTTATTGATACAGACGGACGCACAAGTAATTATAATTCGTTGATTAAATTCAGATCGTTATCTAATCGTGATGGTGATTTGAGCAACTTCCTACATTCCAATTATCATTATTTTTACAAGCAATGTAATATCAAATATGTTTTGCGGGATTATAAACTCTTGCTTTCTTCTCCCATCCTTGTAAATTTGTTTACTTGAGCTCTTAATGCCTAAAGGGTGGTGAAATATGTTGAACAAAATCTAGGATATTGAGAATAATTCCTTTGACGAGATTGGATAACAAGGAAAGTTGGTGAATCAATTTGAATTATTGCAGGTTGACTGCTTGATCATGGTTATGATATTTATAGTTCTAGTTAGATTGGCACTCAACATTTGGTGGTGTATCAGAATCAAAGCAATATAGTGTTTTTTCTTTCTGGCATTATCTGAAATCAATTAAATTCTATTATTTATTCAATTAATAAAATTTTTAAAACTTACACTTTCCATTTGCAACTTTGCTGAATCGTCTAAGTTGATATATCACATTTTCATAAGAAAAACTGTCATCTAAAAATCTTTCCATGGAACCGTGATTTGTTACTATATTTGACAACTTAACTCACTTACCAACAACGACTTGTAAATACCTTTATATTGCGTTATTTATTCAAACACATCATAACATGGGACCACCATTTCGCTTTGAAAAATACATACCTTGTATCAACTTTACAAAAACTTAACAGGAGATTCAACCACATAAATGTCACACATCACTGATAACAAGTGTTAACATAATAATATCATAATTTATTACTTTATTATCCTTTATTCATAGAGTTAGTAAACAAGGGATCATCCTTTAAACAGAGAAAATATTTTTGAAAAATTAAAGGATAAAAGTGTTAAGTTGTTAACAGATGTGATTATTACTAGATTTGTTCATGCTGTGTTTGATGGTTTATTTTGACAATGCATTACAAATAAATGGTTTTTAATATTGTTAAATTTAATGAATAACCAAAAACTCTAACAACTTAATTGAAAAAGTGTAAATGAGATGAAAGGATTCACGCTTTTTTGTTTTGATTGCGAGTTGAGTACCCTTGACAATGTACCAGTGCAGGGAAGAGATAAAAAAGAAGAATTGTGTGGAAAAGTAATTTGTGGTTTCAACGATCATTAAACACAGAAGTGAATTTAATCATTTATTTAATTTTAATTTCTTTGAGCTCATCCACTTTAAATCTTTGGGACAGTAAACAATCGGAAAATGATCAGGTAAATCAGAATCGAATTCGAAATTGAGCTTCAAAGCCTGAAATTGATCAAAAAGCCGTAACAGAAATTTTTCCTTTTGCAAGTTGTTCAAAATGAATAATTTTAATAGCATTCACAGCATTAACAAAACTTTCTCATGAACAAAAATCCTTAATCTCCTTAATTTCGTTCACTTGACTTCAAAAAAAATTGACAAGTAAAGGGCGTGTGATAAGATAAACCACCTTCAACTACAATAAAATCGCAATGTCAACAATCACAAGACACGAGTCAGTCAATCAAAGATATGGAAAAAAACATATGGATTAGTGTGGAATTAAATTAACTTTGATATATTTTTCTCTTTTCACTTAGCACCGACCAAATATCTCGGAAAATCCCATTACTATTTAATTTTCATTTAAATAACTAATTAAATGATAAAAAAAAACTTTACACACGAGATAAATATTGATAATATGCCACCTAATAATAATTAAATAATAATAAAATTCCATAATTCTCTTATAAAAACTTGTAATCTATATTTTGCTTCCCCCTTATTTCATATCGCTTTCATTCACAATGCTTATGTTGACAAACAATTACCATTGTATTAAAATATTAAATATAAATTTCTATGAAACGATGAGATAACATTTAAACTGGATTTATTCTACTCACACAGACACACACACACATTACAACATATGGGTGTTCGTTTGTTTGTCTGTTCATTGAGTGTTAAAAAAAGTATTATTCAATTAAATAAAAGAGTCAAGTGCGCATGCTGTGATATTTAACCAAAAGGCAGCTTATTTCAATTGTAACAAATATATAAATTTTCATTTCTCGTGTTAAATGTTTGTGTGAAATTAAATGAATGATGTGATGAGATATGATATGGAAGGGTGGCAAAAATCCAAAAGCGATTAAAATCTCACCAACTAAATTGTTATGTGACAAATATTATTCAATGTGTTTAAATTATTATTTTCAATTGAATAATTTTTATTCTATGGTTGTATGGTGTAAATGAGAGAAGAAAAAATTTAAAGCCCATTGTTGAGTATTTACATGAAAATTACGTTTGGGAGAGTTATCGTCTGGATTTTTCTCAATGAAATTTTTTGAGTTAATGAAAAAAATTTAAAGTTAAAATTTTCACATGAATTTTAAAGGAATAGAAGATTTCTTTTAAAATTTTCACCACACTGAACGGACTAAGCCTAGAAGGCAGACCTTCTGATTGCCCTTCCTGAAGTTCCTGGTTCCGTATCAACAGCTTCAGCTTGAGATTGGCAGGGATATTTCACTGATGCAGGCTCTATGGAGACTACTTTGAAATTTTCATTGAATTACAAGGCAGAGTCAGAAAAAAATCCCAGTCATATGCCATTGCACGGGTGCACCCTAAATTTATCAATAAAAATATTACCTAACTTGTTTTTTTCCGTCACTTTATTACCCGTTACATTCAATTAAAATTTTAAAATTTAAATCCAAGTCAAATTAAAAGAATAATATTTACCATGTAAAGCAAAAATTATTATTATTATTAATTTTATTATGAAAATCGCTGCTCGTGTCATCGTTCTATCGATATACCATTTAAATGTGTAAATACCTTGAAATATTCACTTTGAATACAAAATAGAAAAAAATCAATCTTACTCATTCACCCAAAAATGAAATACAAAAACAATCGTTTGGCACATGGCGTTTGCATTAAATTGACGTTGATTTTTGAATTTGCTTATCACGTAATTTGTCGACTTACACTTTTATTGTGAATGTTTGAGTTTTTTTTATAATTTTTTCGGGGGATTCCTATAAAACTCAATGCATTCAACGTTATTTGTGTTATTTTACTGTAAACTTTTATCAACAACTGATCGTCCATAAGTTATTTAATTTAAAATAATGAAATCAATTTTGGTAAGCAAGTCATGTCCTTTGAATAGAAATTTCATAATATCTATTTCAAATTCAATTTCAATCAATTAACCCAGTTTACGTTTAAATTTGTATTCTTTCAGATTGGAATATGTTTCACAACAATTTTCATTGTAGTTCAAGGTCGTCCCGAGCCTCCAGTTCGATTTCGTGTAACCTCCCAAAAACAACAACAACAATCACCCGAATACTTGCCGCCTCCACCTCCAGACTCGTATGGAGTACCACCACCATCGAAAGGTTACGGCATACCTCCAACTGACAATTACGGTGCGCCACTTCCACGCAAACAAACTTTGATCACGAAAAATGTATATGTGCATCTTCCACCTCCAGAATATCCTGAAATCGAGACAGCGCCACAAGAAATTGAACAAGTGCGAAAACATTATAAAATTGTGTTTATCAAAACACCCAATGCACCGACGCCTAAACCTGTTAAATTACCTGCACAAGATGAGCATAAAACTTTGGTGTATGTTTTGGTGAAGAAACCTGAAACGGAGCGACCAATTGAAACTCCTGCGACAACTGAAGCTACAAAACCAGAAGTTTTCTTCATCAAATATAAGGAAAATTCACCGTCAAACTCATATGGACCACCAAATAAATAAATAAATGCCTCGAATTGCTAAATACAGTCAATTCATGTTACTATTAGTATAAATTTATATTTCAAATAAAATTTCAATTAAATTCAAATTTTTTTAATCATGGAATACAAATTTAATCGAAATTGATCAAAGCCAAGTCGCTGGTATCGTGAACAGAAATTGATCCTAAGAGAAGTTGGCTATCAAATTCAATGGCTTGCATTTCATTTTGAATTCGAATTCCAATGTCAGTTAATTTGTGACCTCGATGACATTGAATTAAATGGTGTCTAAAAATGAAAACATTTTTTAAATTCATTTTTTAAAAATACTTAAAAATTTAACTTACCTCACTTCCCATCCATTTATGGAATTAACGAATGGTAGATGGCGCTCTCCTCGTTCTCGCAATTTATCGATTACAGTTTTAACTTCTTCGTCATCGACTGCTCTATTTACAATTCCTTCCTCTTCAGTTGTTTGATCCTTTTCCACCAAATAATGAAATTGCTCTTTATCTGTAGGTGATGCCTTCAATTTTAACACCAAACTGACATTAATTAGCTTGTAATTTCGTTTGAACGAGTAACTGACAAGTAAGTCCTTGAAATATCCGAAATCGGTTATAAAAAGACGTTCGATTTTGTTAAATGACTTTTGATAAAATACTAAACAGGATCCTCCATCAAAACTATCCTCGAAATATCGTTCCAATGTTACATTACTTGGTTGAATTTCTTGCTTTCTCAAATCGAACCATGGCTTTCGTTTCACTCTCATTCCCCATCGATTGAAAAACTCACCAGATCCGATACAAAATGACGAATAAAAAGGAAGTTGATTCGGTCCATAAATTTCCAACATGGAATAAAGGGATGACCATAAATTACGATCTCTGGCAAGGAATCTCATATTAAGCTCATTTGTGCCCATGGATTGTTGCTGTTCCTTCATCTCAATTTCAATTGATTCCAACGTCCATCCAGTTGCAAATAACGCAACTGAGAGTTGAGAGGGAATGCGAGAAAATGTTTTGTGTGTATTGAGTTGGGCTACTTGTCCACGACCAAAGATGTCGATTCCAACAAAAACGTCTTTAAAACGCTTAGATGGAGTGACCTCAGAAATGGTTCGTTCGATGGCTGAATCTGTCCAATTATAATTCAGGAAAATTCCGTCACTTTTTTCAAAAAATGTACTAAAATCAAAAAAACATTGGGAAATATGTTTAATTTAAAATGAAATTCTTACAAATTTTTTGAATTGACCTGATTTTGCCATAAAAGGTTTCCATCTACTGTGACACTATCATACCAAATTACACGTCCATTTGGAATTTCTCGTTTAATTTGAGTGGTTAAATATTCAACGAATTCTCTGTAAAAGTTAAAAATTATTGAAAGTTAAAATGCTAAATAACGTTTCATTGAAAATTAGTCCGATTTGGTTAAATTTGGTCAATTTTATGGTAATTTTTGGTTTATTGTGGGAACTTACATTAAAATTTCAACTTTTTCTTTTTTCACAGGGCATTCAATGTTCAAAAGCCATCCTTCAAATCCACAATATTGAGCTACAAGGACTAAACTGTCAGCTACTTGTTCCATTTTCTCTCGTGATTCCAGGACTTTTTCAAGTATGAGTGCTCCGTGACTGAATTCCACGATAAAAGTACCTTAAAATGAAATTAAAAAATTAATTTAAATTCTAATTACGTGAATTACTTTGAAAATGATTACCTAAAACAATAACACCGTGTTTGTGAGCTGCATTAATGTACTGCAATGTTGGAACTGAGACCAAATCATGGCTGAAGTAACAGAAAATATCGATTGCTATTCGATCAAATGGATAAATTTCCGTTGAAAATGTACATATTTGAATAAAAATGATAAAAACACTCACTATACCAATTATAAAATCGATATCCATCCCATTTGGTGGCTTCACTGATGTAACTGTCTTCACGATAATTTCCTTTAAAATCATGACACACCAAAATTTCACGTTTTTCCTCTTGATTCACGGTAACCTCGATTCCATTTTCACCAAACTCAGTCATTTTTCTTGGTGATGTTCTTGAAGCAAGTGGTTCGACCAACGTTTTCCATTGAGCCGGTTTCTTATGAAAATTAAGCAACTCATCCAAAGTGCGTAAGGGCATGCAAACAAGTGCTAAATCTGTCCATGGAAGAGAAAATGCCATTTTTTTAGAATATTATTTTATTTTAAATTCAATCCACTAAATTTTGACCATATCAGTTGAATGCAGTTCGAGGAATGTAATTTAATTTTGCAATATAACAAAAATTTATGAAAATTAGGTTTAAATTTAATCAGAATTCTAATTTCAATGAAATTAAAAATTTACTCTTCCGCGATAGATATCTATTCAAGTCTTTACTTTACAAGATTTTGATGTAACTGTGAATGAAATGCATTTGAATGAGTCTCAAAGATTTTTATCAAAACATTTGTGGTTTGAATTTAGTCGTATTTAGAATTTACAGAATTAGAATGGAAAGTTCCATTTGTGGTATGATGTAAATTTGTTACTTGTAATAACGGTTTTTAGTCACATGTTCGATTTGAATTCAATGAACGATGGCAGCGCATCTGGTGAGGGGTCCAAATTACGTTTCTGTACAGTAAGCATTCGATTAACGTGAAATTTTTAATTTTATTTTCCAGATTTCAAGGGAAATTTTCAACGAACTTAATAATAAATAAAGAAAAATTTCGGTTTTGAATCATAACTTTAAAAATATTTTGATATGTAAAAAAATTTCCATTTCATGTTAATCGAACCTTACTGTATTTCATGTAAACGATGCTGCGCCCCCTTCTTTATGTCAAATTTCAGAAGTGTATCATATTTTCTTGAATGCATAACATTGTATAAAGGAAAATATGTGTTAATTTGCAGTAAATTCAAAATCTTGCCAAAAATTCCTACATTAAATCCGTAAAAATGGAGTTTAACTTCAATTCAATATGTAGGACGTGCATGTCTGAAACCGCTGAACTGCATTCAATCTATGAAATTGAAATACTTAAAAAAATAAAAATTTGTTGTGGTGTTCAAGTGGGCACAAATGATGGTTTGCCAGGAAAAATTTGTCAGGTTTGTCTCAATGAAGTGGATCAAGCATTTTCTTTCAGGGAACGTGTTAAACGTTCCGATATCAGCTTGCGACAGATTTTAACGAATATCAACAATAAAAAGAAATCTGAGAAAGTAACTGAGACGGTAAATGTCAAAGCAGAACCCGATGATGATGGTGATTCGAATCAGGTGATGGAAGTTGAATATTTGGAATTTGAAGGAGACTTTCCGGATACAGCTGAAATGAAGTACAGTGATGATGAAGATGATGTTGATGAAAAAGATAAAGAAAATCCGGCGATAATGAATGTCAAATGTGAACTTGAAGAGGAAAATGTTGTCCAGCAATTTCAATGCGAAGAGTGTCTGCAATGCTTTAAAGATAAACGAACGATGGTGAGGCACAAATATGTTCACATGGGAAAACAATTCAAATGTACACTGTGTGAAAAAGCCTACAATCGCCCGGATAAATTAACAGCGCACATGAGAAAGCATTCTGAGGATGAATGTCGAGCGGAGGAAGAAGAAAGAAAGACAATCCCAGGAGCGCCATATGAATGTGACAAATGTGCGGAGAAATTTAACGTCAAAAAACAGCTAAGAGCCCATTTTTATGATAGTAAATCATGTTCAATTCAATTTGAATGTGATCAATGTCATAAAATCCTAGTAACACGGAAAAATTACTTCAGACATCTCTCAGTCGTCCATGTCAATATAAAAAAAGAAGAAGACACGGATTCTGAGAATGATTCAGAGAAAGAAATCAAAGTCAAACCTTCAACTCGATTCCAGTGCGACAAATGTAACGTTCATTTTGCATCGGAAAAGTACTACCGTCTCCACATTGAAAACAACAAGTGCAACAATGAGCCCTATACTTGTCACATTTGTTTCACAGTATTTTCCGGCAAAAAAGCACTCAGACGACACACGTACACGCACAAAACGGAAAAGTACGAATGTAATTTGTGTGATAAGGAATTTGGAAGACCCGATTTATTGACATATCATAAAAAACGTGACCACAATATCGAATCAGATCCAACACAATTGGTGCATGATCCAACTCTAGACCCTAACGAATTTGGACAATATCAGTGTCAAGCATGCTCAGCTATCTTAAAAGATAGGAGGAATTTGAAACGACATTATCTGATGCATTCTGATATCAAATATAAGTGCACTGTTTGTAATAAGGTGAATTTTCATTGAATTTTAAGTTTCTTAATTAAATTTAATGTAATTTTTTTTTTTTTAATAGGAATACAATCGTCGTTATGAAATGACAAAACACATGAAATCTGTTCATGGTGAACCAAATCCCGCACCTCAAATAATCAAAAAGGAAAAAGAGCCCAAACAGGAAATCTACAAATGTGAAACTTGCAGCAAAGAATTTACGAAGCGCTACAAATACAAAGAACATTTAGCTGTGCACTCGGATGTGCGTCCTTTTTTATGTGGGCAATGTGGACAAGCATTTAAAAATAAACAGACTTTTCTCAACCACGAGATTCGTCATGGTGATGTAAAGCCCTTCAAGTGTGAGGAATGTTCAAAGGGATATTACACGAAAAAAGATCTTGCTGTGCATGTGCGATCTCATACGGGAGAAAAACCTTATGTTTGCACGGAATGTGGTGCCAGTTATACGAGGAGTGATTCTCTGGCAAATCATTGGAAGAAACACACAGGCGAGCGACCACATGCATGCGAGTTTTGTCCAAAGCGATTCATTAAGGCAGAAAAATTGAAGATACATCGACGGATACACACGGGAGAGCGGCCGTATGCTTGTTGGATTTGTGATCAAAGATTTACACAGAAATATGATATGGTCAAACATGCGAGGCGACATCAAGAATATCACGCACCACCTAATACAACAGTTGTATTGAACTAGAATGCTTGAAAATCTTTAGATTTGGTTTGAATGTAGTCAGTTAGCAATGTAAAAATAATAATAAAAAAATTTCATTATAAAAAATTATTTATTTTGACCTTCCGTAGTCGTAAAAATGTAGAAAATTTCTTGATATCAGAAGTTCACAAGTCAGGAGCTGAATTTTTTAAATATTTCTTTATACTCACTGAATTTTCGACATAGATATTCTGAGAAAAAAAAAACATTAAAATATGTAAACATTGAAAATTTCCTTGGTCTTACTTGTAACTCGGTGCTTCCTCTCCCAATCCGAGAAAATATAAATTATTGGCACAAAGGCTAGGATGGAAGACGTGAATATGATTAAGTTTTTCAAGACTCCCATTTCAATGAAAAGAAATCAGGATCACAAGTAAAACGTAATTTTTAATGACTAATAACAAAAACAACGATACCGGCTGATAAATTTTTAACCCTCACAAGGTCACAATTTAACTTTCACAACAATAAAAATTTCGTTGTCTCGTAAGATTTTCTATTAAATTGATATATTTGATACAATTTCAGTGTAAATTGTGAATCAGTGTATTATTTTTTGGCTCAAAATCAATTTTCAACATGTTACTTATTTCTGGAATCTTTGAACTGGAATGAAAATCAAATTTGGATCAGCCTTAAATTGAAATGTTATTGTTTACAAATAAAAAGTTGAAATGTTTTGTCAAAATTATGTAAATATGATCATATGTTCATATGATGAAAGATGGAAGAGTTTGAAAAATTAAGTAATGCTCCCCCGAATTCTTTGAATAAAAAGTCATCTGGAATAGGAAAATATTTAATTGGACTGTCAGGTAATTCAATTTCTTCATTTAATTGAAAATTATTGATTGACATTCCCATTTTTACCTTTAACTCATCATTTAGGCATCACCGCTGTCGGAATCAGTGTCGTCTGCTTTCCTTTTGTAGCACCTGCATTTCGTAAATACTGTTTGCCATATGTTCCAGCAACCCCAAAGCAAATGCAAAATGTTTTCTCGTGTCTTCCGAAAGAAAAAGGGAAATTACTCGATATTGGTTCTGGTGACGGTCGAATTGTGATAGAAACTGCCAAAAAAGGATGGAAATCGGATGGTGTGGAATTGAATTTATTTCTCGTACTATTTTCAAGGATATCAGCATTAAAAAATGGAGTTTCAGGAAAAACGAAATTTTTCAAGAGAGATCTGTGGAAATTCAATACAAGCTCTTATGATTGCGTCGTCATATTTGGTGTCGAACAAATGATGTCCGAATTAGAATCGAAACTGGGAAGGGAGTTGAACGATAAATCAAAAATAATTGCATGTCGATTTCCTTTTGAAGAGAAACATTTAAAGTTAGTTGATAGAATTGAAGACGGAGTCGACAGTGTTTGGGTTTATAAGAAATCATGAAAGTAAATAGATGAAAATTGTTAGTAAAATGCCTTTTTTTATTACCATCACAAAATATTGATACCGAAAATTCATTAGAGCTTTGCTCTGTTAAAATCATAAAAATTTCTCTATTTCAATTAAATTTTACTTCCATTTCTTCAAAATATCAGCAGCTTGTTGCAAGACTCCATCTGTTTTAAAGAAACAATAACGTACAAAATCTTCAGCTAAATGCTTATTGGCTGGACTGTAAAATGCCGAAGGTGGAATTCCCTGCAATCCCACATGTTTTGTCATATATTTCGTAAATTTATAATCTCTGTATTTATCTGTCTCCTGACTCAAATCCACCTTATTTTGAAGGGCAGCCCAATCTGCTACCATAAAATATCCTCCTTGAGGGATCGTTGGAATCATGCCAGCTTCCTTCAAAAATTTCACCATATAATCTCGTTTTGGTTCCAATTCCTTTGAAATTGACTTGAAATAACATTCAGGTGAATTGAGTTGTTTCAGCTCATGTTCGAATCCCAGTGCAATTGCTTCTTGGATCGGAGTTGAACAGGTGTAGATGGAATTTTGATGGACTGTCATCAGATTTGTTAAGAGATAATTTGGACCATAAGCCCATCCAATTTTCCATCCAGTGACACTGAATGTCTTACCTGCAGAGCCAATTGTGATTGTGCGTTCCCACATGCCTGGCAATGTACAAATTCGAATATGTTCATAAGGCTCAAACACCATATGCTCGTAAACTTCATCACTAATGCAAAGCACATTGTATTTGATACACAATTCAGCGATTTTTTCCAATTCTTTCCTGTTAAACACCTTTCCAAGTGGATTGTGCGGTGTATTCAAAATAATCATCTTAGTTTTTTCATTGAATAAACTTTCAAGTTCCTTTTCATCGTACACCCAATCCTCAGATGAAATAACTTCAGTTGTGCTTTTAGGCTGCAATGGAATAAACCTTGGAACACCTCCAGCATAACGTACCATTGGATCATAACAGTCAAAAAATGGTTCGATTATGATAACTTCATCTCCATGATCGATATGACCTTGAATGGCACAATAAAGTGCCTCATAAGCCCCAACTGTCACCAGTACTTCAGTCATTGGATTGATTTGACGTCCAACAAGACCAGAATACAACTTGGAAAGTGCCTGAACAAGACGAGGATGCCCATAACCTCTTGTGTATTGGTTCATCAATGGATTTGGACTCAACACTGTATCGGCAAGCGCTTGAAGAGCATATTTCGGTGGATGATAATCAGGAAATCCCTGTCCTAAATTGAGTGGCTTATATTCAGCTGCTAATTGAATGTATTCAACCCTGAAAAATTCATTTAATTAATACAAAAAATTTTAAATTCATAAATCACATACCAAACACTCGGTGTAAAATTTCCATATCGCTTGGGAAGACCAAATTTATTTCCAAGTGAATTGTCAGAACTCGACATATTTCTTTTTTGTATTTTATTTTCGAATTGTTTTCCAAATGCCGATATCAAAGCACAACTTTGCCTATAATTTTCAAATACTAAACTACTTTTGCAGTTTCTTAGTGCAGCACACGATAGTCTTATCATTAAAGTAACTTAAAATTTGAAGGATGGGATTAGAAATTAAAATTGAAAATGCACACAATGATATGGTATGGCCAAACTACGTGTTGGCAAAATTCATTCTTAATTTTTTCCTACAATTCGTTTATGGTGTAGTGGTGTAATGACATTTACATGTTGATATAAATACACAGATGTTGATAATAATCAGCTGTTTTGTTGATAGTGTATTGAAGTGGATCAGCACTGCAGTTATGAGATTGAGTGATGAAAAAATTGAAAGTTAACATAAGAAAAATTTGAAAAGAGCTGAAGAGAAAGGAGGAACAGGCGGAAAGAGGAACGAACTAACGAAAGTGCCAAAAAGAAAAAAAAGAAGAGAAAGCGAGAAAAGTTTATTCTTATGAGAGGAGTCACATTAGGAATGGAGAGAGAAAGAGAGTAAAACATATAAAAAATGAAGGAAGAGAGAAATTGAAAGCAAAAGTTAGTAAAGAGTAAGTTTCCTAAGCGACAGAGAGAGAGATAGAGAGTAAAAGAAGAAGAAAAGAGAGAACCATGTTACAAGAGAAACAAAAGAAAAAGAGAAATTAGACGAAAAAGAAGAGAAAGAAAGAATTTTGCCTTGGTTTCTTTTCAGAGAGAGAGAGAGAAGGATGACAAGAGAGAAACAAACTAATAGAAGAGACAAAAACGAATGAAGGAGAAAAATTTTCAATTAGAAAAGAAAAATTTTGCTTTTAAGGTTAAGACTCAGGTTTCAGAAAATTCACAAACGTGTTTTCATAGATAAATTCAACCAATTGAAAAAATTATACCATTTTAGAAAATTCGACTATTTGTGAAAATTTCGTGATTTTTGAAACTTCCACGATTTTGAAAATCGGCCATTTTATTGACACAACAATCAGACAGACGGCATAAGCGCCCACAACACTCGCATTTTTTCAAAATCGACAAGAAATGCGCTTAAAATCCTTAATTCCTCCTTTTATTTTTTCCGCACATTATTTTTTAATCAGCTTAAGGTTTAAAAACCCACCATATTTGGTTTTTGTGTCAATTGCCTCTCATTGTTTCATGTATGCGCTAACATATGATAAAAAACAATACTCCAACATTGTAAGTGTTGTCTTTGGTTGCAATAATCAACTTAAAAATAATTCAAGACTCGACATACGATCAAACGCAATAAACTTTTATGAAACAAAAAGGTATCGAGGATTATGACCTACTTTTTACCTTTAAATCATGTCTCTATTCAAACATTTAATAATAACAAATCTCATTGAATAAAAATTTAAAATTCAATTGAAAGTGAAATTTGGATTAAAAATTATTACCAATGCTGAAATTCAAAATACGATTAAGTCGTTATATGAAGCTAAAAATAAATTTAACAAATCGTTTCACACAACATAAAATTTTTAAGACTATTAAAAGAGTCAAAGCGTACAACATATAATTTTAACAATGTTACTATGATATGTTGAAAAGGTATGAAATTCACGGGATTAAGTTGTCTACCTTTATGATTAGTGTGTAAATGAAATAAAATGAGATTAAATTAGCGTAAAATGTCCTTGAAATTAATTGCCTTTCTATTACAACAACAACAACAAAAAAATATTATGAAATTAAGACCATCTATTTTCTTGTAATATGAGGGCGGTGTGACCTTGAACTATTTTTAAAATTAATCTAAAACAACTTTTTGTAATTAAATTTATATATCACCTCCAGGCGTTGATTTTCAATTAAATTGATGTCACTTAATGTCAATGACAAAATCTCAAGAAAATCAAGATGGAAATTTACTTGTATCGAATTTCATTCCAGAAGTATCAAGCCTTTTTGGTTGATTCCCTGTCTTCCACATTTTTATCACTTTTTTTATCCTAAAATTTCAAAGGTTTTTTTCAAATTTTCCTTAATTTCACGTACAATTTAAAAACAAATTAGAAATTCTCAACAAATGTTACAGTAGCTGAAAAACCCCTGGGTTGCATCTCTACCTTCCCGACTATCATTCAAACAAAAATTATGAAAGTATCGAATTTCAATTTAAATTTAATAAATCATGAATAATATAAACTGAAGTGTTGGGACAAAAAACAGGTTGACATCCCTTTAAAATGTATGGGACAAGTAATTGATTGACATGTGAATGAAAATTTCATCTAAATTAAGGTTATTCAACTTGAATTGAAACCCATTTTTGTTTTAATGGTTAATGGTGACGATTAATTCAAAAACTAGAAAAACAGCTTATTACCAAGAAAATCAATTTAACTCATTTTTTCAATTTATTTAACCCATTGAAGTTAATTTAAACGAATTTGACAGTTATTTTCACAAATTAAAAGCCGGAGTCCTCGAACAAGGATTTAAAGGTATCGAAAAATAGCCCTCGAATTTTCTATTCTTTTGGGTTAATGAGTCTTTTTTTTTTAATTTTACCTTCTCATTGAATTTCATATAAAATATTCGAGAAAAATCGATGTAGGCGCATTCCATGTAAGGCTAACGCTCAAAATAAGTAAGTTAAAGCTCATTAATAATTTAATTGAATGCGTCACACTTGATGCTCAAGTAGGAAACCTTTTGCAACATTTTTTTTTGAAACGAAATTTGAAGTGTACTGAACTCAAAGTCAACTGATTTTTTTTCCTTAAAATATTAAGTTGACCAACCTTGTACCCTCTAAAGATCGACTTTGTTTAACCTGTTTTCATTTAACTTGCTATTTTTTTTCTTTGAAGTTTAAAAAAAAACAAATAATATTACAACAATACATTAAACAATTATAGTGCAATAACAATGAATATTAAATAAATCATAATCGTAATAATTATAATTTTTTTAGTTTAAAATTAAATAAATAAAAAAATAAACGTAATAACTAATTACCACTTTTACATGTATTTTATAGGTGAACATTGTGAATATAAGAGACTAATGTGTAAAAGTGTAACAAACAACATAATAATCAGACAAGTTTTCTGTTATTTTTCAGTTATAAGTGGATTTATAATAAATAAGAGAAATATTATTACTTATTGGATTTCCATGTCGAAATGAGATGTTTGGGCCATGTTGAACTGGTATCCACTGTCCGTGTAAAAAGTTTCTGAAGCGAACCCAGAGGGAAACGGCCAAAACTGGTACTTGATGGAAAAACTTTAAATGGCTCTAAAACAAAAATCTGTTTTGACGGCGCTGCGATCGCTTACGTATATTTGTATGGAGTTTGATATTTTCAAAATCGGCTTAACGATCACGAGCAGAACTCACGCATACGCGAGTGTTTTGTTTTGCGCTTTCAGGGTTGTAAGAGGTCATTCTGTTCGTTTGTGTCAACCAGATGGCTGATTTTTCAAAAATGGCCGAATATAAATTTGCCGGATTTTGAAAATTTAGCAGTTTTTGGAATTTGAAGATTTCCGATATTTTCAAAATTCTGTTATTTCCGTGGCTTTCTGACGTTTTACAAAATTATACGATTTTTCTCGAATTTGGAAGTTTCAGCAGTTTAGGAAAAGTCGGCCATTTTGGAATATCCCATCAGACGAGATATGGTTAAAAATATAATTGAAAAATAAAAAAAAAAACGCTATTATCAGTCAAGAATTCTCGGATTGATATGAACATAGATATAAAAATGATTTACAAAAATGCGATCACTCACCACTCTTAAAATTACAGTTTCCCAATTTTCATGTGTGGTTTCTGTATAAATTAAGTATTACAAGTGTCTGTGTGTATTTAAATGTAACAGCTTTTCTTACTCATTGCTGCCTCACTTTACGTTTAAATTTCATTCATTCATTCATTTATGTTATTATTACAAACATATTATATTATGAATCGTTAAATTTAATATAAAAAATTACATAATAATACATAAAAAAAGAGTTAATAAAATGCGAGTAATCTGCACATATCTGTTTATGGTCTATATGATGCATAATAAATAGGAATTAAGCGAATTTGGATTAGTCTGACAGTAAAAAAAAGAGGTTTATGAACTCAATCTATTACATTTTTTCTAAATGAATCCCACATTCAAACGTGATTCTGTAAAAAAAATTATCTTCTATATTGGGTTTTAATTTTAACAAAGTATCAGATCGATTGATGAAAATATTTTTATTGCACATTTCACATGAATAACTAAGTCCATAAATGAAAGCAATGTAAATTTTTAATTATAACTTCAATTAATTTTTTTTTTTGTAAATTTAAAACTAATTCAAATATACAATCATTGATTGGTGTTATGAATTAAATGCAATATGAGATGCATAAAATTCATGATATAATTTGAAATAACCTTCAAAAAACAAATTTAAAATAAATATTGGGTGTAATAACTAATCAAAAAAAATATTGGTTGCACAAATAATTTTCACTCTAAATTCATGTGATCATCAAATTTTATTCAAAGAATGTACCACATATTACATTGCTGACTATGACCAAAGTAATTTAATCCCTTACATCCTCTGGTTTAATTATAAATTATGTAGTTTGAATTGATGTTATTTGTATGATATCCCTTTAATGGTCCTAGGTCCTTATAGTGGATTTGATTTGATGAAAAAGTTTTGAATTTCATTTGAAATTGATACAAATATATGAAAAAAAATCAAATTTAATATTTACTTTATATTTTCACACATTTAATTAAAAAAATCAAAAAAGTCAGGAAAAAAATGAATTTAAAACGCTATTTCGGGGCGGTAAAGGGATAGATTACTACATGATTTTCATTAAGAGAGTATGATTTAGATTTTGACGTAGTTTTGAATATTTTATAGCAATATTATTTTTGTATGTAAAGCAATACGAAATTTCGCAAACTCAATTTAACGGGATATTGCCCATGGGCTAGAATTAATTTTAAGGGTTTAAAAAAAAATCAACATGTGAAATTTGGAGTTTTTTTTAAATTAGCTATCATTGAATTTTATCAATATTACATTATTAATAAAAAAATAAAAATAAAAATTTAAAAAATGAAATTTTTTTATTAAATTAATTTTTACATCCTCGTTTTATAAAAAAATCACCAGGTAATTGGTTATGTGGTTACTTTGATACCCAGCCACGATTAATAAAACCAAAACAAGCATGGTATTAAAAAATTAATGAAGAGTAAAGAAATTTCCTTTAATATCATAAAATAAAACAATGATGTTTTTTTTTGCAATTTTGAACCTGAATTTTTCGAAATTTTCTCTCCTTTAAAAACATTTATTAAAACGACGCAATTTTAAATTAAATTTTAATTAAAATATTCACAAAAAATAATTATTTAATGAATTGATGCACTTTTACCCATATTTACACCACATGAAAACATCGAGTAGAACGAAATTCCATGGCAAAAACAACAGCAAAGAAGAAATGAATAAAATTAAAATTATGTAATAATATTCAAAGCCACAGTAATCGTACTCGTGTTTGATCTATGTCTTGCTTTTTATGTTTAAACAGATTCCTGACCAGACATAACATGCATCATGTGAATGCATTTCTTTAGTACACATGATTGATACTTAACTCTCTGTATTAAGTTCCAACACACAGTTAGATAGCGAAAGTGGTTTCTGTACAAACATTTAGCTCAAACTAACACAATATTTTCTTCTGCTTCGTTTAACTTTTGAATAGATTGCTTTATGAATTAAAATGAAAAATTTATCCTAAACAAACATAATTCGTGTTATGGCTCATACACATACAATGTGTTAAATGTACATTTGTAATTGCGGTGGGGATCAAGTACGTTTAAAATTTGAAAGAAACAAAAATTACTTCAAGTATATAAAAGGCGACTCATACCACCGGTAGTTCAATATCTATTCAGTGTCTGTTCTATTTACTTCGTTTCAAATTATTTGTTTTTTTTCTCATATAGAAATTAAGTTAAACGAAAAAAACAATAAATAGAAACAATGAAATTGGTAGGTTTCAGTGTTATTTTTAAGATTAAATAAAAAAACCTAGATTGTGATTTACATAAAAAATGAAAAGTACCAAAAAAAACGTAATATGATGATAAAAAAAAAAGTAAATGCAAAGTGATTTCCCGTGATTGAACATAACTCAGAGAAATTTAAATTCAAAAAATATAAAATTCAGTGTTTCATTAACAAAAAAGAGACTGAAATCTCATATTCTGTGTAATCTGATATTTTGATACCATTAAAAGATTAAAATGGATTATTTTCTCTGTGAAAAAAAGATGCAATTAAATTCATGTAAAAATTACATCTGTGCATTAAATTAAAAATTCTTTTGATTTATTAAATCTATGCTATAATCATATTCATATTAATAAAATTTTCCATTTATAATTTATTTTAAGAGTCCATAAATATTGCTGATATTCAGGCGATTTACACAACTTAAATAAATATCAATAAAATTCCTTTTAATATGCAATATTATTTTATCCATTCGGTTTTGATATTATTGAAATATGGTCAGGATATAACTTGGAATTTGATGATAAATATTAAAATCAAACGAAAAATTCGATGTATGTTAAATTTTATATCTAAATTTTGCATCTCAATTTAGATGTTTACTGATCAAAACAAGCATAATGAATTTTCAGCATGTCAAGTTTTGAAATTTTAAATTAAATTTTTGCAAACCCTTTCTTTGCCGAAGAAAAGATCGAACTTTTATTTTTTTTTTTAGATTCAGCGGGTGAGCAATTTTTCCTGCTACAGCCACAATTGGGCTTATAATCGAATTTTCTTTTAAATTATGAGTTTAAATGACTTTTTATTCAATTTTTTATTAAAAACCGAGAAAAGTCGTTAAAAAACGCGCAAAAATTGCCAAAAATCAAAAAATTAACTGAAATTGTCAAAATTTGAAGATTTTTTATTAAAAAAATAATTAAAATGTATTAAATTAACGTCATTTTCTTTTGTAATATTAAATCATTTCAATGCAATTCCAAATCACATTAAAAAAGATATTAATCTAAAATAATTTTTACAATTTAATTCATTCAATTTACACAATTTCATCATCATGACCATAATAAGGAGATCCATTCAAATAGATATGAAAAAACTACCATACAATGTTGCTTAACAAATGCATTGAATTATA
Organism: Culicoides sonorensis; assembly: GCA_900002565.1. Lineage (NCBI taxonomy): Eukaryota > Metazoa > Arthropoda > Insecta > Diptera > Ceratopogonidae > Culicoides > Culicoides sonorensis. The sequence goes on along the minus strand of LN483445.1, from coordinate 75,414 downwards.
AAAGGACTATAAACTCATAATTACTTTAATAGAAGTTTTGCAATTTATGCATTACAAAAAGTTGTATAAATAAAGTGAAACTCAGATTAATTACAGATAAATTAAAATAAAATTACTTAATAAGAGGCGCCTAACAAAATAAATTACATGAATGTAAATGTGTGTTACTCAATCAACATGTTCAAAATAAATGAAAAAAAAATTAATGCACTTTTTACTTCATTTTATTGTTATTCAATCGGTGTATAAGTTTTGTATGACATTTCCTGAATGTTTACATATTTTTTTTTCGTATATCTCAGTGTTGAATTCATGCGAATAATTTTAATATTTTAATTTAATGATTTTTTTTAAATTAATTTCTAAAACAGTTTTTGACCACCTGTTGTCTAGCCATTTTGGCTACAACAGCCTTTGCTGCTGCAACTGCTGACAAAAAATCAGAATCAGAAGCTCCTGAACAAGAGAAGAGTGAATCAAAATTAGAAAAACGTGGATTATATGATTCATATGGCGATTATGGACATCACCATGAACACATCAAAACAATTACAATTGAGAAAAAGGTTCCAGTTCCATATCACGTGACCAAACACGTTCCATACACTGTCGAGAAAAAAGTACCATATGAAGTCAAGGTACCAGTGCCCCAACCCTATGAAGTCATCAAAAAGGTCCCAGTTCACATTAAGCAAGTTGTGAAATATCCCGTCCATGTACCAGAACCTTATGAAGTTGTTAAGAAAATCCCATATGAAGTCAAGGTCCCAGTTGATAAACCATACCCAGTGAAAGTACACATCCCAGAACCTTATGAAGTTGTTAAGAAGATTCCTCATGAAGTTAAGGTCTCAGTTCCACAACCCTATGAAGTCATCAAAAAAGTTCCATATGAAACCAAATATGAAGTACCTGTCCCAAAACCATACACTGTAATCAAGAAAGTCCCATATGAAGTCAAAGTACCAGTTGATAAGCCTTACAATGTTGAAGTACCAAAACCATACCATGTCCCAGTTGAAAAACCATATCCAGTAGTTGTTGAAAAGAAGGTTCCATATGAAGTCAAGGTATGACATTGCAAAATTTAAGCTTATTTAGATTTAACTTATCATTTTTTTTCAAAATTAGGTCCCTGTTGACAAACCATACAATGTTGAGGTTGAAAAACCATATCCAGTTCATGTCAAAGTACCTGTCCCAAAACCATATGTTGTCGAGAAAAAAGTACCATACACCGTCGAAGTACCAAAACCATATGAAGTCAAAGTAGAAATCGAAAAGCCTTATATCGTTCATCAAGAACACAAAGTACCAATTGTTAAGGAAGTTCCAGTTGAACATAAATATCCAGTACATGTTCCACACCACAAGGAAGAAAGTCATCACGAATATTCATCATATGGTGGATCCGATGAACACTCATACCATTAAATGGCAAAATGTTAGTTACTTAAGAAATCGGTTAATTAATTTTCTTTAGTTTGTCCAGAAAATTTTCCTTCGAATTTTTTCAGTCTTTTTTTAAATTTAAATTCCTTTAGACTTTTTTTTTAAATTTAAATTCTTCAATTAGATTTTTATGTTAAATTTCATTATGAAAACATTCCTCTACTCTAAATCTGTGATATTAATTCAAAAAAAAAAAAAAAATTAGAAAATAAATATGACGGACAAGCGTCGTACAAATTTTAAAATTAAGTTTCATTTTACATCTAAGTTCTAGAGCATTAACTGCTTACTTTGAAGGTAATTTGACATTCGTTCGAATTTCGATTTTTTCAGATTTTTTTAATGTTTACCTGTTAATAAGACCCTGGAAAACCCCAGAATTTTCAAAAAAACGCCGTGAAATTTTAAAATTTTTAAACCATTTCAATTTATTTTAAAAAACTTTCACTTACAATGAAATCGCTTTATTTTTAGAAACTGTAAAATTTCAAAAACCCCAGACGATTGATGAAATTTCCTGAAAGCTTTGAAAATTTTAAAAAATTGCTTAAAACTACTAATTTTTAAGAAACCGATGAAAAATTTCAAAATTGCGTAATTTTTAAAACTGAGGAATTTTAAAAAATTGTGACAGAAAACTAAAAAATGGGAAGTTTTAACCACTGGGATTAGAAAAGTGCGTTTCAAGGGGACTCGTTTCATTGAATTAAAAAAAAATTTAAAGAAAACGCCATTTTGAAAAAAGTCCGTCATTTTTCAAAATTTAAAAAAAAAACCGCTATTTTGAAAAAAAAATTTAAAAAATCCGCCATAGTGCATTTTTTCTTACAAAGTTCACTAAAAATCGATAAATTTTTGAAAATTATATAAATTTTCGCGTTTGTTTTTTTCCACAGACCCAAAATCAAGGCTTCAAAATTTTTTTCAAAATGCACTATTTTGTTTAATTTAATCATCAGAATTTCTCAATTTTTAATTTTCAATGAAAAATCGGAAATTTAACGGTACAAACAAATGTTTTTTTTAAATACCTTGGACAACTGAATTGTACAACTTTTGATTTTTTTTGTTTTTATATTGCTGCTCTATCAACAAATGAATTTCATTTCACAATAATATTTATTTAAAGGAAAATATTTCAGTTATTTTGATAGTATAATAATTTGATATCATTTTAATGACAATAATGCTTCGTATATGCACGTTTTGCTACTCTATCATAAACACTGAATTTCGTATGACTACCACCACAATATCGGTTACACAAATAATGCGGATAATGAATTCCATTGAATGGCTTGTAACCATATATTTTATGAGTATTATCACAAACATCAGTTTTAACCGCATCTGATTTACAATTTAAATAAGGTTTCAATGATATAACTGGATGCCATTTTTCATGTTTAGGAATTCCATGACATGCCTCCATACGTCGCATCATTGCATCTGCATTACATGAAATGCAATTCACATCTTTTAAGAGTTTGGAGTGAGTACCAGCTGCTTCATTTTCATCTTTAATTTTTTGAAGGTCCTTTAACTGGGCTTGCAATTGTTCGACTTGAATTTTCATGTAACTTTTCAATGGAAGCAAATCACTTTCATCTACTTTTGATCCAAGTAATTTTTGAACATCTTCAATTGTTTGAGTCCATGCTGCTTCTTTGTCAGTTAAAGATTGAATCGTTTCATGAATACTTTGCTTGATGTCACGTTTAATTGCATCAAACCGTTCATGCGAAACTTTATTTTGAATTGCACTGTAATCAGCTTTTTCACTTAATGCTTCACGTACATCATCTTTATTGGCCTTGTCTTCCTTGATTGACTCAATTTGATTACTTATCTGTGTTAGTTGTTGAGCAACTGCATCTTTTTCAGAGAGTAAAAATCCAGATAAATCACCTAGTTTTTCAAGTTCACTTTTAATTGTATTGATGCTGAGTTGGACTTCGTCGAGACCTTCGTTGATTTTAGTTGAGGAATGAGTTTCACTTTTGGGTTTTTGGTTATCAAGCTCAAGGGATTCAAAGAGCTTTTCAAAGGCTGACAATTTTGCTTCAATTTTATCAAGACGTGATTCATCGATTGGCTGTTTTTCTGTGTTAGGTGTCGGACTTTGTTTCATTTCCTTAAAATCATTTTTAAGCTTTGTCACCTCTTGTACCAAAATATCCAATTTACTGAGAGCCGATACCCGTGATGTACATGAGTTATTTGCTTCTGTCACATTGGATTGCTGTTTAAAATTCAAAGCTTGTGAAATTTTATTTAATTTAAATAGAAGCGTAATTATTTACCCTTTCAATTTTATTTTCAGATTCATTATAATGTTTTTGTTCAGTGCTTTGTTTCAACTCAGACTTTCCTATACAAAACTTTTCCAAGTCATCTAATTTACGTTTAATTTGACCTAATTCACTACCTTTGGTTAATGTTGCTACAGTTGATTCCAACGAATTTAAATTTCTAGAAAGCTCATTCACTGTATTTGTTAATTTCTTGATTTCATTTTCTAATTCCATGAAATCCTTATCAGATTTATTTTCTGATTGATATTCAAACTGTATTGAATCAACATTATTTTCATTTGAAATCAAAAATTCACTATTCGCATTTTCAAATTCCTGTTCTTTTGTTGCCATAGATGTGTTTGACCTCGTTTCAGTATTTGTTGGTGTAGGAAAGTTTTTCAACGAGTTTGTATCAAATGCATTCAACTTATTATGACTCGCATTTACAATGAGCTTATCAAATTCATTTTGATATGAACTACTTTGTGTTGGTTTTTCAATTATTTTCATTTCATCATCCTTGCCAACCATAAATTCAGTGCGAACTAGTGAACTATCATCAATTTCATTTTTTTCCTTCACTTTGCAGAAACTAGAATCCAAGGTCGATGGTATTTCAATACGACACGCATCCAAGCCATCAATATTGTTTATGAGAATTTGCAGTAATATGTAAAGCATGTGAAAATTTACGTTTCCTTCGCCATATCCAATTGCAAGCTGAAGAATTTCTTTTGCTGTGAATGTCGTTTGTGACATGGTGTACAATAAATTGATATTAAATGTGTATATGACATGAAAAAAAAGGTAAACACAAATAATTTGAAATATTAGTACTGAACATTGACAATGAGTATGAAAATGAAAATTTAGATATATTTTGAAATTTGGCATACTATGTTGTTTTAATTTTTTTAAAATCCAAAAGCTTTGCAACAATTTCAACAAAAAGTATTTCAGAATTCATAAAAAATAACAGTGAATTTTAATGACTACTTGTAAAAGAAAACCTGAGATGAAATTGAGTCAATTAAATTAATTCAAATAAACGGATAAACATTTCTGGATGTTTTAAACTTTTTTAATTTTTAATTAATTTTCATTCATATTTTATTTTGTTGTTTTCGTTAAAATGAATATATATGAAGGAAATTTCAAAATTCAATTTAGAATAAAATACCAATTTTAAACCAGAAATGCTTACAGGTAAGTAATTTTATACAGTTATATTTATGCACTGTTAATTGAAAACTTCTCTCAGTTCAGTTCAAATTCAGTACAGCTACAGTACGCAAAAACGACAAAACATAAAGGGTAAACTCGTCAATTTTACAGTTTACGGATCTGTTTTCATTTAAACCGTAAATCTGTTGTTAAAAAAGTATTCGACGCATTTCTGTCGAATTGAAAAAATGCGTACATTGAGGTGTCCGTCTGTGTTACCTTGTATTGAAATTTTTCAAAATCATTCAATTTTCTGAAAACTTTCCGAATTTTCGAGGTTTTCCGATTCGAGTTTCCAAAATTTTCCGCAATTTCAAAAATTATCAGATTTTCCCGAATTTTACTCAAATTATTTTATTTTTCTGAATTTTCCACATTTCCCAAATTTTCCAAATTACCCCCAAATTCTAAATTTTCGATTTTCCCGCATTATCATAATTTATTATTTTATTTAATTATTTTTGCTTCACGTTCTTCAGTTTTTAACAATTTTTTCATTTACGGGCGTCCATAAAATTGACGTGTATACCCTTTTTATATTATTTTTCAAACAAACAAATGTGTGTTTATAAACAACTTTGTAGAGGAAAATTTTTTGATGAGAGCACTCCTACAAGTGTCCCTTAAATTACTTAAAATACAGGAACGGTAGATCCATAGAAACTGACCTGTCACTATATAGAATTCTTACGTACAACTTATTTTTTACTATATAGACAATTAACTGTATTTTAAAAATGCGGTGGGGTTCAAAATACGTTAGATTTTTAAACATTTCATTACCTTTTCTTAACATTTCAAATATTTCAGAGTAAGATTTTTTGATATGAAATGCCCGACATTTAGGATGAAAAATTGAGTGAAAGAGAAAGAGGAATTTAAAAGAGAATGATAAACTTTATTTCATAAAACTTAAAAATAAACATTAATTTTCAAGAATTCACTGAAAAATGGAGTATTTTAACTCCTTCCGGAACATGGGGCTTATAGGACCCCAACCGAATTTTCATAAATACTGTAAAGTAGGTAAATCTAATATACGATGACCTTCCGTACATTGACGAAAAAAGAAAATGAGAAACCGTATATTGACGAAAAAAACATTCAAATTTAGCGTTTATTGACGAAAAATAGAAGTTCAAAATTTGAGTAAAATTTATACATTGACAAACCTATTTTTGCTTTGAAATAAGTACTTATGTGAAAAACATTTAAAATGCTAATATTTAGAAATGCATTAAGTAATTAAAAATGAAAATATATGAATTTTTGTTTATTTTCAATTCAAAAACGTATATAATTTAATAGACGATTTAGCGTATATTAACTTTAAAATGACCGTTTATTAAATTATCTACGTTTTTAATGCTTATTCAAATTTTTTCCGTTACATCGTATATTAGAATTATCTACGTTACAGTATTTTAATCTTTTATTTTTATGACAAAAACATGAATTTCTGGTTGTAATAAGTTAAAATAAATATAAATAGAATAATTAGACCAATGTTCAGTTATAAATATTCTTTGAATTTTGTAAAAAATCGTAAAATAGGCAAAAAATGTTTGCTTAAAATGTTAATAAAACATCAAAATAAGTAATTAACAATCAAAACTAAGCCCCTACATTGTTTGTTTTTCCTGTGATCCGGAAGGGGTTAATTAAAAAACTAAAATGACTTGTAAAGTAGAGTTTTTAGGGTACAGGTTTTGTAAACTTTTGATTAGTTTGATAAGTTTTTCATTATTTTGAATTAGTTTTTCATTATTTTGAATTAGTTTTTTAGACTTTTGTTGAGTTTTTGTAAAGTTTCGTCGATGTTTTCAACTTGTTGTGCAACTCAATATAATATTCAAAACAAAATCTCATTCATTTAGTTGAATACTGAGGTGGAAACTCCTAAGAATTAATATTGAATATCAAATTTTTGAAAGCAATATAATTGCAATTTAAAATATTCTACCATTTAATATAAGGTTCATTTTATAATAAATAAATTTCTTGGTAAGTTATGAATAGTTTAATATATGTTCAGTTCATCATCATTTTTATATCACGACTTATACCAACTCAATCTATTAACTTTTAAATATTAAATAAACAAAGATACATCAATTTTAATTTGAAAATCATACTCGTGATCGTGGCACCACAAGTGCCGATTCTCAGTAATTATTTTTTTGTTGCTTGATGTTTTTTTTTATATGATTATTCCTGATTCCTAATTCATATTGTTTTCTAAAGTGCATGACGTAAGATGTTATTATTATTGAAGAATATGATTGAGAGAGTAAAGCAAAAAAATTATCCCAGAACAAGTACTCTTAGTTTTTTAACAAGATTCATTCATTAGTTTAGTCAAGTATTGTATCTGGATGTGATTAAATGTGTTTAAAATTTCTGCATATCAACGATAACAAAAATTAATTTAAACGCGAATTCCTCCTACGCTGTGGGAAACTAATAAAATACTGATAAGAGGTAAATTTTATGAATAGAAATTGAAATTAGGACAAAATAAATTCATTTTATTAAAAGCTTTTGTTTTAAATCAAAATCAATTTTCAGAAAATATTACATTAAATAACATAAATTATTAAAACATGGGACAAATCTCGTTAATTACATGGTAAATTTATTTACATTAAAATTCAAATGGATCACTAAAAGCATTTTCTCCATCCTAGCATTGCTTTCCTTTTGATGGTAACCAATGCAAATCCTCAATTTTATCAACTTCAACCTGGATGGCGAGTCAATCCCTCATTCGTTATGATGATACGACCACCACAGAATTCAATTCCATTTGATTTAGTACGTGATTTTTTTCGTGCTAAACGAAATGCAGGCATATTTGATATAATTCCCGGTTTACGTGGACAAGAAGCATATCGTTTAAGACCATCAACTGTTGTTAAAGCACCAACCAATTTACCCTTCCGTCAAGGAAGTCCACATCAATTTTCATTTGATTGCACTTTTCGGGCACCACCACCACAACAACAACAACCTCAGGAACCATATGATTTGATGAAAATAACAAATGCAGTTAATGACGAAGTGGCATCAATTAACGTGGATCCAAATCAAAGGACTGTCAATTGTGTGTTACCTCAAGGACGAGGGGGACCACAAAGAGTCACTTTTCAAAATCCACCGGTTTGTTGAACATAATTCATTGTATTTCAAAATTTGTTAAAAAAAAATTTAACTTTAAGATTTTTGATAATCAATGGCATAAACTATCACTTGGTGTCACACCGAATGAAGTGCAATTGTTTGCTGATTGCAAAAAAGTACAAACAGTTCCAATTCCTCCAGTTCAATTTCAAACACCAACTGGCCTTACTGTTATAGTTGCTAAATCTAGCATAGGTTCAAATACAATTCCGGTAAAAGAAAAGCAAAATATTACACCAAAAAAGTTAAAAAAAATTAAATTTAATTCACACAGCTCGATTTCCAAGGGATGAATATCAATACAAATCCAAAAAAACCTTCCCAAGATAACTGTGAAGAGTTGGAAGATGTTGAAGCAGTTCCTGATAAAGAACCAGAAAATCCTGATGATCCAATTAATAATCGTGGAAATTTTGAGGAAGACGACACTAGAGAGCCAACAACTCCAAAAGATGACTGTCCAGCATGGCCGCCACAGGATTGTGAGTTAGCCAAAGGAGAAAAAGTATGTTTATTTATTATTATTGAAAGCTTTTCAATATTCAATTCAAAATAAATAAATTTATAGGGTGATAAAGGTGATGAAGGCCCAGTTGGACCTGTGGGTCCCCCGGTGAGTAAAAATTGTCACATATGCATACTTTGGAAACAAATTGCATATCAACGTTAAAAGATATTGAGATATTGTTAAAAATAATAAAATTACTAAATAAAAATAAAATATTTGTTTATATCTTTGGAATGTTTTGATTGAAATATAAGAAAAAATAATATAAAATTTCAAATATTATTAATATAAAATCCAGATCAAGGCAAAATAGGAATTATTCAAAATTTTTTTTGAAAAATGACATAATTTTATGAACTGTAATAACCAAAGTTATTTTTTTCGTAATTTAAATACCAGGGACCTCCTGGACCTCCAGGCATTTGTGATTGTCCTTCATGTAAGTAAAATTCTCATAATTAAATTTTTTTTTTCAGATTTTAAAAACAATATTAATCCATTTTATTGTTTTCAGCTACAACAATGGATGATGAAATAACATCCTCAACCGCGTCATCAACAACAACCACCACAACACAAAGTTCTACTCTATTTGATATTACAAGTACAGAATATGGAATTACTGAAGCACCATCATGTAATATGATTGTATGTTTTTATACTGTGAATTTTTAAATAAAAAAATAATTGAAATAATTTTTTATTTTGAAAAAATTTAGTGTCCACCTGGGATGCCTGGATTAGATGGAAAACCAGGTATATTAAAAAAATTCAATGCACATATTTATTTTAAATATTTTATGAATTTTTTTATTTATGTATTAAATTTTTTATTCGAAATGATATTTGCTATCCAAATACAACTGACAAGTAAACAAGTGACTAATTTGAAATTTCAATTTTAAGGTGAACAAGGTCCTGAAGGTCCAGCAGGTCCTCCAGGTAAGTTCAAAATAAATTTATTATCAAATATTTCAATTTCAATGGTTTTATTTTAGGACCGCCTGGTCCCCCTGGACCACCCGGGCCACCAAGTGATGCAATACCAACTGAGAGTTCAGTAGAAAGTTCGACAGCAACTCCATCGTTGACAGAAGATGATGTCAAAAATATTTGTAATGCAATTGTCAAAGGTAATATTAATAGTTTAAGAAAACTTTTCTTCCGGAACTTTTAATTATTTTTTGTGTTTTGATTTTTTCAGAGAAATTAGATGAAATATTTGCATTTACACCGGAACTGCTCGAAGCAAATGAAACTGATGAACCAAAAAAAAATGAATGAATGCAAAAGCTATTATAGAAAAATTCATACAAAAGAATAAACGGATTACATTACATTTAAGTTTTCATTTTAAAATTATATTTTACCTTTTTCGGTGCGATTCAACAGTTCTTTTGTTATCAACATGAACTTTCAGTACTTTTTTGAAAAGAGGGATTCTCTTTTAAGATCATGTTAAAAAGGAAACAATTTCATGAAAGGGACAAATTGACATTTATTGCTCTTTAATTAGAATAAGTACAATCATAATTTTTAAACATTAAATGAGTTTTTTTAAAGAAAATTAAATGCATTTTCCAGCTCTGCAATGTTTCATTCATAAAAATAAATTTTCTTTTCAATTCTCTTTACATTTTTTTTATTAACATTTTTGCAATCGGTTTAAAGGTAAAACATTGAACATTAATTTTTCACTCTTTTTAAATTTTTAAAAAATCTTTCTGAACATTTTAATATGATTTCAATTAAATTTTACTCCTACACGAATTTCAATGCAACTATGTTAAATATCACAATTAGATTTTTTTTATTGTTCAAGGTAGTTTTTATTAAGTTCATCAAAAAATATTGAGGTACAATATTTTTTTATAGCAAATGGTTCAGACATTATTGAAGAGAAGAACTTTTACATTTCCTCTTATAAGAGGCTTAAAAGTAATTTTGTTTGAAAAATTTTATAAAAAATTTTAATAGACTTTCAAATGTGTTTAACCCATTTCCGTCCAGCGTTGCGTTTTCGCAACGCACTACTTAGCGCCATGTATCTCAAGAACCATAAAAGATTTTTTAATTTGTAAATTGTAAATGAATCTTTAAAGGAAAATCTAATCGACCTGTTTTTGGATATTTTTGAGATGTTTAGTTTTCAATATGAAAAATTTACTTGAAAATATGAAATTTCCTGTTTTTTTACGACTGTTACTGAAAATTTCCGTAATTCACGATTTAAGGGGTTAATTTTGCTAACACTCAAATATTTACTAAATGACCTATTCTTAGTAAAAAGTCATATCAAAAAAAAATTTTTAGAAATCATATAATTTAGCCTTTTTATCCGAAAGGAAACCAAGAAAAATGAATTTTCTTCTTTGGTCATAACTCTCTAACTCCACTCTTTGACCCCACAGGAGCCATTGAATGTTCAAAAAATGCCCAAAAAGGCCAAACTAAAGAT